>VZRE01014869.1:1476-43976 GCA_013396775.1 Cephalopterus ornatus
GAGAGAGAGAGAGAGAGACAAAAAAAGTTCTTTCCCAAGAAAACTCACGCCATCTGTGGTGGTTGTAGGATTTGTCTCCTCTTTTGGTGATGTGCACAAGAAGGAACCACAGCTAGGGCTACCAGGCTGAGAACAAAAAACAAACTTTGGAGTTTCTCCAACATACACTTTGCCTCTGTCCTGCTCTTCAGGAGAGGGACAAGCAAAACAAAAGAAACTCCTCCCCCTCCCCACAGACTTTCCAGGGGCCATCAGCCTGAAATGTCAAATCTGCTGGCCAACTCTTTTGTGCTGTTAAGTACCCATTTTAACATCCCTCAGACAGCAGGCAGGGGGAAGGGAAAAAACTCCCTACCCGATTTTAGAACAAGTGAAACCTATGACAACACCCCAGAGCTATTCGACTTCAGAACAATAAACTGTGGTTTAGACTCATCAAGAAATTACCCAAAGCACTTTTCTCTTTAAATTCTTCTGCATGAGAGCAATCTCAAGGCTGCATCAAGCAGTTCCTAAGTTCACAGGAGTGAACCATTGCTCATGGTACTGAAAGTCACCATGCTTATGCTTTATTTGTATTGAAAGCATTGTCAAGACCCACGCACTCAGCTGTATTTAGTGAAACATCACTTCTGTTTTTCCCTACAGTTCTCACAATGATATCTAGCAACCATACTTCATATCATCAACGTAGATCTAATAAACTTTAGTATTATTTCTTCAGCCATGTCTCAGGTAAAGTACTTTCAGAAGTCATCCTTTATTCCTTTGCTTTTATACAGCCAACACTTTTGCCAGAACCAAAGCGTAACGTTAATGGCAATCTTTGTGTGTGGAACTGTGATTTAACTCCAAATTCTTCCATAAAAATCTCAATTCTGAAAGACAGTCCAGTAGACAGTAACAAAAAAACTTTTGTTAAGGGAAATGAGTTGTTGGGGCTTTATGATAAGATTTCTTATGGGACAGTACTTGTGCAGTAATGCAAATGCAGTCCAATATCCTTTAATTTTTTGATGTAAGAAAACTATAATTTCCTGTAGCATGCATTGCGTACATCTGTTTGTAAAGGGACGTGAAGAATAACACAATCAACAGAAGCAGAACAGAAACTTTTAGAAAACCTGGCCTGATGCTGAGAGTAACACAGTTTACTTTACTACTTACTCAGATATTTAAGGTATTCATTTTTACGTTTAAATCATCTAATAAATAAATTAAATGCAATAATTTTTTTAAAAATCAACCAAAACCCAAAACATCATACAATCCTTGAACAAATGGAAGCCAAATAACTCCTATGGGTCAAGATCTCAAACTGAAAATCTTCGGTTCAGCCAAAGAAAACAAGTGCAACGTACTCTGAAAAACTGTCACACCTAGGCACTTTTGGCACCAGCAAGAGGATGCTCCAGAAGCACAGCACAGCTCCTTGGCCAACATTTTTTCACCCCACCAGCCACTCTAATTTACTAATATTCATAAAGATATAGCCTTAGTACCCGTATTTCCCTTTTAGAATTAAGTGACAGATGAAGAGATAAGAACATTTTCTGTTCGTCCCTTTATGTCTAGTCTATAAGGAATGATCCTTTTCAACTGCTCTCCCTCTTTTCTGGTTCAAATCTCTGTGTGTGCTATAGTGCCATCAGAAACAATAAAAATAATACAGGAAGAAGTCAAACATTTGGCCATGAAGCATTTCAGCATCAAGAGAATGTTGTGTCCTGTTTTTAGTTTCTACCCAGAATATTTGTAGTGGCTTTCAGAATAAAAGAAGAACAAAGAGAACATTGCCAACCCTGCAATGGTTTAAAAAAGAAAATGAAACTAGACAAATATGAACTGTTTCAAGAGGATGAAGAAGATCTTTCTTAAATTCAGAGGTGGAACTTGAGGTATGGAGCAATTTTTCTCTCTGCTTTCTCCCAGTCCATCAGAAGAAACAGAAGCAGCCAAGGTGAGCATGCAGGTGAGAATCCTGTTCACTAATAACTATTACCTAGGTAACAAACAATTTCTACACTCAAGATTCTTGTTCTCTAGGAACTTTTAACAACTGTGATTCCAGTTTTCTAGTTAATCTGAAAGGTATAACCTAAGGTAATAAACCGGGAAGAAATACTGAAATAAGCAATTGGGAACAACTCTAACAGGTAAAGATGGGGTTGAGCTACATTATTTATGTTAAGGCAGTCACTGCATGATAATATGTTCTACTCAAGAAACATTTTGTATAGTTCTAACAACTGCCTTTTTGTGTTTGTTTTGTTGCAGTTTTGGGGTTGTTTTTTTTTGTTTGGCTCAGAACACCAAAACAGTGGCTGAAAGAAGCAATGTTTCTGAAGGGGAAATAAGAAAAAAATAGGAAAGAAGAGGTATTAGGTACTAAAAAACAAAGGTTAGGAATCAAATAGCTTTGTGATGACTTTAACTTAAAGATCAGAACTGCATTTATACTTTAGGTCTTAGGTGAAGTGAGTTTGACAGATTAGGTCTGGTTACCAGCTGTCAGTGAACCACATCAAAACATGGCACACACATGCACAGCTTACTACAACTAACTGCTCTCTGCTTGAGACAATTTCCCTCCGGAGCTAACATGAAGATAAATGAACTCTTACCCCCAAGGAGAAGTGTCCCTCAATGAGGCAAAACAATATGCACTCAAATATACTACAGGGCCACTGCTCTTCTTGACTGTTACAAATAGAAGCAGAAGTCTGTGTTTCCCAGTAGTTGAATATGGACATGAACTAGATCACTGCTTGAGCAGGGGTTAGGTAGGGAGGGAAACCCCTAGAAACAACCCCCCTTTTTTTTTTCCTCGTTAGTAGAAAAAAATCTTAACATTTTCTCAGCTGGGGGGATTCTTCTCTCCTTCTCTCTACTGTCTTTTGCTTTGTCCTGATTCCTGATTGTTCTTCAACAGAAGACAGCATTTCTTGTGAAAGTCTCGCATAAAGCACTTTCTGAGAAGATAAATTATCTCACATTCCCTGCTTTGTTTTCTATTGTTTTGTCTCTATCTTCCAACCCCTCCCCTTCATATTACTTTTGCTATTCACCACAATTTACTGAAATGAAACCAAGCTTTAGACATCCTACTTATGTTTGCCCTATCACTCACTAGATCACACCAGGATATCCTGCAATTCCCTTCCTTAAAATTGATTCCATTAGGAACAATTCTCTCAGAAGTTTGCTGTTGAGCATATTTGTTAGTATGTATTTTAAAACAGTAACCACTTTAAACACAAAGCCATCAGTTCTGTAGTATTTTTAAACTTGTCTTATCTAAATGACACCACTTAGCATTCAAAGCACAATCCATGATCTAAAAAAGTCAAAAGCCGCAGTAATGAGATTAAAAAAATGGGATTTCTCTCTAAAAAAAAGTATCATCTGCACAAACACCTCTGAGAATCCCCCAAGAAATCACTAGGATCACTGAAATGTTTCTTGAATGCCATTAACATCCAGTATCTTTATACTTGCAAGTATATACCCATTCTGGATAAAAATTAGAACATTTTTATTAAGTGTGAAAGAAACACGCTATCATTAAGAGGAGTACTGCAAGTGCTTCATATCTGTTCTTGCACCAATACACAGAAATTTGTTAGCAGAGATTTAGTACTGGGTCCCTTGTGAAAGTGACCCTTACAATGTTGTTTTCATTTCTCCAGCCATCATGTTGAGCAAAGAACAGATGATCACATATGTGAACCACTGGAGATAAAGAATTTACTCAAATCTGTCTCCAGGTCCTGAGAAAGTGTAACTTAGTCTTAAGTTCTTGCCAGCACATAGCAAAATTACAATGATTCCGGATGTCAGCAGTGGCAAAGTCTGGAGACTCTTCAGCCCTGCTCTATAATTTCTTCACACAAACCTCTTTGCAGATTCCCTTCTTCTCTAATATTTTTTTAAGTTATATTTAATCTTCATTGGAGAAAAAAATCCATCATTATACAACTAAGCCTACAAGTACAGCTCTCAATATCAGGGATGCAGCGTCTCCAACTAGTTAGTAGTCTTTTCCATCCTCTTAAGTTCCTTTCTCAAAATATAACTGTTCCAGAGTTTCAGAGATTCTTGACTGTGGTTACACAGGTTTTCCAAATGAAACCTACAGGTTATGCAAAAGAAACTCTCTCTGTGGCTCTGTTCATTTCTGTTCACCCACAGACTAAAGCAAGGAGCTCTCTCCCCTCCAGTGGCTTTGTTCATCTCGAGTTCTGAACAAATCACTATGCAAACAGCCTTGGGACAGCATTTTACCCTTTGCACCAAGAGGAGAGAGCAGAAGATGCCAGAGCTTGAAACACACTGAAAGACCCATGTTACCAACACAGTGATTCATATTCTGATTTAACAAGTGATAGACCAGGTTTGATAATAAAATAGACACCATTACTTAAGATAACAGTACCTTTTAAAATAGATTGCTCTATAGCACTATGGCTAAACCCCTTCTTGTTCAGGGTGTCAACCAGTTCTTCAGTTCCCAAGCGATGTCTCTTGTATCCATCTTTTCATATAATTAGATAAATACCGAGTCCAAATACTTATATTAAGAACCATGCCATTACATATACTTTCCCATTTAAACAGGACAGTAACTCCTGTCTTACAGCTGCTGCTGGTTTTTATCCTCTTTTTAGTTTGATCTAATCTGCAGCTACCCCACCTTTCCTACTACACATCATGACACCTCCCGTGCATTTTCATAATCTTTCATCAATTTAGACTTCAAGAACAGAATCCAGATGTTTGTGCCCAACATTTTCTTTGCCTTATTACCAAGTGAAGGTCTGATTTTGACTTTCATCCTCATGCCATAAGTCAGAGCAAGTTAATTAATGAAGTTTGGCCTGATAATTTAAACATGTGTTGGCAGCATAAAGTTGACCTCCAATTAATAATGAAAGCCAGAATTCTGGAAAAGATAAGGACACTACGAGTTTGGCAGCCCACAGCAGAGAAAGGTACCAGCAGAGCAAACATACTACTTCTGACAGGGTTTGGGATTAGTTATGCAGGTATTTTCTCAGCATTCAGTGACACCAGAGATTATATTATCCAATGAAGACACTATCCCAGATACACAGGTGGTGGTCACTCATATACACAACACATTTTGACATCCCAAAGCAGGTATGTGTTTATTTGACTAAAGAAATACTGTTTGCTGTTGGAGCGGTGATGGTTTCCTGTTCTTTAAATTCAGCACCTCTGGAAGGCAGTGACAGGGTTAACAACTTTGTACTTTCTCAAACCATCAGGCCATATGCTGTATGAGCCTCCTGCCAATCTCACAAATATACAGATCAGCTGCTTGCTTCAGTCCAAGTCTGAAGAATCAACATGACTGGGACAAAAGGAGGGCGCTAAATGTTGTGCACACTCACACGTGAATTATTGAGTGACTTCATTCAAAGCAGTCTCTTCAGGCACACAATTTACAAGGGTGGGCTGGCAAATACATGCAATATACACAAACCCGCTGACCTAGAAAGCGGGGCTCGCTCCATGACAGTCGGTGGCAACAGTTTGAGAAGGAACCTTTGAAAAATTCCATTTGAGGACAACAGGACCTGGCAGCTGTCAGCCCTGGTAGTCAACTCAGTGGGGAGAAAGGCTTGGCTAGCCATGTCATAGCCTTGCCAAGCTGCATGGACAAAGGCTCTAGCCAAACCTTTCAGCAGACTGGACATAATTAATGCAGAAAAGGCCCTTTGCCCTGCAGCAGCCTGAGAGAAGCTGATAGGGAAGCATGGGTATTGCCCTAATTTTATTCTGGGGTTATTTAGTTCTATGCAATTATGAAATTAGGTACTTGCAATCGTTCAAGACATAAAATGCATTACTTCAGCTTTTGCAAGAACTATGAAAGAGCCCAAAGTGTTTATTTGTTGATAATCACAAATGTAAAAGCATGTGCAATCATCAACAAGCCTTTTTTTTAACAAAAATACAAATAAGGTCAAGACATAATAATATTATTTGCTGGAGACTGACATGAAAACTTCCATCCACAGAAGGTGAGAAATCAGTGTTGCAAACAAACCTTGCCTTTTGTAGGTATGTCTTCAGGAGCTATAGGAATATGCATCCTGTGATAAGTTGCTGTGTCAGTGGGTATTCAAGTTTTAGCTAAGCACCTTGTAGGCATCCTGTATGGGTGAAGGTATACAGGCAAAGGTATGGACAGCTTTTTCAGTGAATGATTTAGAATGGAACCATAATGGTCTCAATTATTCTCAGAAGAAACCATCCCCTCTCAGTTGACTATGCAGAAAGCTTATCTCTTACATGCCTGCAACTAGGTACTTAGGCCCTGTTTCATCTCACCTAAACCCAACTACCTAGCAGTGTCATCTATCTCCCTGTGTAGGCAATGGGGAGAGTTAGACACTTCAGGATGCACCTAGATACTCATCCCTGTGCACCACTCATCTCCTCAAAGACTAAAGAAATTCAGACAAGTCACTTACTTCGACACAAAACTCTTGGGCTTGAGATGTCAGGCAGAATTAACTCTATGTTTACCACTTCATGTGATGAATCCCTTGACTCCTAAACACAGCTTTTCTTGGCTAATCATAAAGATATGTTTCAAAACCATTCACCCCACTTGCTGCAAGTAATGTAATCAATTTTTCTCTCTTTCAGAGATGCACTGCTCAAATTCACCCCCTTCCTGTGCACCCAGCATCTACAGCTGGGCACTCTTTCCACAGTCCTCTCTCCAGCAAGGTGCCAGCATTGACTCAGCTTCTGCCAAACAGCTCAGCTACTGCTTTGCTGTTGTGATGGAAGGACTTGGCCTTTCTCCTTCATTCTTTGAGGCATCCATGTAAGAGACTTAGAACGCATGCTGGGGATTAGATATACATAATACCTCCAAAAAGACTGAACAGAAAGGAAGAGATTAATGCAACTAACCACATCACACCTGTCCAAGCCAAAAATATTCACCTCAAAAGACAAAACCAGGAACAGCAAAGTGTGTGTGATTTGTGGCTAAGCAGCAATTAATTCAGCATAAGTGATCTAAATCACAGTGATTTAGATGTTCGTGATATCTAAAATCTTATGTTGTATTGAGGACATTACAGTGCAACTCCCAGCATCCAATTCTGTATTAGCTACAGTTGTACATATTAACTTCTCTACAACATTGTTTCTGTCCTCATGCTGCCAAGCCTTGTGTCCCTTCCTAAATACAGCATTCTGAGGGATTTTTTTTTTAATTACAAATCAGATACAACAGTCTGCTAAATCAAGAAATTCGCTTTAAGAAAAGTAATAGATTTTGAACCTCCAGAGTACTTTGAGGTCACGTTTTCTGGCTTTCCTCCACAGCAATGAGGATCACAAATAAACATTAAAAATATGAAAAAAAAAATAGAGCAAGAGAAAGAAAATTAGAGTGGAATCACTTGTCTCCAGCATCTGGTTCTTGAAGAGAAACATACATGACTACCATTTTTTCATTACCCCCCACTCATACGATCCTCACCACCCTTTATTAGATGGAGACTCTCACTAGATGATTCACAAAGCTCCCTGTCTGCCAAGCACATTTGGGGCCATATAATTTTACCCTTTCATTATACATACTGTTGTTATATAAGGATGTGGGCACATTTACCAGGTCATCATTTCTTTTGGGAGGCAGTGGTCCTGGATTGCAAGCTGTAGTCAGCAACAAACTCTGCCTGATATTCTGCTGCTTAAGTAATGCTTAAATAAGAATGATATCAAAGTGATAAACACAAGCCCTCTTTGCTTTGCTCTTTTCATGGCCTCAGTCTACATTTTCTGTCAAAAAGTACTGTGAAGTATTGTAGACGCTGCTGATAACGAAAACTGAAGTTATGACTGCCTAACATTCTAAATTGTAACCTCTTATTTTCAGTCATTTATAACTTTGCCAAAAACAATGCCTCAAGCTGGTTTAAAGGAGGAGGGGAACAGTAATTAAGTTAATCTGCTCCTGAGAGCATTAAGGAAAACTAGTCTTTAATATCATATTTAGAGAAAAGAAAAAAAAAACCACAAACCAACATTCAAGTGATTTCTTTGAAGCATCTGTACATTCCACTGCTCCAAAGCTGGCATTCATAAGTTTGTTAACGAATATCCTAAAATAAAGGAAGTTCCTATTTCACAAAGCCTATGGGAACAAACAAACAAAAACCCCCCCACAAACAAACAAACACAAAAATCTTTCAACTTATTTAGAGGAGCAAGGGTCCCAGCCAACAGGGAACATGCCGCAGGACCATGACGCAGACATCTGTACTTTGTGTTAGTGCAGTTGCACTGATCAGGGTGATCCATCCATCCCTACTTCCTCGACAAATAGAGCAAATTGGAGGAAGAAGGGGTGGGTTAAATAATGAAGTGCTTGAGGGGAAGAAATTCTTTAAAACAGTGAAACTCTGGAATCTTTCTGTTCCTCTTTTTCAGCTGCTCTCTTTGCACACCGGTGTGCAAATTTGTGTAATGATATGCAAATGCAGGACCCACTGTTTTGTGTTCCCTGAGCGCATCCCAACGTACTGAGCTCTCTCTCCCTTTGAGGGCCAGGCTGCAGCCCCGCTCTGCCTTCCTGAGCACAAACTCCATATTTAGGAAGATGGGGAGAAGCTGCAGCACTGTGTTGTAGCAGGTTGTGCCAACATGTCAAGAAAGGGGAGATGTGTGTCAATCCACATGGACTGCCATGGTTGATATCACTCCCAGAGACTACCTGTCCTTGCACTGGGATTTGGCTGCCTACACTGGGATATCAATTCCCCACAGCCATTAATACTGAGCAAGGCTTAATTCTACAGTGAGGGACTGTTCTCTTTTTCAGATAGGATAAAAGATTGTGCAGGTTGTTTTGGGATATTACACACCTCACCTCTGGAGCTGTGCTATGGGGGATGCAGGCAGACCTTCTCTGTTCACCTTTCAGACTGCATTGGACACATCCTCACACTTGGCTGTGCTGACCCTGGCCCATCTCAGCCACCCAGTGCATAAATCAGCCCTGCAAAACACTGGAAAACAAAAGCTGCATCTCCTGTCCTGAAAGACACTTGTCTTTCACATGGTGAATTCTTGTTCACGTGGACAGCATGGCTCCTGCACACTGAGCATACCTTCTCCACGAGCCCCTGCTTGCTTCTGACGTACAAGGACAAAATACCTCTCCTGCCATGTGCTCTTCACCTCACTCCTCACCACTGAACCACTAGCTCTGTATTTACCTTCCTCCTCACTTCCAAATTCACAGCCAGAGAAACAACCCCCAGATCACACAGACTGCAGGTAGAACAGAGTTTAAATTAATTAGTGGGTAGTTCAAGGTACTCACTCACTCTTTCCAATTCACAGGCTTCAGGTGAGACACTTCATGAGCTGAAGAAAAGACAGAAAGGGTCTGGTTGCACTAACTTCAATTTGATTTGCCCTCATGGTCCTCAGACCCAAAAGTTCTTTCCCACCCAGAATCCCAGCTCCTTATCAGCATAGGTATCAATATTGACCATAAGTGGAATTTGCTATCTCGCCACAGAGCTGAACCCTTCCATGCCGTTCTCTGCCTCTGTCTGCAGGGATCATGCCTCACCCCCATAGCTGATTTCACTCTTCTCAGCACCCAGGTGATTCCCTCGAGAGAAAGGTTTCAGCATGTTTTTAGGTTCATGTTGTTCATGTTGATTTCCTCTACATCCTTATCTGACATTTTAGTATTCTGATACCGAGATTCTCATTTGTCCTTCTGTAATTTTTATCAACTAGATGCTTAGTTGCTGTGAGCTCTCATTTTTTGGCAATGTTGATAAAGGGCTTGCTTTGTAAAAACAAGTTTTATTCCCCTTATAGTTCTGGAAGTAGGGCAAACATGATTTAAATGCAAGAAATACTATATTAATTGTTTCTTTTGGTGAACTGCAAGTAAGCATAGGAAACATCTATCTGGGTATTTATGCAGAAGGATTTTCTGGAGTAACTGAGCCACTACAAATCAAGCCAAACATAGAAAATTCTCCTTGCTTCTCTAGGAATTGGACCCCTTGCTGCTTGCCTATTTTTAGTTTTAGTTCGTTCCATTGTGCTTTTCTGAGTTTAAGAAAGCTAAGTAATGCTTAGCAGTATTTTCAGCCCAATTCACAACCAGTTATCTTGGTCTTAACTATGCTACTGTTTAATTTAATAAGAACATTATAATTTTCCTATTTTTTTTTTCCATTAAAACTGTTAATAAACTTGATAAAGGCTGCAGCGTGAGAAAGTGTTTGAGTTTGGATTAGTTTTACGGCAGTTTTGGATAGGTGTAAATTTTCTGGCATTAATGGAAGAATATACTACACATAGACAAAAAGAAATAATCTTTTTGCTGGAATAGAGATGTATCAAATCAGTGGCTGAGCTATGAATGAAGTGGAGGTATTTTGCAAGTTTTACAAGCATTGATTCAGCTAGCATGTTTTTTTCTTTCAAGATTTCCAGCTCTACCTTGCAGACAAGGGCAAGCATAGATAAGAGCCAGACTTGAACTTTGAACCTTCTGAGGCTCAGATATCAAAACTTCATATTTTATTTCCCTTTGTTTGAGGCTCCTCTGATGAGACACTAAAAGGAAGTATGTTGTGTTCTACTGTTTTCAAGCCTGTCCTTTGACAATGACTATAACACCACACATATGGAGAGGTATACATAAAACAAAGAGAAAAATTAACTTCCTCAAAGAAAAAGTCCTCACTGTCCTCCCAAAATTATGTGCCAGCCCTGACCCTTTGTATGCATTAAGACATCCAAGCCTTTTAACTTCATGAAAATCTGTTTAGATAGCTTACTCTGAGGGCAGATTTATGTCCAGAAAATTTGGAGTTGCTTACCAAAAGGATGAGAGTCATTTATTTTCCTGTTACCAGTCTGCCACACGAATGAGATATCATCAGCTAAAATATTCAGCAGAAGCTAGTCCTCACATTTTTTCCCCTTCTTTTTTCCTTTTCCCTCTTTGAGACCAGTTACCTATTTAACTCCATCCTGTCAATTAAACCAGAGAAAAAACGCAAAGAACTAATTAGGCAACTGTGTAATTTTAATTAGCTGTTTTGATAATTAAACTAATTAGTTCCCCTGTGTTTCCACAATATGTGGTGGACTGGTTTTGATATCACGGCTTCAGAGTTCCATTCCATTAGTTAATTAGTCACTTTTGCATTAGAAAGCTTTATTAATGGCCTTAATTTGCAGTTGAAATGAGAAATCTGCTGTCAATAATTTGGATAATTGCCTACTGTTTGATTATAAAGTACAAAAGTAGCAGCACACTATTACATATGCAAATCCCAAGGGTTATTTCCTGGATGCTTAGCTTTCTTGATCTACATTTCATCCTCTCTGGCTTTCTGTTTTTTCTTGACCCTGTTAGGGGGAAGAGAATCCAGCTTATTAAGAAAATGAAGGCCTGTTTTTTTCCCCTTGTCCTGTACTGCATGTATGCTTGTGCCTGCAATTGTTAAAGTTATTGCTTGCTTTGTACCTAATTAGTGTCCTTGGAATTAAATGAACAGCTCTGTATACACCTCTAGCTCCTGCAGCCATGTTTGTGCATTGAATAATTGATTCTACTCTGCTAATCAGATAGGGACATAATGAGCCAGTTTAATTAAATGGGGATCTAACCTGGTGAACACTGGGAAAATATTTGCTCATTTACTTAGTAAAAGGCCACAGTTGCTTTTCATTGGATGGAAGGGAAGGTTACGGAAAGTAAAGTAGGCTTTGAAAGCAGAAGCAGTTCACTGGCTGTCTACCCCTCGCAAATCAGGCTACTTGAATAGCAAAAAGGTTTAGCAAGCAGGAAAAAAAAAAAAAAAAAAGACTTAATCAAAGGGCCAGGAGACGTTGAAATTGCTGACAGGTTTCCCTGCCTCTCCCAAAGGTGTCAGCATCACTGTTCGGCTATGCTCTAAGAGGCAGGTTGCTTGGTCTTACAGCCCTCAGTGATTTGCAGAAAGAATTTCAACTCAGTTCATTGCCAGTTGGTTCCCGTGTAACTGCAATAAGGTAAGATTCAGTTGCAGTTTATCTTCTTGGTAGTGGAGTACTTAACTTCAGATGCATATGTGTTTGCCTTTTGTGAAATGTAGCCATTTATTCTGATGTTTCCTTATAAATCTTTCTATTATGCTCTTCAAGCTATTTCTGTGACTGTTGGTATTGATATGAAAACTTAGGAGGCAGCGATTGGGGGAGCAGGGGGAAGGCTGCCAGGAGTTATGTAACTCTAAAGTTTTTTGGCTATTTTGAATAAGCAGCTAAAGGCTTTGAAGATAACATCTGATGACTTTCAAACTTTAAAGTGACTACAGCAATAATTTTTCTTTAACACCAGCTAAATCTTTGGAATGGGAAGATGATTATGGTCTCTAAATGCAAAAGATTACCCACATCTTCAATGACAGCTTAAGTGAAACTTACAGTCTTCACCATAATCTGCAAAAGAAAGTGGTAGCTAAATACACATCTGTAATTCTAATTGCACATCAGACTAACTTTACCTGCAGGGATAAAGTAGTGCAAGGCCAATATAGAAACAACATGGTGCTCATCTGCTGTGGTGCACTAGGATGAAATAGCATATTGACCCTGAATCCATACTCTGAGTAAAAGCAATTGTCATTCTGCCACTGTAACACCTTGTTGCCAGTGGCGATGTAATTAAAGCTGTGAGGACTCATTTTCCATTCTTATCTCTTAAGCTCGTCTGAATCAGAAACTGTTTGTGGTAACTGAGAAAACGTACTACAAGGCTACATGTTTATGTATGAATTTTTGGTAGTCTATTTTTGTGGGGCGATGAGGGGACAGCTCTAAGCATCTTATTTCCAACATTCATTCTCCTACTTTATATATATATATATATATATACAACTTGTGTGTGGAGATATATATGTAATTTTATATATTTGATTCATACACACATATATAGATAGATATATAGGCACACACGCACATACAGTTTAAATTTTACTCACCCCCTTTTCTCCTCTATTAAAATTCCGAATGGCTAAGAGGATTTTCTCAATTTAGTCATACTTTTAATCTTCACTGAAATGAGTGATGACTTCTTATAATAAAAAGTTGACAGGCTTACATTGCGCACCGGTGGATTAGTTTCCCTTGGTGATGAGGTTTTCTTTTGTGCGCCGTGTGTCTGTTTGATGGAGGTTTAACAGAAAGCATTTTGGCAGAAATTGGATGCAGCAGGGATCATCTGGAGATGGCTGCTGTTCGATATTAACTGCACACAGTAACTTTTTATTTATTTATTTATTTATTATTCTTCAGCCAGGTGACAGAAGCAGCCAAAGCATGTTTTCCCATACTGATAGAAATAGAAGCATTTGGGGGGTGATTTTGAAATCAAATGTATGTGCATGGTATGAACCTCCTTAAGTTTAATTTGCTTTTGGCCATTGTCTAACAAAGGCATGCAAGTAAGGTTTTCTCTGAGAGAAGTTATCAGACCTATTAACAGCTGCAACGCTCACCTTTTTTCTTAAAAAAAAAACCCAAAGAACAAAAAAAAAAAAAAAACCAAAAAAACCAAGCCAACAGTTTTTCATTTGCACAGGTTGGGTTTAGTATGAATGTATACAGGATACCGTTACAAAACCTGTTTTCTTAGAATGGACATTGGGCCTAAATTATTTTCTGGAAGAAAAAAATCAAATTAATTTTTACAGCTTTTAAAAGTTTCCGCCGGGTACACAGGGACAGACAAACAAATGTAATTGCTTCCCAATATCATCAGCAATGCTGTTTTTTAGGTGTGATAAAGGCATAAGACCATTTCAATGACAATTTTAAAAGGGATCCAGTACTTGCTTTGAGCCACCTGTATGTGCTCTGACATCCATATTGTTAGCTGAAATCTCATTCTGTATCAACTGCCTTATTAGTTTCTAATTCTGTATCAACAATTGTACAGAACACAAAATGAATCTGTTTTCATGAATCCTGAGTAGGGCTGAGTAGTCAAAGGAAGCTCTCCAGCTCTTCTGAGTGCAAAAGCAAGGTTTGACCAGGCTTTGTTCAGGAGTTGGCTAAACTTGCTAGTTCACCAAAACCTACTTTTCCCAAGTGCATCTGAAAAAATTCCAACCAATGTTAATTTTTTGGTAAAACTTTCTCAGTTCATACTGTTCTGCCACATTTTCAGCCATAAGGACAGGCAGAGAGATTCACACTGTGCAAGAGTCAGTCTTTCAGAATACATGCTATACAAGTGCAACATGAATTCAACATTAGTTGAACCCAAATACATAAATAATTCTGGAAAGATCAACAGAAAGGCCTTAATGTATTTTAAAGTATGCCGTGCTCATTATGAGTGCTCTTAAAATTTGGTTTTAGGTGTCCAGATATGACTGATTTCAATTTTATTTAAGGAATTTCTGCCAAATGCCAAATAGTTACCACTAGAATAATAATGAGCAGCATCTGAGCACTTTTAGTACTTTAGAATTTTATCTGACACTTTAAAAATGTAGTTTCTTTTTTTTCAAGTAATAAAAAACAATAGTCTCTTTTCTATTTCACTGAACTTTTGAGAACAGAGGCAATGTGTTTATAATGGAGATAGGAAAAGCTTAATCTGCACTTACCTCTGGTTCAGACAGCCAGCAGTGACAATCCTGCTTTCCTTGTCAAGTTTCAAGAACTCACAATCCTTAATTTAAACACTTGAGAAATCTATGGAGCCTGTCAGTCTAGTTAATGAAGCCTCCTCCTTCCCCTTTTTTAAACAAAATCTGACTTTCTTTAAAGACCACTTAAGGCATATCTCTGATTATACAAACAGGTTCTGTCCTAGAAGAGTGAATAATCCAATAATACCTCCTTTGACTTGTTTCCCTCACCACGCCCAACAGCTCACTAGAGGAGCTTCCTTAAACATAAAGAGCAAGTCTAAAATAAACAACGTATGTATGCCACTTTCAGTACAAAGCATGTGCAATACTTGATACAAATCATTGCTTTGGTTATAGGGCTTCTTGAGCTTAGGTAATTTAGAAGGTTACGTACATTAATTAATAATCCCTTTAGATTCTTTTACATATCTATCAAAATATGCCCATTTTTTTCAGATATTTGCAAGACTTGAAACTGCTTGCTCAGCATCACACAGCATATATGAGAGCATGCACAAGAAGAAATGCTGTGCATTCAACTGTTCACAAAGTTAGACCACCAAATTAGACAGACTTTGGCATCTTAACATTGGTGCTCTTGAATAGTTAAAGCACTTTATTAAAGAAATCAGGTGTTGAATTAAGACTGATACCTCACTGTGCTAAATGCTGTGAAATATGTATTGACATCTCTTTCACAATGAACTTACAATCTCTGCTGGGACAAAACGCAGTAAATGATTTTACACGTGGTACAAGACTGTAGGGTTTTTTCTCTTTCTATTTTGTATTATAATCATAGACATCTAGAAGGAAAAACCTGTGTAGCAGGAACATGAGATCACATTGTTGGGTGGTTTGTATAAGCTATTTAAACTCATACAATTAGTAAATATTAATCATCAGATTGGCTGCCCATTGGCCACAGTCAATTCTGATAGTTATTCCTATAGCTGTCATAGTAGAAGAGAAGCTGGAGATGAAATATTTACATCAACTTTAATTAACATAACATGAACACTAATGACTTCATCATCTGCATGCACTGAGAACAGACAACATGAAATATAGCACATATGAAAGGATTTATGGCCTCTGATTACTGCAACTGACATCACAGAAAAGATGTGGAGCTACAGAAGGATAGATCAGAATTATGGATCAGAAGAGCTACATTAACCAGAGGTATCTTGAATATGTCACTGGAATGGGAAGCTTGTTGGCTTCGAGAAGGTCGGAAAAGATTCCTATACATGCTGAGACAAGCAGCAGAAGATGAGGGATGGGAGTGTGGAATTTACTTAGTTAAATCTTGCACAGGAGAGATCTCTTGGTAGTAGGGGGAGATGGGTGGCAAGACAGGCTTGCTATCAGAAAAGTGGAAGACAATGCTGGTTCTATATGGCACAAATAACAGCAAAGCAACAGTATTGTCTACTGTGACCAAACTTTCGAAGGAAGGAGTAAAACAAGTCATTTTATCTATCTGAATTTTAAAATAATAAAGCTGCTAAAAGATTATGTCAGGATGAAAGACAAATACAGGAGGACAATAGTTAAGAGCAGAGAAGTAGGCTTCTAAATCAGTAATGTAAATATGGTACCATCTCTTATGTGAGGATCAGCCAAAAGGTTTTCATCTGGTCTTAGGAGGTGTCCGGAAATTCCAATTTAAAATACCTTTGATGAAAGGGCTCGGATTTATCACTTGGTTTGTAAGTGTGTGATAAAAACTCCAATTTAATGCCATAAGACAGAGTAAATATTGTCTTTTTCATGTATAGGGCTATCAATGTAGACTTGGACATTAGATGCTTTTACTGAGGCTTTGGAAACTTGGCTTCTGAGTGCACTGTATGTATAAAGCTGTGGAAGTCTTTCATCTAGATGTATAGCTTGATGTCTGTTTTAATTTTCAGGGAACTTATCCTGAAGGATTTTGAGTTCAGTAAATGTTGTCGATAGGGATTTTCTATTCATGCACTGCACGTACAAAGCCCAAATCTTTATACTTTTTTTTTTTTAAATTAGTATATTTAACTGTCAAATATGAAATGGTTGAGCTATCCTTAAATTGGAGCAATTTTCATCTCACTGAAATTCATCATTATCACACCTCCTGGAAACTGAGAATACTTCAGGCTGTGGGTTGGAGATAGTTGCAGACATTCTGGTGTAAAAAAAGTTTGCCCAATATAAAGCAAGAGCTTTACCTGTATGCCAGAAAGTGTATTTGTGGTACCAAGATCACAGTTAAAAAATGGCTATGAATTTCCAGCTTGGACTGAAATTAAAAGAAACTTGTCACTTACCAGAAACCTTGCTTTTTATCCAGCCCCCAGGAGAGATTGTTTTTGGAACAGGTCTGTTCTCTCAATCTCATTCATGTTACCACTGTCTCTTACAACTTCCCTAGTTTCTGTAACATGCAAATATTTTTCCTACTTGCTTGATATTCACCACTATGTTAGCATTTGTCGGTCACATTTTAACTATTTCTCTTCCAGACTGCATTAGACAGCGTGAAAAGAGTACACATAAAGTTGATCCTTGGAGGAGTTCACAGTTAGAGAGATCTGAAGTGGGAGGTTTGGATGTATCTCTCAACAAAACTTGTAACAGTTGAGGTGAAACTCCACAGTCCTTGTGCAAACTGCTGTCCTAATGTCCCTGGGTCGATTGCTGCAAACAGGTCCAGGAGCCTGAAGATGGAAGTCTGCCCTTTGCCCAGAAACAGCAGTTCACTGACCATCAGTCTCACAAATGCCATTTCTCTCTGCACATGCTGACCTGAAATCCAGATTGTGCTGGCGTAGTGTATTGATTCCAGTTTTCTCTCTGGCTAGACTCTCTTTGAGCATAGTCCAAAGTGAAAGGTTTGAAGCTGACTGGTAGCTAATGTGATGCAGTTTCTTCCTTGAGGAAAAAAAGGGACCTGCCCTGAAAGCGCAATTGATTAATTTAGCCAAGAGAAATATAGTTGCTCAGGATAAGTAATGCCACAGCTCAGAGCCAGAGGCCAGGATGAAACAACATTTATGTTTCCACTGCTTCTGGAGATGTAAATTTGATTTCTGTAATGAAGGCCAAGGTCTTTGTTGATCAGCAGGCAGGGACTAATTCTCTGTGATGTGTGAACACAGTCCTTGACAGGGACACACCTTAGCTCCTGGAAAGGCACCAATGGCCTGTGTTTGTTTTGCAATATGTGATCACTGGCACTTAAGCCAAGAAGAAAGCACATCACCACACATGGGTGCTGATACCAGCAGATAACGGAGGGACTGGAGCCCCAAGCCACATATGATGTGTACATGGCTGTATGTGCAACAGGGGTGGCTGAACCAGGCACACATTAGTTCCACTGAGCCAAAGTTGCCCACTTACAGCCAGTGTGCTTCTGCTCAAGTCAGAGGTGTAAGAGAGGTACAAATCAATATAGCACTTGGCATAGTGTGTTTCACATACATATTTAAAGCAGCGTGGCTTTGCATGGTACTTTCTAGCTTTGTTACATGAATACATATGTTCCTGCTGATGTAATTCTCTTGAAAGGTATAAATAATGGATATTCCTCATAAGCAGTTGACCCCCTGGAAGGACTGAAATCAGAGAGAGGGAGTTTGAACTACCTTGCACAATTCAGCTCGCACCTGCACTCAAAGTCACCGGATAAAAGTCAGTTAGAGGAATGCCTGTAATGTGTCATTGCCTGCTGCCTCCAGTGTCACTCTGGTCACTAGCACCAAGGAGTCTATTAGATGGAAAAGACAGGGGGAGAAAAACAGTTCAAGTAAGGTAGCTTGTTAAACTACTGCCTTTCAAGTCTTTGGGGGCACTTTGGTTCTATTTTTTTTTTAACCAAGAACAATCATTTTCTAACAGAAGGGGCCTTTAGTATCAAAACAGGTGTGATCATTTCCCCTTTCCCACAGCCATCTACAAGAATAAAGGAAACAATTTTCAAATGTTGCCAGTTCTTAGGCGTTTTAATCCTTTGTGATTCAAAGACCACCGAATAGGACTAGACAAGCCCAAGTTCCCTCAAAGTCCTTATTCCACGTAAGCACAATACAGAAAAAAATGCAGGAAAACAGCAGCAAGGACTTAGTTTCCAAAAGGCTCACAGATTTTACAGAAGTAAAAAGCATTACGAAAAGCTGAGTCTTGTCCACTGTCCTTACCAATGTGTCTGGTCTGCACAGTGCTTGCTGCTTCCAATCTGCAGGTATGGGGATTTCCTTACCAAAATAGTTCTTGCTTCACTTTTTTGCATATCCTGCTTGTGCATGGTTTGAGAGGAGTGGCTAGGGCTGGACAGATGGGGGAAAAAACATGGCTACAGCTCTACAATTTTTTTTAACCTTTTTTCTTTCATTTGAAAAGAAAATTCAACTTTTGTTTTTCCAAATGAATTTGAATTTTTCACCTTTCCTGTCCCACAGGCGTTGCACCTTCTAGTAGCACAAACTAGTATAAAAAGTCCTAGTTGGTGTTGCTTAATACTTTATGGAGATGCTTCAGCACTGGTAGAAAAGTAAAAGTTGGGGGGGGGGGGGGGGGGGTAATCACCAAATCTGGTCTAAGCTTGCACCAAACAGGGTTAGGAAAAAAGCTTTTATTCTTGAACTTCTGTTGTTCTCAGTCTACTCACTGGAAGAACAGCAGACAGTATCAGGAACAACACTGGTGTATCTAAACAGAAAAGCATCTAAGTGATGTTATAAACCTGCGAAGGTTCAGCTTCATAAATTAAAAAATGCAAGTGCTCAAATCAATTAGGTGCTCCTTGGTGGTACACTGGCAACCAAACAAATGCACACTCGAGCCTGGTTCAGCAGGAAAGTGGGCAAACCAGCCCTTTGTCCCTCCTTGCCCAAACAAATTTAATACAGCTCTTTTTAGAAGAAATACAGTTCTTTTTTATGTCTTTTTGTTGTTGTTGATTCACACACTGAGATAGTCTGACTTTTTTAAAAGTGCTGGTGTTAACAGAATATTACTCTGGATTTGCACCTTTGTAACTGAGATGAGACTCCAGCCCACTGTGTCTGGTATAATTTCCCCCCTCCTCCCTGCCACCCCATGGTTAGTTATAGTATAAACATATCCTGCTTCTTTCATACAGCCACCTGCCATTTTTGCTTTATTGCTGCCAGAAGGTTTAAAGGCATGCTTTTAAATATCTTGAAAGTTTCCTGTTGATAAGAAAAGGTGGTTTTAGCACTTTTAAGTAAACAGTAACACACAAACATCACAAATCATGCTTTTTGATAGAATCTACATTAGCTACATGAAGCATGAGCGATACAACTGTAGGGGGAAGAGAAAAAAAAAAAATTCCTCAATTTCTGGCAGGGAGACCTAGCAAAAATTAGTTGCAAAATGTGGGCTGGATATCTCCTGCTATATATCGAAACAATCAACTCAGAATTTGAAACAGTCTTTCTATGTCTTTTGTCAGGGTAACAGTCTTCGGGCAGTTCTGCAGGTGGGACAGATGGTTCTGCAGCAGATAGCTAATAGTCATGAGCATTTTAATCTATTGAAATCCACAGCTTGAAGGAGAAAAATACCTGTTGATGTCCAGGAGGACAAAAATCACTGTAATATGGATACTTGGAATATAATTTCTGAAATTTTACTGCTATTTCTAGACAGCTGACGTACTGAGACTTAAAAATCATTGATGTGTGTTTAAACTCTCTCATTCAAAAGAAGTCCATTCAACATGCAGCAAATTAACGCATAGGTGACCCAAAGAGAGAATGTTTATTATAAATCATGGGTACAGTGAATGGATTCAGGCTCTAAATGTGACCTCCTAGTTACGTATCTACAAATAAATATTCCCTGTCAAGAATCACAAGCTTTGGGATGTCAGCAGAGCACCAGATACGTATTCTACATAAAGCCCAAACTGACAAATGGTAAATTTATAGCCTCTGCATTTCAAATAGTTCCTAAAAGTGTACGAAGAACAATTAAATTAACCACTTCAGGGAGAAAAGTGAGTGGTGTAGTCACACCAAAGGAAATATTCATAGCAAAGGACTCAAAACACATTTAGTCTTCTCTCTCCCCATTTGGGAGTTTTCTATGGGGAGCTTCCTATTTCTAATGGTGTCTTTCAGTATCTGTGATTCAGAATATGAATCCTATGAAATATACAGTCTGATCTCCACTATTTGGGTTGAAGTTCTTCTGCTGGGATTTTGTTCAGGAGTAATTTGACTAGCTGAATAAAGAAGAATAATTACTTCTTCTGAATTACATGTAAATCAGCATAAAATAAAAGGAAGAATTCGGTCCTCTTGTTTGATGTGTAATCTGAGTCAACTGTGGAGTGTTGCCAAGGGTTCCATGTCTGTCCACTTGCTACTCCTGTATGATCCACATCTTGATCCAGTGCCTAGGAGGCCATGAATTGAGTTGGTTACTGGCTTGAAGGAAAACTAGCTCATCAAACTACAGATCATGAAGGTATGTGATTGACTGATCCATTCCTGAAGGAAAAGGTGGGAACACAGCAGTGTGGAATGCGGAGAGGAGGGCTGGCTCTCTCAGCAGCAGGTTTTCAGCTATGCCAAATAAAATTCAGCATAAATCTGTGCTCTGAGTCCGCAGGTCTGTGGGTACTAGAGCCATGCAGGCAGTCCACTGCCTCCTTCACCCTCCCTGATTCACAGTCCTTGCCTACTCAGAGCTGTGTGATCGCATCCATTCCTCTCCACTGTTTTTTGATCCTTACTGGAGTCTGTTAGCGGCCACTTCAGTTTAATAACTCAGTGGAAAGCTATTAGGCTGGTTTTGCTAGGCTTGTTTTCTGGAGTGTGCTTTTAAAGAGATCATATGGGCATGTGTGCTGGCACGTGGTGAGGGAAGATCTGGAGATGGGATAATGAGAAGAAAGGGAAAAGGGGAGCTTTTAGCAACAATGAAGTGTTAAAACTCAGATGAACCCGAGTTTGGACAGCTTGGAAATCAGAAAGTAAAATGTCCACCTTCAATGCATAAAGCCACTACAAAGAGGTTAACACTTGCTTCTTCCCCAAAGGTCAAAGGCAGGGGGTGGAAGGGGAGGACACGCACCAAGAAAAACATGGTTTAATTTACTTCAAAGTGAATTTTTAAGTGGTGTCTGCATGGAAAAGATTTTATCTATGTGGCTAGACCCAGTTTAGATAAACACTTGGGGGAGGTTCTAGGCAATGTTACTCCCTGTTGGTGAAGAGAGGTCAGGTAGATCATCTCCTGTGGCTTTTTCAACTCTACATTTGGATGACTCTAGCAGTACTGTTTTAACACAGGTTCAGAGAGATAAACTTAATTTTTCAGATATCAACACAGACAGCTTCATTCATAGAAATATATTCAGAACAGAAAAATACAAAGATCAAGCTATCCATCTGTAATTCAAGCAACATTTGCTCATATAACTCATTCATCTGGACGATTTATAAATTTGGCCTGCCTGTACTCCTATTTGCATGACAACAACAGCTGACGAAAGTTCGAGGAGCAGGAAGGATGGTTCTGTGATGAAGGCCTGGGGCTAAGTTAGACAGTCAAGAACATATCTTCTCATGGGGCAAAAATAGAAATTTTGCGTGAAGAGCAAGCAGATATATCCAAATGCAAAGAGCCCAAAACTACTCGTACTTTTACTCAGGTGGGCTTAAAAAAATCATTTGATTTTTTGGGGGGAGAAAACATGAAACTGGGAGTCAGAAGACCTTGAAGTGCCTACAACCATCTCTTCCCATGTATATCTCTTTTGCTTGTTAGGGCTTTGAGTTGGTACACTAACACGCATGCCTAATTCCAAGTTTATCGGCTAGCCTTTGGCAGCAGGCAGGGTTGGATGAGTTGCTGCACCATGAGACAATCCCCAGTGGGACAGACCTGGCACCTCTGCCCGCAGTGTCAGGAAAACTGATCACAGCAGTGGCAAAATCAACCTCAAGACCCTCTTACCCTGATCTGACTGTTTATTTCCTTGATCCCAAGGTGTGCCACTTCTTGAGGGACCATATGACTAAACAGCAGCCTGAACTGGTCTGAGCTTACAATAGAAACTTTACAAGAAGAGCCAAGGTCCTGTAAATAGATGTGCCAGTCTCACTTAGGAAAGGGGCTGGCAACAGAGGAGGGAGTACAGTGAGAGGGGGTGGGTGAAAATTGCTTGTGCTGGTTTTCCTATCAAAGCAACAGTCTGGGGAAACTACAGCCTCCGCCAGGGGCCCAAGCCTGTAATAGTAACTAAAAAACAACACTTGCATACCAGGAAATTCTCCTTTTTACTTAATTGGAGCTACCATCAATTTGCACTGGAGCAATTGAGGAAAATTTGGGTTAGGATAAGACTTTTCAAGCTGTCACAGCAAAATTATTGTGGGAAGATTGAGATATGTCTCCAGTGGTGTAGACAGGATATTTATCTTCAACAGGAAAACAGGAAAATGTTGGGTTTGCAAGTTCTTTTTTTTTCCTCCTCTGTATCTTCAAAAGAAAAAAGGAGAAAGTTCCAGCTATAAAAGGTATTCGTCAAGAACAGCCATCGGCCAGCACCACAAATGAGCAACTCCAGTGTGAAAACACTTTCAAAGTTCTAAATGAGTTGTCCCTGTGGTAATAAAGAAAGGCTGTTTTACAGCATGACAGTATGTAAGACAGCATTGTCAGCTATAGTTTATTTAAAGCACAAGGCCTGTAACAGGAAAAGAATGACTTTAATAAAATTTACTATTGACTTTGTAGGCTAAAATCTTTCTGTCATCAGGAATACAGAAAAACAACCTGCCTGAAAGCCCTTCACTTAAATATATTCCTTTAATATTTCAAAGCAACTTGTGAATTTTTTTTTAATATACATGCTACTTCAAAAGATACTGTAGTGGAGTGGAAATTAGTATTTTTAATAGAAAGTTGGAATTGCTTACATAAGGGAAAAACTGGTAATGACCTATGACACTGTCTACTGAAAGCAACATTTGAGGAAGCTGCAAAAGCAGTTAATGCAATTCCTTGAAAAGCTGTATAAAGCTATGTCACAAATGAATGATTTATAAATTACTGAACGTCCTTCTCATCTGGAGGATATCTTTTAATCATGTGCTGTAGTTTTGTTGGAGTGAACTCCAAAGAGCCTGCTGCAGAGATACACAGAAATCTGCAGCATGTTAACAAGGTTGGGGTCACTTCTAAGAATTGTGGGGGGAGCAAAAAAATAAAAAATCCTCACATTCGGCATGATTTTACTTTCGAACCAATTTGATTAAATGCACTATAGCTTGCTGGTAGTGTGCGAAAGGTCATGCCTTTTATATGAAAAACTGCAGAATTTTCATTCTTTTAATGTTTTTATACATAGTTAAAATAAACTGTGGTAAAAAGTTTCCCAACAGCGTGTGACAGCTCAATTTAGAGGTGAAACCTTTTAATAAAATCTCATGAAATGAATGCTTTGGTTTATGCACTCTGTTTGTGTTTCCCACTGGAGTGCTTAGCATTGTGAAGCGGTGGTTTCTTTCTTTACTGCTGCAGAGCAACATCACGAAGGAGAGTCTGGAGCTTTAGAACAGAGAAGATGAAGCTTAGCTGCGGTAAAATTGTTGATGGAGGAATCTTAATTTACAGTGAAAATGCTTTCCTCTCGACTTTAAAAAAATGCTATTGTGCATTAATTTACATTGCAGATAATTAATTAAAAATGAAGAAAAATATTCCACAGAGGCTTTTTAGAAAGGTCTCTGGGGTCCAGAAATAGTATTAAAAGGGGAACCAATTAAAGATTTATCTGAGAATGAATAATTTTGCTAGGACTTTGGTAGTGGAACTGGCTGAAGTCACATTTGTTGCAGCTTTCCCTTGTTTCATGCACATCCACAAATTCCTTCTTATGTTTGCTAAGGGACATATCAAGGAAGAAGTAATCTTTCCATAAGAAAGCATGGTTCCTGTCTTCCCTAATATGCTGCATAAGTACCACCTAAAAAAAAAGCGGCAGGACATTTCCCGAACTCCCAAAAGTTTGAACGGACATTTAATAGAAAATGTAGTTAATTCCCATGTTTGGAAATGTGGAGCTAATGCACTGTTTGAGAACTAGGATAGCAAAAATAGTGAGGATCAGAGCAGGACCAAATCTAACAGAAACAGCCTCTGGTTATACTAGTTCAGCCTATCCATGCACATAAAGAATACAGGAACTAGAAAAATTGCAAAATCATATTTTTGTATGACCACTCAAAGACTCAAGGGTAAGAAGAAATGTGTGCTACCACTTACAGTGAAAATTTTCTGGGTGGCACAGAAGGTGAAAGGAAGACTAAAAAGTCTCTGTCCAAGATGGGCACTTGAGGTGTTTCTCCCTCACTCCTCTCCCATCCACTTTAATCCCCCTCTCAAACCACGGCACTAAGGACTTATCTTAGGAGTGACCCAATGCAAACTTGATCTGTTGCAGGAATAAACCTCAGACCTGATATTTAAATCAGTATTCCACTTACTTCTGAAATAACACATTGAATCCATTTTTAAAAGACCCACTTTTTAAGACATATCAGCCCTCAGAAATTTTTATCCTCTTTAGTAGGAAATGCTGAGAGCTCATTGCTTGGAGAAAAAATCAGGACTAAAGAACCTCGGCCTAAGTTTTGGAGTATGTCTTAGACTCCAACTTTTCAAAGTCTAGCCCTCACATTTTATTCAAACTGCAAGAGGATAGTTTTATTAATTTCAGCTGGAGGTTATTTTGTCTTTTATCTTTTTTTTCAAGGCATGTGTGAGCAGAGGGAAAGACTTCAAATCTATAGCTCATCAACTTTAAGAACTTCTTTTTTTTTTCTAAGGCAGGATTCATCTAATGTAGAACACAGGACATTTATTCATTAAACTCTTCCCTGGGGTCCCAGAAACTCCAGTCTTCTTGCTGTATACTGGGCAGAAGGAGAGAGATCAGGGAAAAAATCCCAGCCATTTTCAAGAAGACCTTATTATCTTTTAAGCCTTTTAGGGGTGTACCTACTTCATTCTGTAGTTATTCACTTTGCACTTTTCTGACATTGCTTTGGTGCAATGTCAGAAAAGATACCAGCAATTATGAGCCCAACTGCAGAAACCATATTACCTCCAAAATAAAAATAAGCATCATTTGACAAAGAAGTGCCATGTATATAGGTCTTTCTACTGTGGAACTAAAAATAAAATGTAGTCCTGAGAGGAGAAATAAGGTGCCCAGGCCCTCTCTAGTCATACCCTCTAAGCCTGAAAATAACCAATGGCTTTATGTTGTAGTATCTACATGTGAGACAGCCAAATTATCTAAGCTACTGGATGGCCTAATTCAAGTACATATATGATCCTTAAAGATTTTCTGCTTTGAAGGACTACATAGGTAATTATGGAGCCAAAGATAGCTGTTCTGCTGGGCCTCATACTTGCAGACATGGAAGAACTGGTTGGGAACGAGAAGGTCAGGGCAGCTTCACTGCAGTGACCATGAGATGGTGGAGCTCAGGATTCTGAGAGGGAGGAATGAGGCAAAAAGCAGGATCACAGCCCTGGGCTTCTAGAGAGCTGACTTTGCCCTTTGCTTGGAGGAATCTCATGGGGTGGGGTCCATGGAAGAGGAAAGGTCCAGGGAAGCAAGTTGATTTTGAAGGATCAGTTCTACCAAGCTCAAGAACAGTCCATCCCAAAGTTCAGAAAATCAAGTCAAGGAGACAAGAGGCCTCCATGGATTAACAAGAAGCTCCTCATAAAACTCAAACATGAGAAGGAAGAATACAGGAGGTAGAAGTAAAGTCAGAAGGAATATAGAAACTGAAATGGGCCAGGATGAAATTAGCAAAACCAAAGCCTAACTTGAGGCTAAATCTGGTAAGGGCAACAAGAAGCACTTCTATGGGTGAAGTGAAAGGAAAATCAGTGAAAACACGGGCTAAATGGGTCAGGAGACTGCTGACAGGGTTTATGGAAAAGGGCTGATGTCCTCAATGCCTTGGTCTTGGCTGGTAAGACCTGATTTCAGAAATCCTAGGCCTCTGATTTGTGGGAAAGACTGAAACAATCACAATTTACCCTCAGGGAAATGGGACATAAGATGTATTTGAAAAATCAAGGCATACATAACTCCATGGTGCCTGATGGGATGCACCCAAAAGAACCGAGGCAATTGCTTCAGCCAAAGCCACATCGAGACACTGAGGTTTAGGTTTGTTTCCATAAGGGGGTCAGAGAGGTATTTAAAGTCTTAACAGTAAAACTTCCTCACATATATTGAACTCTTGGAATGACACCATGTACAGAAACTTCCTGTTTGATGGTAGCAGTTACAAACACTGACTTCAAAGCAATTCAAGCTGTAGCTGTGCCTGCCTTTACTCTGCACTGTATGATATGTGGAAAGAACTCTAATTAGCATACAGAGATGCCGTAGAGCAAATAACGTCACAGCTTCTAGTAACTGTTTGGTTACTGTTGTCTAGCAAACCCACAGACTCTAGTAGAAAGTTGTTTTCAGGAAAATCCTTCTTGCCTGATTGAACATTCATTTTTGAAAAAACTTCTATTTTTTGGTAGATGTGTTGCCTTTTTATTTTTCTGAATCAGTCGTGCAATCAGATAACAAGTCAAGAAATATTGATTCCATTATGTTTTACAGTCTCATTGACCAAGGCATTCCTTTTCCCCCCAAATCATTTAAGAGGCAGGTAATTTGAACAACTCTAGCATCTTCCTTGCTTTTGTATTCACATGGTATAAACCAAAACTATGCACTAGGTTCATCAAAGCTGAGCTATGCTGCTAAGAAGTGTGTAACTCAGATATAGAATGAGCCATTTAAAAAAGTTATTGATGCCAACATTAAATTTACAATTATTCATAAAAGAAAACCATTTGAAGAATTCCCCATGCTGCAAGTACACAAAACACTTTGCTACGCATAAGAAGTTACATTTATTAATAGCCTTTTTTTTGCCAGAATCTCATTTCACCAAAGGAAACTTCATCCTCCAATGGGAATAGGAATCACATGAACGTCACAGATACTGTAAGTTTATTCATCATAATTAAAAAAAAATCAAACTATCTCATAGAAATGATGCTTTAAAGTAGGCAGCTGTCTAGAATGTAGAACGTAAGAAAACTTAGATGTAAGAAACTTTTGTAATTAATGAGCATTATTAACTACACCTTTCTCTTCCCCGTTGGGTTCATATATGGTGCTAGAGATGCTTCATGCAAATCTTTTTTCTGTAACATTTAATTTGTGTTAGGTATGTTGTGAAAATTTCTTCACTGATGATGTTTTGCTTATTCCCTTGCAGTTGTACTATATATGAGATCTCATATCTAGGTCCTTAGTTTTTCAGCCAGCTGGGCTACTACCCTATTTAGAAACTTTTTTTAAACATCATGATTATCATAGGAACCAAGCATCTCACATTGGCTTTGGTAGGATATGTGTTTGATCAGTAGTTCAAAAATCAGGATTAGCTGAATCTAGGAAAGCAGAAATTTAGGGCTATGTTATTCAGGAAAATAGTTTTTTAGAAGTGTAAATAGCTAGTTATTGAAAACAGGGGTTTTTTTTAAGTGGGATGTTTGTTGCATAGAAATTTTCATACAAATATGAAAATGGCAGTTATTTAAAGCCTTAAATATCTACACTTACAAATTTTAAAGGTTAATTTTTCCTTTCAATAGGAATTTGGGGGGAAAAAATCAAAGGTAGAAATACAAATCCAAACTCTTATTAAAAGCAGTCACTAATGAAGTATACATGGACCATTTATCTCTTCATATGCTACTATAACTTGTCTATGTCTCCATCCATTCTCACAAGGGGTTTGGATTTTTGGTTTGTTTGTGGGTTTTTTCCAAGGATTTCAACTTTTGCATCCATTCTTTTTAAAATTAAAAATAAAATGGCAGATGAAGTGTCAAAAAGAGATGCTTTAATAAATTTGACAAGATGATGCGAGGGGTTGATTTTTTTTTCCTTTGAAGCAAGATCTCTGTAATTTAGATGAGGAGGACAGCTTGATAGTTTTCTGTGTGTTGTAGGAGGACTTCCTTTGACCGAATACATACTCTAAAGGGGTGGGGTGCTTTCAAAATACATACATCTGAAAAACTCATAATCAACGAATGGAATAGAATAATAAAATCTGGCATTTAGTTAACTCTGATTATGGCTTATTGCCAGCATAAGCAGTAAATAGCCCAAGCTTGTGGTCTGATTTTCCATTAGTGGTTAGAGTTCATTAAGCATGCTTCTAGAGCACCTCTTCCAGTGTCATTTCTGAAGGGAATAAATTTCTATGGTTGGAGACCTCCCCATGAGATAAACCACAGGGGGCATGGACCAAGATTTTCATGTCAAACCACTCTCCTGGTCAGGACTAAAATTCTAATGCAGATGCACCAAGACACAGTCCAGGCCTTTTAGATATCTTCTATTACATCAGAAACTGCTACTTTTAACTGGGTTTGGATTATTTAGGCTGCAGTTAAGGGAACCATGACTTACTCATGCTGACTTTCATGGCTCTGACTTGAGTGACCTAAAGGGTGCTTGTGACCTAAAAAGTTGACTCTGAATGCTCTGTTCTCAGGAGGGCTTCCCTGACTTATGTTTATAGTGGCATTCATAGTTCAATAGTAATACTGTCAAGCTATGGGTCAATTTCTGCTTTTACATTAGACATATATTTTCTTTCTTCTTGCACTATCATCTCCATAACAACTGACTCTCAGACTATTCTAGGACTTAGAGAAACTGATTAGAGGGGGGTCAAATGGACTTTTATTTTGCCAGGGATGTCCATTTTATTTACTGTCTAATGCAAAATAAGGCCCCTGTTTTTTTACTGCAAGACCAGTTTTACTCACCCGGTCAGGCTGTTCTAAGACCTCCATTCAAACGGCTCACATGAAGATGAAAATGGCAGAGCAGGCATATGAATGTGGCATCTCACAGCAGATGGATGTCTTAACTGCTGACTCTTCTGAAATGAACGAACTCTGTTCTCCTTTTCTTCTTCCCACTCTCTCTGGAAATTAAAATCTGGACCTGTGAAATTTTTTCCAATTAAACTTTCAATGATTTTGGCATGTTCTAACAAAACCATTGCATCAAAAATGCCTTATACATAATTGGTTGAGCCAACAGATGTCACATTATGGCTTAAGCCCTCCTGAGCACTAAGGATCAGAAAGTGGCATTTTTAATAAAAGAGCTTTTTCGTCAGTAAACCCGAGACATGACCAGTAGAGAGATTAATGTCTGTGTGCATCCAAGTTGCCCACAGATGGTAGAATAATCTTGGACTCTTTTTCTTGGGCAATGACTTGAAATTTTCTTCATAAAACATTTTTCTAAAAGCCATTAAGATCTGTCAGATTAAAATAAAACCTCCAATGCCTTGAGGAGACAGAAAAAAAAACCAAACCAAAATTATAAAATTAATTCCTGTTTATATGTCAAGCTCAACTCTAACTTTGTTTTCAAAATATAACCAGTACCTAATCTTCCAGTATGCACTCTTATAAGCACTTGCTGAAAATCCATTGTGTAGTTACTATATTTCTAAGATAGGCTTTTTTAACAGTTTCACTTATCTTCCCGCATTGTCAAATCATTCTTAATCTAAACCTAAAATTCAGTAAATAATATGTGATCTCCAAGGACAAGTTGGGTCATTTGATGTCATAATTTGAGAAATTTGTTACAGTTTGGAAGCAAAAGGGGGTACCCTGCTTCTCATTGTCTTTGAGCAGATATTTAGTCTATTGTATAGCCATGTGTACAGTCATTCCCTGGGGGATTTCAAACCATTTTCCATTTTGGCTATTTCTACACAGACATGCTGCGTGCCAATTCAACCTTGTTCTATTTGCATCCATGTGATATGATTTATCATACAGTAAATGTGTTCCCATAGTGGAGTAATTTTTGTAGGACTGACAATAGTGCTATATTAAACTCATCTGAGAGCCAGAGAAGGAAAAATCCTCCATGATTTCACTTGCCAGTCATGCCAAGGACTTAATTCTAAAAACTAAATTAATTTACATAAACCACATCTCTCCCTCCTATTTTTTGTGATCAGCATTAGATTGTTTGTTATACTCTGTTGTCAGATGTCACTGGCAATATACCAGCAACGGAGAGTGGCTATGCTTCCAGCAGAAAGAAGTTTGGTAACCTTGACAAATTTTCTCTGGTTGCCTTTAGAAGAATTACATGCTACTATGGTCAGAACAAGCAATGAGCTGTGATATGTTTTGTCAGAGGCTTTGATGTCTATCCTCATGCAGAATATGAGGTAGTATATGATTTTTGCATGCCAGATAGATAGATAGATAGATATAAATGCATGTTGTCTTATTTGCGTGTATATATATTAAAATGTATACACAGATCAAAACTGAGATCTCTGAAAGCCTCTGAAACAAAGAAAATAGTTGGAAAAGGTGGAAGACTTTTCTAACGTAAGTTGAAAAAGCATGGCCCAGAAGATTCAGAGGGTCGGTACTCAAGCTGGATGATTTTAGTTATCCAGAGTCTTTTAGCACAGAAACGGAAAACATATTAAAATAAGAGTCTTCAGAGAGCTTTAGCATGTCTAAGTCTCCCAGGAAATAAAAACTACTCACCACCTCCCAGTCAGGATGACCACGGGAAGGGACAGGAGGATGAAGATCAGAATGACCAATTGAGCAGTATTTGCAATTTTACTTGGCATATGAGAATGTCCAAGATCCTCTTCTCACCTTGGTTTTCCCCCACCTGTGGTTCATCCAACCAGGAGGACATTTTCTGTTCTGGGATGGGCTTTACTTCCTCTCAAAATTCCAACCAAGACGCAAAAAATCTCCCCTTCAAAAGTTCAGTCGAAACCTGTGCCTTTCAATAAAAAATAATTTCAGCTTCAGAGAAGAGTAGAGCTTTTTTTCTAAGGGAAAACATCGGGTTGAAAAACTAACAGCCAGCTCTAGGTCATACCACTTTTCAGTCCCAACACAGTCATGTAGGCCTCAAAAGCTAATTGCTTATAACGCTTTACATGTGCAACTGTCTTATCCTTCACCAAACTTCAAAAGAAGGGGCTTGGAACTGAAGATGGCCTCTAAACTCTTAGACCTTTCATTCTCTGTTCAGATTTCTTTTACAGTCCGCACAGGAGAGTTATTATATTTCTCCAGTTGACAAGAAAGATTGAGCCAAAGTCTCCTCCTTCTCTTGATTTACAGGAATATAATAATTCTCAAGTCAACTCAGCTAAAAATGGTGTAAACAAGAAGAACCAGGCCCCCAGGAACAGGAGTACTGAAGAAGCAGTCATCACTTTTAAAACATGGCAACATTTCAGAAAAACACTGCAGATGCTTTGGCTCTGTCCCTCATCCAAGCTGAGCATTGCTTTTTGCTGCTGTACTTTGCTTATTTCTACCAAGTCTCCTTAGGCATTCATGCTAATACCTTGTACTTGATATAAGATGTTTTATAATTAAGCACACATACATGAAATACCCAAACCTATATTAAGCTTAAACATATTTTCAAAAAGTTGTAAAATACTCTTGCCAGATTCTATACTCTCAAATGGATTAATCTGAAAAACAACTGGGACTCAATTTAGACCTTCCTGGCAGCAAGCAAGAGAAACGTCAAGCTCAATATTTTACTTTATTGAAGACCCTCTTAGGAGTCCATCAGAAAGAACTCTATCTGCCTGGTAGCCAGTGATCAGTGGGAGGTAATATTTAGTTTATTAATGTGGCTTTGATTTTTTTTTCGCACTGTTGATGAATAGTAGTAAACTAAGGCCTTGATCCAATTTCCCCTTCTTCCTTTCTGCAGAAAAGGCAATGAAACATAGATAAAGTTAACAAGATCTTGCATAATATCAAAGTGCATTCAGTAGGTCCCAAGTTAACCAGACATATAGTTTATTTGTACACTAGTATATCTGCATTAAAACATATGCATAGAAACTGAACACAATTTGAGAGACTCTGTGCTAAAGTCAAGGATAATTTTGAAATAACCCTTCAGTCTCAAGGCAATTATATGGATTAGTAAGTGTTTGTGTTGCACAGAAAAGTGGCTTTCACTGGTACTTGACAGCACAGGTAAACTTTCATAGAGTTCTGATCATAAATAGACTGCAACTTAGTTACCAACAATGGATTTAATAAATGAAAGGATCCAAAGCAAAATGCAGAAATTTTTTGCTGTTTTTTTCTTCTCCATAGATCAGAACAAATCACAAATGCAGGTAAGGATGCTGTCTCAAATGTTATGATTAATGACCTCCATCATATTACATTTGACTTACACTGTTATTTGTGGGGTTTAAGACAGCGTTGCTGAGGTGTGAGAAAATATTGGGGCTAAAACAGCTAACTAGGGTAAAACTCATGTGGCATAAATACTCAGAACTTGAAAACACAGTAGAAAGTAAAAATTCAATGGCAGTAAGAGAGGAACTCTTGACTAATATTCTGTGACAGGGAAGCACATATGGAGTTCCTTACTTCCATTGATGAGTTCAGTGGGGCTCTCGTGTGCATAACTGCGATTGGCAGAGGTGTAAACAGTTCACAGTCCATTCCACATAATTAAAAAGCTAAGAGGTAGGCAGCTAATGTTGTAGAAAAATCTTTAGACTGATGCTCTGGCCTTCAGCAGTGAGATACTTCACTGATAGTGTCTGAATTGCACAAATATGCAGACCATGCAAATTAAGTTTCCTGTGTCTTGTTGCAGCGTGCACTCCATGTGGAGGGTTTAGCTGGAATTTGATTTGCATTTCACTAAGGACAAAATGAGGAAGAGTATTGGTCCTGAGGGAAAATCTCCAAAACTTTACTACTTGTAGTAGCAAATTGGAACTTGGAACACGGTCTCCAGTAGTACAAACAAGCAGAGATCAAGAAGAGACAGAAGAAGTGGTGTATATGTCAACATCTGTGGAAAAGTAAGCTAGCTACACTAAGGTTTTGAGTTTTGCAATGATCTCTAGAAATGGAGAACTGAGCTCAAGAAGATTGGAAGACATGATACATCTACAATCAAGTCAAGTAGAAATAACCACTGACGAAGGAATTTAAAAAAAGAGACATCACTGTACAAAGAAAAAAATCTGAAACAGGATGGTTGTTCACAGCACTTGAAAAAAACTCATGAATATGTGTTTTCTAATGATGAGGAAAACATTAATTTGAATTGTATTGATGTGGCCAAGTCTAACCAATTAGGCTAGTTTTCATCCTTCCTTTTGTCTTTAGGAACGCAGAAGTTCAGGGGAGAAAAGAGTAGTTGCAATGATTTACTGACTCATTGGTGGCCTAAGAGGATGTCAGCAAAACTTTCGTTGTCTCAAGCCCAGGAAACAACAATTAGACTGTGCAACATAAGCATCTACATATGAGTGGAATCTCTTTGTCACATATGATAAGCACTGAATAAAATATTTAAGAAAAGTGGTCTTAACTCTGCCCTCTGATTCAAGAAGTGGTGGGCCCATTTGAGCACGTGAATTATGCCCAAGGGACCAGCGTTATCCTTGTGATTTTTTCTTAATAATAGAGGTGATACAAATTGAACAGCCAAGGTCTAGAAGTTGAAAGTGCTCAGAAAAACAATACAAGGTCTACTTTTAGTGGTAATGTGGAACTGCTTTTTCAATAGTATTTTTAAGATTATTTTATTCCTTTCCCTGTTTTGTGGGGGCTGCTATAAGACATCTGTTACTTAAAATGGCTACTTCCCTTATTACATATTGGTAGCTCTAATAAAATTGTGTTTATCCACAGATATATAAAACAAACAACATTTTTCTGGTATTTATATATAGTATTTACAAAAAAGGTTTCTAGTGTGGAAGTCAATCCAACCTAATCACAGATTTTCTGTCACATTTACCTTAGTACCAGGACTCGTATCCATCTAGAAAATTATTTCTTGTGGAGATACAGGGCCAAATTCTCCTGTCAGTTACACCAGTATGCACTTGGAGTGCCTCCAAATTAGCTAAAAATCAACAGAGGTAACTTAATAAGTTCTGGTGTAAATCAGAAGAGGATTTGGCTTCTGATCTTTCGATAATTATTCAAGAGTAAACAGCACTCAGTTGCATCACAGGAGAGCACTGGAATGTGAAATATTGGAAAATTGCAAGTACACTGAAACCATAAAATTAAGGAATTCAATATAAAATGCCCCTTCTTTACTGTTCCATCCATTGTCATTTCTTGCAGAATACTCTTTAGATGATTGACCTGCACCTAGGACACCCACAAGATGTTGGTTTATTATGTTTGGTATCGTGTAGCTGCCAGTGCATTATGAGACAAGAGTTTGTAGCAACACATGGCAAGAGGGGATCTGTGCGCCCATGCTTCATTACTTCTTGACCTTTCAGATGATACCCAATTGAAAAAGGATCAGCTTTTACATCTGGCAAAAGCCTAATTTACTAATATGCTGTCCTCCTGAGTCACTGCTGTAATATGTCTGCTGAACTTATACATCTTGACCCCTGTTAGCTCGTTGTTGCTCAGTTATTTACTTTTGACATGCATGCATGCAGAACCTCGGGGTTACTTTGGAGCTACAGAATTTGGGGTAGAGGCATGAATGGACTTTACACGTGAAGTGTTCCACAAGAGACCAACCCAGTGACGGATTTTTAAACCAAAATTCTCAAAGCATTCATTTACTACAAAATATACCCCAAACAAATAATAATTAAAAAAAAAACAAAAAAAAAAAAGCAAAAAAAACCCCAAAAAAATCTCAAACCAAAACAAAACAACACAAAGCAAAAAAGAAAACCAAACAAAACCCATAACAGAGCAGGAAAAAAACCCCAAGCCCTCAGACACTGCCGAGAAGTTTAACTTGGTTCAGAGTCTCAGCATATTAATTAGGTTATTGCTTCAGAGTCTTCTTCCCACAGAATCTTCAGAAGAAGGAACTGTGGGTTCTACACCCCACCTGCCCAGTCAACTCTCTGACCCCACATGGTGTTTGCCACTGCCACTCAAGGGGCGTGTCTAAACTGGATCAGGGAGAGAAGATGAACCCTAGTTTGAACTCCCATTAGAAATGTGTCTTTTCAGGTGATATTTTCTTCTGTTCTTTTAACACATCTCAGTTTCTGAGATCCAGTTCACCCCTTAAAGCACAGAAGGGTAGATGCAGAAATGATTGCACAGGGGTGAGGATATGGGAGGGAAAACATAGGGTTGTGGCAGTGTCAGTCCATATTGTCTCAAAGTTACAGTGGCCACAAGATAATGCTTCTTAGAAAACAGATGTAATGACAGCAAAAAAACTCTATTTGCTGAACATTAAATGTCATCATGTAATCACATGATGACATATGTTTTTTTTTCTTCGTTATTAGCCATCTGCTTCGAAAAGTTACTCATTTCAAAGCTTGAAGCTATTAACCACCACATTTCATTTCTGGAATGGGTGCATTCTCCCAGCTTTTTCTTATACATATAACAGTAGGATCCTATTTTTGAGTATCTCGAATACTGAAACACATAGTATAACATATAAGACATTATTGTACAGAAATTTTTGCATAGAAAGGACTCCAGTGAGCAGTATAGCCTTATATCTTCCTTTGCTCCTTTTGTTCCTTGCCCATTTTTAAGGGGGGGATTTTTCACAACTGGTTAGTATGGTGTGAAATCAATCTCTTTTTGAAAACTTGGGCATGGATGACTGCCCCATGGTCTCCAGTGCAGATGGTTTCTGTGCACGTGCAGATTGAGTCTGATCAGGTCCTCAGCCAGCAACATTCTCAGACATGATCTCTACTGCTAGATTTGAAAGGTTTAGCCTGCTTGGCTTTCTTATAGTGGAATTTAGTCAGCTCTGCCTGAATAAACTGGGACAACAACAACAGATGGTTGGGAAATGGTCTTTCAAGTGTCAGAAGTCGCTTTACCAGGGTTAATTATCAATATATAAATCACCATTCAACTTTTAACTTAGAATTGTTCCTTCCAGACCTGAGAGGGCAAGTCCCAGGTTAGCCTCCATCACATCTTGTTATTTGTGAAACCAAGAGGGTGGAGAGGGCAGAAGCATTAGCCTCATGACAGTGCCAGCTGTTCCACCACACATTCCCATGTGCAGTTGTACAGTCCTTTGAAATGGATGTATTTTGCGTAATGTGATGTTTCAATCAGTACGCAAGGTGGGTTCTCCCTTCAGTACAGGCTTTGGAAACACCTAGACTTCTTGCTTTGAAGAATAAGACTCAGATAACAAAGCTCAAAATCAGGTCCATCTGCACTTTGAAAAGAGTTCTGTGATTTACAAGGTTCATTGGCAAATTCCCTGACATCTCCAAAGCCAAATGGGAGAAGTCTGGGTTTCCCCCAGGAAACACTTTCCAAAAGTCCACTCAGATAAGACACTACTTCGCCCAGTAATCACACACTCAAGGCTTTAAAAATGGACAAAGAACAAAGAAGCTTTCTCAAGACAGGCTGAGAACACAATGGGAATGATTTTTTGTCATCTGCAAAAGCAGGTTGTACTTTCTATCTTCATGTCTCATTCACACAGATGTTCACTGTCCATTTCAGCACCATCTACATTCCATGCCAAGCTACCATCCTATGGATATAGCTAAAAGTCGACTAAATTAAAATCAAAAAGTGTGAATGCAAGCTGCAGAGAAAGTGGGAAGAAATCCCAAGGTATCTAAAATTTCCTTAACCAATTGTACAGTGATTCTTGCATGCCAAAACTTGTAAGTTGGCAGCACAAAAAATATAGTCCAGGAACAAATGTTGAACATCACTATCAACTATTTCTCTTTGTTTGGGATCCATGAAAGCAAAGTTAGAAAAGGATGAAAGTGAAGCCCACACAGGAAAGAATATGCTGAACTGGTTCTGTAGGAAAAAAAAGGCTGCCCCATGTATTCTTAGACAAGTGTGGTAGTCTATTATTGTAAGCGTTGCCATTTCACAGAGATGGAGACCACACATTTAATTCTTTTCTATAGGATTTTTAAAAGGTGGTTTCAAGCTACTCTCTGAGGAGCGGAGCTGGTTAATTGTAGCCCTGCTGGATTCCACATATCACAAAGGGCTCAACAAGAGCTAAAGAAAGAGAGTTTAATCAGATCTGGAAAAGATGGTTCTTAATGGAAGTGAATTCTGCAGAGGATGATAATCATTAAAACTGAGGAGTTAATCAAAAATCCTAAAACAAGAAGCATCCATGAAACATTATCTCTCCTCCAACTCAGATCCTCTTAAAAAAAAAAAGGAGGAAAATTAATAAAACATTTTAAAAACAAACAACAAAACGGTCATTTCTCGGTCACCTCGTCAACCACAGAAAAGGGGAAGTTCTGATTCCTGAGTCAGAATCGTGGGACAGGTTATTGCATGGTGATTACTTTGAAACGGTGATTAAAGGAGTAATTTAAAACACTAGGATTACTAAAGGAAAGGGGAAGTTAAAACTGCCTTGGGAAAATTATTCCACATCCTCTACAAAGAAGGAAAATAACCTATCCTTGAATGCCACTCTGGAGGACATAATTAAAGAGGAATGAGAACTCTAACAAAGGAAAGTGTTTTAATGGGGCAATACATGAAACACTGTGCCATAGAAAGAGGAAAGCCAGAGCATGTGGGTGTTGGGAGGGGGCGGTTCCAGTGCAAGCTCCAAAGGCAAGCTGTGGCCCTACCAAACAAGACAAGGAGTCCTTCTAGGGTAGTATCTCTGCCCTCTATGCCCCTTTAATGAGGAAGTGGAAGGCACTTCTGAGACTAAATGATGAGACTGCAGCTGCTTCTTTGCTGACACCCTTCTTAGCCGCCTGCTTTGCCAAGATGATTTTAGCACAGCATCATGAAATAAAAGAATGAGCCTGTGCTAAGCTTAAACATGCTAAGTCACTAAAATGTAAAATATTTTTGTCCTTAATTACCAGTACTAACCTCTCTTCTACAGACCTATTGCTTTGATTTTTCAACCTTGATTTTCAACCTTGCCCAGCTGGGCAAAGCCCAATGCAACAATCAGTCTGAATTCATTGTTGACCCTTCTTGGTGCAAGAGGTTGGACTCCTGAGGTCCTCCCCTGCCTGAATGACCATGACTTTATGTCTTTCTGGTTAAGTTCTCTGGAAAGTGAATGTTTTGTGACAAGGAGACATTGATTTTAGAGAAGATCTATAATAAGGTAGAACACAGAGTGTTAAAGGCTCTTATCAACTTCCAAGTGTTGTTCAAAACATGGATGAAAACACTTCGGACTCGGTCAAGTCATGTATTTAGGAAAATATTTTGATTAAACAAAACAAACAAAAAAAAAGTGGATTTCTTTTGCATTTCCTCAGACAGCAACAAAAATAGAAAGATAAGGCAAATTCTTACTGGGGTGTGAAATGAGACCTAATTTAGAAAAAATATCCTTAAAATTGATGTCTTGTGTCTTGAAGCGGTAGTCCCAAATAGCAAAGAAGCCAGTGTAAATCCTATGTTAGTGATTTCAAGGGGTTTTTGACCCTGCAAGTATGCCATCTACCTCATAGCTGCTTACAACCTGCATTTAATTATAGATGACCGCCATATCACTGTTTAAGGCATAAATTTTCAGGCTGCACACTGAAACTTCAAGTCTCGGGCCACAATAACTGACATAATTGTATCTCATCTTCATAATGAGATTTATTTTTTTTTTTTAGCTGCATATCATATCAACCCATCCAGAAGGCAATAGCTTTCATGTAAGAATTTAAACTTGCAGCCTTTATTTGTTCCTTGAGAGCCCAAACATTGTAGGATTGTTTAGTGTACAGGTACATTCTATAAAACACTACACTTTTCAAAAGGTCTAGCAGACAACTTGTCTTATATCATCTGTCAGCAGATATGTTGAAAATACAAGGCTGGGAGCTCCCAAATGCAGCACTTTTAGTGTCCAGCCTGTCAGCACTGGCCAGACACCTGCTTTTGCCTCCCTGCCACTGTTCACAGAGATAGCAGTGTTCCTCTTGCTCCATCTTCTTTAAGTAAACATCAAAGGTTTCCTCATCATCTGTAAATTAAAATGCAAATTCTACTCCTGTTCTCCCTCCATCAGTCTGTCTAGCTGGAGTAACCTTGTTGATTTCCACATCTGCCTTACATCTAAATTGTCCCCTCACCTGATTTATACCACATCTTGCACACATCCCACCTGCCCAAACTAGACCATCTGCCCCATGCCTTTTACCACCCTGACTGTGCCCACCAGGAAACCCTCCATCCTTCCCCACACACTGCCATTCTTCTGTCCTCATTTTTGCGCACAGATGCAAAGCCTCCACTCCAAAATGGGACCTCATCTTGTCACACTTATGACACGCAGCTCCACCACCCCAGTGCTGTGCCCTGTGCCAGCGCAGCTTCCCAGTTGCCTGCATGAGCCTCATGTGCCAGCTCCTGTGGAGCAGAGCAGGCCAAGTGCAAGGACTGATGCTTCTTCTTGGCCACAGTTTGGGCTGTGAGTGATAATCCGGCCATCATCCCATAGTCAGGCTTGCATGAGGATCTGCACCAGAGGCAAAAACTGTTTCTACTACCCAATACTGAAAACAGAAATGTCTCAGGAACTTCTCTTTACATTTCCCCTGCCTGAAACTCTGCTCCAGCCATTCGTATCCACTGTATGCACAGAATACCAGCATAAGACACCGACTCATCTCTTGAAGACACTGCGAAAGAGATACTACTTTTTGTCCTTTAGCAAGGAAATTGAAATTACAGCACCTTTAGCAGCGTTTGAGAGGAAGGCCCTCATATACGCAGCCTATAAACCCCAGTCACTTATCCAACATGTATATGCATGGATCATTATCTTTCCTGTATTTCATACCAACACTTTGCAGGAGAGCATTCATTTTGCAGAAAACATTATACAAAGGTCCTCTATTTAAAGCCTGAACTTTAAGCTTAATGGCTACCTCAATCACATTCATAGAGGGAATATCTTCTTACTCAGCATTCAAAAACACAAAGTTCATAGAGACCTGCAAGAAAGCATTTTAAAACTGCTTATGGCCTCTTAACCAGCTACATTTTCTTCCTACACATAGACATTTGCAGAATGAAAATATCAGTTATGCATCTGCACCAGATCTAAGAAACACAGGTATGAAAGGCACACTCCTGTGCTTTATTGCCATTTATACCCACCCACACATACACACTGCAGCACAGTTAATTTTTAAACTATTGTACGTCTTATGGTGCAGCTGTCTAAATAAAACTGGGATGCAAACTATTTTCTTAGCTGGTATTCAAATTCTCCTGTCTTCTCACAGATTTGCCTGCTAAATCCTGCTGCAGTTGAACACTAGCTAACTAATATTTGGCTCATTCTTCCCACATTCAAGCTGCCCACACTTAAAACGTCTGCAGTATTTCCTCCCACCTTCACCTCCTGTTACCGTCTCATGGATTAGTATTCCCACATCACCAAGGTTTCTTCTGATGGTTTCTCTTCCCCTCTTGCTTTATCTGTCTGCACAGGACCCCTCCACAGCACTGCCCACGTCACTGGGACAATAGTCACTGTCCAGCTTTTATTGGCAACAATCAAGCCTGACTTTAGGCTCTGAGCAGATGGAGTTGATAGCAAATATCCCATAATTTTTTAGGGGACTCAGTGTTGCTGTTCTACTTTGCTTGGACTTAAAAAAAATGCTGTATCTCAAAATAAACCAGTTTACCCAAAACTGATGAAAACAAGTGTTGCAGATAAAACTTAGTATTTTCCACAGGAGATATCTTTAATATTTTTTCCTTAAATGACAACATTCAAAGGAAAGTTAATTGGTTTTAATTAAGTTTCAAAGAAAAAAAAATCAAAATTAACTCAGCAAGAAATATGTGCCAAAATGTAAGACAATGAGAACCACTTTCTTTTCAGAATGTTTAAACTTCAAGCATTTTTATTCCTCCCTCTATTTTTTCCTTCTACTTTTTGAAAATTAGAGGGACAAAAAGGGTACAATAAAGTACAAGGCAGATTGTGGGGGGCCCCAGCTGGTCTGGGGTCTCTGGAAACAGTAGGAACTAAAGATGGAACCTCTGCACCCTGGCAAGGTGGCAGACACGGAAGGGAAGGCTGTGACACAGACTGGATTTCCTCCCTGTCTTGCTGAATCATAGTTGTCTGACATGCGCAGTGTACGCGTCCAATTGAGAATTATTTATGTTACTGAAAACCAATGGTGCATGGACATGTGTAGATAATAAAGTGTATATAAGTCGCGGCAGCGTTTGCAATAAAGGTCCCAGGTCCAGCTTTCTGAAGAAGACGTGTCGTGTTTTGACCAACCCCGACCGCGACAGCGGATAATACAAGAATCTTGAATAGTGAAGTTCTAAAAAGTATACATACTGACAATTAATAGTTTTCTGTCAGCACAAGGATTCCGATGTCTAGTCTTATATAAATTTCTTTCTTTAAAATTACACACATCGACACATTGTTTTTCCTAAAGAATATTTGCAGTGAGAACTGCATGTAAAGCCTCTCCTTATAATGATTTAAGAGGTAGGGTAATTTAAGCATCTTGAACAAATTGAGGTTTTAACAGTGGGTTACCATCCTGTATTTTGCCCTCTAAAACTCTGCTGGCATTGGCTTTGTCAGTCTGCAACAGCCATCCCAGCTCACCACACTGCCACATTTTCTCTATGCTACTACTGACCAGGTTCTTCTGAAAATATGGT
>VZRE01014869.1:48976-91476 GCA_013396775.1 Cephalopterus ornatus
GAAACTGGCTCTTTCTTTATAAACAGATTCCATAATTCAAAAGCAACACTATTTTTCTATTCAAATATCATGGAAATAAATACTTTTCATCATTAAAATACATTAACCAAAGTGGCTTGTAATTCTAGGTGTCTCAGATAGCTTTTGAAATATTCTGTAAGCTGTCTAACTGTTCAAAGTGACTTCAGAAAATGGATGCTGTAGTAAATGCCATGAGAAGTGCACTGTTGAACACTTTAAGTAGCACAAGTGACAGAAGTTCACTCGTATATGTTATAGACCCACTCCATGAAGCTCTGTGCAAAGGTCAGGTGGTGACATTATGTGGTGTTGCTATACAGGAAATCAGACAGAAAGGTGTCCCAAATTCAGTTCACCGAAATAGCAGGTCCCAAACCACCCATGTGCCAAGAGAGGGTGGCCCAGCTGTTGCAAGCTGCGTTCGGAGGATCTGTACAAGGAGAAGCACGTCCAGACTTCTCCATAGAGGCTTCAACACCCTCCTTGCAAGACAGATGTAAAAACTAGATGCTATCCATAGGATTTATGGCAGTAATTGCAGTAGGTGCGTTGTGGCCACACCAGTTCTATTCACATTTAAGAAGTCACAGTCTGTCATTATTTCCAAGTTTTAAGGTTCCAGGGTTTAAGGGAGGCCTTGGTCTTTAAAGTTATCTGTGTTATGAAGGGAAATAGTCCCTTTCCTAATATGAAAGGAAATGCCCTTCACATACTTAAAGCCTTCAATGGTCATTTAACAGTTAATACTGAAAGATATTTTCTTGCTCAGGAAGCCAAATTTATGGTCAATGCTTTCTTTGGGGCTAGAATTTAACTTTACATGGAAAAATACTTTGCAGCTGAAAAAAAAGAAAACATTTTAGAACAGTTAATGATGTTCTCAATGATGACTATCTAATGAAAATTAGAAATGAGATGGACCTACTATGCCTTTCAAAGAGTCATTAAGATTGGAAAAGACCTTTCAGCCAAGCACAGCTTTTGTATGGGTATAAATCCTACAACATATTCTCCATTTAGTTCAATGGTAACTAATTACCCTTGCAGAGCATGGCACAGTCCCACAACAAAGCAACAAAAGAGTACGATGTTTCTTTACGGGCAGGTCACATCAGTTTAGTTGAGCACAATAAATCCATAGTGGATGCTTCCCATGCTATCTCCTTCATCAGATCTGAGGGATCCTGCGGGAGGAACGGTGGAGTGTGGATGAGGGAGGGTGAACAACACATTAAACCACCAGGGTGATTTATCCAGCCTCCAGCTTGCAATTCCCCACCACTCTAATATCTTCATAGGATCCAGGCAAAGACCAGGCTGCAGGTCAATAAGTCAAACATTCCTGGCACTCTCTTCCTTTCCTTATCTATTGTCCTGATACAGGTCTGCTCCTTCACCATGTGGCAAAGATGAGATTCAGAGGTTTAAGAAATATGAGGCAGGCTAACACCACCAGAGTATCTGTTGTGGCCAGCAGGTTGAGGGGGTTGATTCTGCCCCTCTATTCCACTCTGGTGAGATCCCACCTGGGGTGCTGCATCCAGATGTGGGGTCCTCAGTATAGCAAAGACATAGACCTGTTAGAGCAGGTCCAGAGGAGGGACATGAAGCTAATTAGAGAATGGAACACCTCTCCTGTGAAGGCAGGCTGAGAGAGTTGACGCTGTTCAGCTTGGAGAAACGAAGACTATGGGGAGACCTTAGGGCACCTTCCAGTACTTAAAGGGGGCTTATAAGAAAGCTGGGGACAAACTTTTTAGCAGGGCCTGTTACAGTAGGACAAGGGATAATGATTTTAAATTAAAAGAAGGTATAATTAGACTAGATATTAGGATGAAAAGATTTATGATGAGGGTGGTGGAGGTGGGAGTTGTCCCATCCCTGGAAACACTAAAGGTCCTGTTGGACAGGGCTCTGATCAACCTGATCTGGTTGAAGATGTCCCTGCTTGCTGAAGGAGGGGGTTGAACTAAGAGACCTATAAAGGTCCCTTTCAACGAACTATTCTATGATTCTATGATCTAATGGTAAGTATTCATAGCCTGTACTCAGGGAAAACATAGAAAAGTTGTTGCTGGGGACAGTTCAGAAAGATTGTCTTGGCAGGTCACATGTGCTGGGGACATCTCATCCTCCATGTAAGCTGAAAATTACATTCCTTGTCTCATGTCTTAGAATTAATCAAAGAGATCAAGGATTTTTTCATTAACAGGTTAATTTTGGTTACTCCTATGTCTGTCTCCCTTGTAGGACCCAGGTATTTCTTTTCCATTGCTGGTCTCTTAACCCTTTCCAGAAGCTGCAAGCTACTCCTTTCCCCCCACAGCTATCACTTAGTCAGCTTAAGTGATTCTATAATAGAATATATTAAAATTCTTATCTTTGAGCTGCCCTGATGTATCATCATACAACAGGATCTGTCACTATGTTTGAACATCCTTATTTAATATGTTAGGATGTTATCTGCAATATGTCATATCGCTGTCCCTAGCTGTACCCTAATACATAAGGAAAAGGCAGGCTGAGCAGGAGTGGAGGAGCAAATCCTGAAAAAGCCCTGGGAATTTGACAGTGGTAACAAAAGATAGTGTAAAATATTTTTCAGTAGAGTAACATGTAGACTCTACAAGTTCCTCTTTCTCGTCACTGTAGGAGGATTGAGACTATTTAATAGTAGGGGTATTTTTAAAAGTACTTTTTTAAAGTAATATTTAAAAAAATGTGTAATAGCTTTTAAAGTATTTTGTGGGTGACCTATATAGCAATATTCACTGAAGCACTCAGAATCAGAACAGAAACTGAATATCCAAGAAAATTTATAACCAGTTAGACATTACTTGGACTATATTCCTGTTGTTCTCTATTTTCTCTTGGCTGAAGAGTGAAACATGAGTGTCAGCTACAGAGCTGTCATACAGATGTGTGTGAAATATAAACATGAAATTAATATATATTAAATTGTTGAGCCTTTAAAAACACTACCTCACATATTAAATTTGAAGAAGTTCCAGAAGGAAAATGATGAGCTACTTATACTGAGAGACTGAAATAAAGAAAGACAAAGGTAATACTTACACTAAATATTGTGATTACTGAAACATTACTGATCTGTTCCACAAATCAACCTTCTCAAATCAGAGCTCCAATATTTGTCAGGACAGTGGAACACATGAACACCCCATGGTGGACATTTCCAAGAAAATTCTTTCTGGCTTTGTTTTTAGGTTAGACACATTCAGGTAGTACCACACATAAAATAAAGCATGTTCTGAAAACCCAATTTACTCATATTTACACTTAAATTAATCAAATATTTAATTGTCATAATTGATGCCATTTTGTGTGAATGTGAAGGGCTGTACAGCAAACAGAAGTTTTGGATTTAAGTACTCAGCAAGATCTTGGAAACTATCAGAGATGAACCAAAGAGCAACAGTAAATGCAAACACTGGGTTTGACACGGCACCTATCTGGTAAATATGGATGTCTATGTGCTCGTCCATCCTGTCAAGGGAAAATAACTGGTTTGGTGTTCAGAGGTAGAGATGTATATTAGCATAAACATCAATGTTTTTTGAAAAGAAGGGATAGAGACAAGAAAGAACTCTCCTGCATGAGGGAAGAAAAAAAGGTCATTTTTCTGTGAAGAGAATTCCTTTTGTCGTGACTTCTGTCTGACAAACAATGCTTTCCTAGCCTGACACAATGCTCCTCTATAATCCCCAGGACCTTTTCATAAGAATTCAGCAACACTGAATCTCCTCCTCTTCTGTGTCTATTTTCACCACTGGAATCAGAGGGTCTAAGATACTACCTCTCTTGGGAAGGGTATTTATACTGTATCTTGTCTAATGATCCCCACCACACTTTCTCTGGGATTTGAAAAGAATGGTCTGTACCTCTGGATTAGAATTTATTCACTAGCTTTGCAGTTTTTCTCATATTAAGTCTCAGCCTACTTCACTCATCTTAAGCAGGTAAGGAAAGCAGTATCAAGATCGCTTTAGACTCTAATTTAGAGAACTCTGGGTTCATACTCTTCTGCCTCCCAAAATCTTTCAATGACCAGCCATTTTTTCTGTGCTCTTGTACTTGATATGCAAAGTATGATTTTCAATTCGTGAACATGAGGACAAATAACTAGATGACCATGACTTCACAATCGTATTGGTCATGATCACAGCCATTAGATCACATCTAACTCCTAGGCTAATGTTTAAATTGTATCTTGATTCATCACCTGTGGCAGCTTTGGCAGAAACTTTGTTTCCGTGCTCATAAACCATCAGTGCCAGGAAATGACTGTGGTGTTGGGATATGTACGGCATAGGAATTCGTAAAATTTCCTATTTATAAGCAAGCTTTTTTCCCATACAGCTTCAAGCTAGAGCTTATATAGACTGAATAAGGCCTTGGAGGGGATATAGATTATGCAAAGAAACTAATAGTATAAAAAAAAAAAAAATTGAGTCTGAGTTTCTTCCCATTCTGGACAACTTCAAAGATTCTTCTGCTGAGCCCTTGTCGTCTTCTTCATGTCCTGATTAATGTAACTAGTCTCACTTCTGCACAGAATTTTAACACCAGCTAACAAGCCAGGTCAAGAGGAGTATCCTACAAAGCTTCTATAACTTTTCTGGAACAAGCAGAAAGCATATGTAACGCTTGGAAATGCGCTTCCACCTCCTCTGTCATCCCTCTGCTCTTTGGCACATGGAGATTTGTGCAAATGGGGGCAGGAAGAACCTTTCTGAAAGTACAGCTCCATCCATATTCAGCTGGAAGACACATTTTCTTGCATAGTGGATTTTTTGCTTTATTTTATTTTGCCAGCATTCTGTTAGATGTAGTTCTGATTATAACCTGACCACAAGCTCCTCAAACTGAATTTTATACTGATTAAAAGTAAAGGCAGTGTGTTTATGAAAACCAGCAAATCTGTGAGTCAAAAGCAGACACCTTACCAAAGGGTCAGAATTTGATATAAGGAAGAAAACATCCAAAAGCATGGAAGAAACACTACTCGTTGGGTAGAGAGATTCTGTTGATGATAAAAATCAAAGATTAATAATTCATTTCTTTACAGATTTTCTACTCTTCACTCTAAGGAGGTAAGATAGTTTGAGAGCCCCACAAAGGTGGGAGAAAATATTATATATTTCCTACCTTTTGTACATTTTAAACAAATTGACCTCAGTACAGTGGGAAGGCCTCTAGCCTCATGGCTGAAAACAACTCTGAATGCTCAATACAAAATTTAGTATCGATTAGCTGTGAAACAAAATAAAAAAAGGAGCTAGTAAATTAATGCCTTGATTTATATATATCAAAATAAAACAGCATCTTTGATCAAGGGAAAAATGAGAGAAAAGTTAACTCAGCTAAATTTTAAATTTTTCAACAGGGTAGCAATTTAATATATTTTTCTACTTTATTACTTGTTCAGAGTAAACTGTTGTGTATGATGAAATATTTTACCCAGGTTTTCGGGTGCACTGTTCCTCACTCAGGTTTGGACAGACAAGGAGACACTGAAGGGGTGCATTTACTGCAGGTTTCCCATATATATTGTCTAGTTGTGGCTTGAGCTAATAATACATTGCATATTCTTCAATATTGGGCAGATGATTACACAGCCACTGCCCTCACTGATATTTTTGTATCCCTTGCATAAAGCAGAATATTCAAAAGCTACAGTAGAAGTGTTTAAAAGAAGAGGTTTTGCCTTGACAATTTATTCAGAAAGGGTTTGGGGGGGTTAGCTATTGAAGTAGTTATGATGTAGCATTTTCTTATGCTAGCTAATAACGTTGTTACTGACTGTTTTGTTGAAGACTTAGTTTATCTTTACTGAAGTAGTTAAAAACCTAAACACTTGCCTGGAAGTCTGGTGCTATATTCCAGCCAATAATATTTTGAATTTGTGTAGAGTGAGCTTTTGCATAGCTCTGTATGTTGAATAGTCACTTGTCTGTATTTTCACTTTTTATGAAAGAATCTAAGTCTTTATTCAATGTCTTTCTCTATGTGGTACTTCTTACCTTTGTATTTTAGCATTTCAAAACCATTTATTTATCTTCATAAATTTTCCTAATTTTCATTAGAAGTGAAGAGCATTAGAGACGGGTTGATGGATCACAGAGAAATCAGGTGAAAATCTAAAGTCACATCTAACTCCACTGCTTAGAAACTAAACTTATCAGCAACTAGATACATCTTCATAGTCTTCCTGTAGTCAAACAGACCAAGTAAATTACAATACTCTTCATAAAGAACACCCTCACACTATAAGTTGATAGCTATGGATCATCTCATCACAGTCCTCTGTTGAAAGAGCTATAGGTGAAGTGCCTGTCTTATCTTTAAATATCAAACCTTATATTTATTTTTTTTAGACCACCAGCATTTACTTTAGATTCAGTCTATAAACTTCAGCAAAGGCTAATATTTACACATTTTTTGTTTTTATTTTGCTTTTCTGAAAGCACTACCAGCACCAAATAGAGGAAAATGCCATCACAGTAAAAAAAAAATATAGTAAATCTATTGAAAACACATGGAAGTCATTTCTCAGACAATCCTCACCATACATATAACCATAAATTTCACCCACAGAAAGAAGTATTATATTGCAGTTTTATCAGAACCAAAATAAGACACCACCAGTTTTCCAACTGCAGTATGTTCCTGCTACAGATTTGTTCTAGAAAGAAAATTAGGCAAAAATTAAAAATAAAATAAATGCAGTCTAGTAGGAAAATGTACAAAATCTCACTGAGGAAGCAGACCATGCTATTTGCAATCGAAAGAACACACATTAGGGTTTAGTACAGAAAAAACAGTGAAGCAAAATGCATGGTTTTCTTTTCTGTTTCTTTATGATACATAATTTTTGTTGTCAATGTAGTAATCTGTTTGTCCATTAGCTTGATAATAAAATTAAACTATTTTCATTTAATAGCTGTAACAGTTGTATATTTATGCTCAAATGGGTATGCTACATTTACTAAAAAGAAAAAAAAAGCCAATTCCAATATAAACATTTACATTTAAAACAACCTTCTCTTAGCTAGAGCTGAACAAATCTACTCTTAAAGAAAGAAGAAATCGTAATTAATATAAGTGGTTTTAAGAATGAAGCTGCTAAAGAAGAGGTCAAATGAGCACAGGCATATGTATATTTACATTAACAAACTTGGGCTGATTGATGACTTGAACTACCATTGGAACCAGAAGAAAGGAGGAGATTTCTTCTCCTTCATCTTGAGCTGCTTCAAGCAAACCATGAAAGGATGAACTCGTAGTACTGAGCTTCACAACTTGCTTGTAAACTCATTTTAACTGTCTATGGTTTCTCCTACTCTCATACCAAGCTCATTGTAGTGCAGTCTCCTGTCATCCTGTTCTTCTCATAATGAAGTGTCCTTCCTACCAGCAATCTCACTCAGCAGGTATGATTTTATTAAATGAGGTTTTGGGATATGCCAGTATATTCACCTGGGACTAAAAAACATTGCAGCATCTACCAGAAGATGTGGTCCCAGATACTGAACTCTAGCTTCCCACCACACCACCTGGAAGTGCCATTATTCACCTTTCAATGATTCCTGCAGAGCATTTGAGCTAGATCAAAAATGTCAAGCTCAAAGTGTTTCTGACAAAAATTGCTTCAAAACCTAGCAAATGCAAAATGAACCAGGTGAACATTTTCTGCAATCTTCTGCAATTTGGTGAGGCATTGAAACAGGTTGCCCGAAGAAGCTGTGGATGCCCCACCCCTAGAAGTGTTCAAAGCCAGGTTGGATGAGGCTTTGAGCAACCTGGTCTAGTGGAAGGTGTTTCTGACCATGGCAGAGGGATTGGAACCAGACGATCTTTAAGGTCTGTGATTTTATGATTCTATGACTCTGTACTAGGCATAGGTATTTCTATTTCATTTTAGTTTTTGATATGGAAGAAAACTTATTTCTTATAAAACTCTTATCTATATTTTCCACTTTGATGTCTAGAACAGTTTAATTTGAGAAGTGCTGCTGGTGACCAGTCCATGGAAGAGCTATTTGCTTTAACCCAGAGGCCCTACATTTCAATCTTTATGTAAGATTCCTTTCAAGCAAAGGTATATCTCTGACTTTGCTAAAGAAATAGGATGCAAGGGAATGCCAACTTATCAAAAGTATTCCTTCCACAAGATGAAGATTAGTAAGCTCAAATCTGATGTCATTCATTATAAATCTTAGGCCTTTAGATGCTACAGAATGGTTAAAAGACAAGTACATTGATATATTACATAGTAGGAAAATGTTACCTCTACATACTTGGGGAAGTGTTTGGGGTTAGCTTCCTACTTTTCTTTTTTTTACACAGTTGGGAGTGGAGGGAGGGTTGCACATCAAGACTACATCAAAGTTATTGAATTCACATCCGAAAACAATAAAAATCCTGCTTTAACAGCTACATCTGCTGGCAAGGACAAAAGATGTTCTGTCGCTGCATTTTGTAAACAACATAAGGAGCAAACTGGGGAGTGCGTTACAGCTGACGGACACAACATAACAGCTGTACTAAAGACCAACCACCTGACTCTGCATGAAGCCTCTTCCAGCACACCTGTTCTAGAAGAACTCACCTAAGAAGAGAGGTTACTCTGATCTTGGCATTAATTGGATGACTGTTTGCATTTTAATTTCAATATATTTTAATGAGACAGTGGTAAAAGATCAAGCTCCAAAACAAATAAACAGAAAGAGTTGACCTGACCTACCAAAAATGAATTTTAAAGTTCACTCCCCTTCTTCCCTACTTCTTTTTGTTTGGATGCTTGGACTTCCTTCTTCATCTATTGATGTAGAAGAATACTGTAACTTTCAAAGTGTGATAGGCCTCAATCACACTTGAAGATTAGCCACTAAAAATGTCCATATCATCACCTGTTGTTTAAGTAGTCTTTTTCTTAAACTACACTTTAATATGCAGGTTCCAGTTACTGGAGGTGAGTGAGTTGTAGTAGGGCAGAAATTCAGATGAATGTGCAAAATGTGGCAGAAAGAGCCAGGAAAGGCAGATGTGTATTGAAAGAAGAACCCAGACAAGGAGGCTACTGAGAAAAGATATATGCAGATGCAAACTAAAACAACTAAATGGATTAAAGGAGAAAATGAAGAAGAAACAAGAGAAGACTTCAGAAAATGAAAAGATATAAAAAACTCCTCTGGACCATGAAGAAGGCTGTAGGAAAATGAAAGGTAAGACTACGACAAAAAGAGACGCTAAGGAAATAGCAGGCTATGAAAACATCAGAGGCTGAGTAGGAATTCTGAGACAATAGTGAAAAGGAATAAGATGGAATAAGGGCTGTTGAACAGAAAACAAATAAAACAGAGAAGAAATGCTAAAAAAATTAGGGATGAAATTATGCTGTAGAAGAAAAACCAAAAAGGATATTAACTGGCATACACATACGTTGCTGTCACAGTAGGTTTTGAGGGTGATAGGAAAAGGAGATGATTATCTCAGAGGATTGCTGAATGATCTTTCTATGTTATTTTTTAGTCAAATCTCCTGCCTTATCCTGGGGAATAGGTTGAGTCAAAGGTGCTCCTTGTCTCAGTCCTAGGGGATAGCTAGATAGAGGAAGGCGATTCAGTAGACAGACTCACTTTAAGAGAGATGCATATAGTTTACATGAAACTAGAGAGGGCTTGGCAGGACTGCCTTAGCCTTTTCCTAGAGAGAAATCAGGTTTACTTTGGATTCAATCTCAGAGTTGGGGGCAAACATGCCCTTTCAGACAACCTTTCAAAGCAAGGCCACTCACTTGCCCTGGATCAGCCTCCAGGCAGACCGTATGGTTTTTACCTTATCTTGGAAAAAGTTTCCAGTTGGAAGCTGTCAATAGGGACTGATGATGCATCCTGAGGAGCATGATGCAACTGAGGTCAGACGTAGAGCTAAGTGGATGCTTGCAAAAGTAAGCAACAATACAAAAATAACCTAAAAAAACCCACAAAATAAAATAAGTTAGTCCAAAATACAGCAGCCAGCTGGGTAGGAGAGATGGGAGAAAAAAAAATTAAAAGACAGAAAATTAGAAAAGGTTAAAAAACACAGTAAAAGAATTAATTATGCATTCTGGTTGAGTTATCCTGGGAATAGACAGCAGCTTTTCATAATCGTCATCATGATGTAATGCAACCATTGTCTTTTTAATCACAGTTCTATAGAAAGTGTCAATATATTAAAACTGCACAAATTTACTACCAAATATTTTACACAAGCAAAAATGTGGTCCCCATTGTTCCCTTAAAGCCAAGGAGAAAATTTTAAAGGTGCCTACATTGCAGTCAGTTATGAATAACTTCACTGAGTGTCTTATTCACATGAACCTAAGCAGTAGTTAGTCTCCTGTTTTGCTTCAATTTACTCCAAAATTATGAAATAGATATTGAAAGAGAGGACCAGCAAAATTATACCCAGCTTGTCATAGAAATTCATGGAAGGAATTTATGTAAATTGACAAATTTACAGGAAACACAGAGTAAAAATTATAAATAATTTTTTTAAAAAAAAAAGCTTTTGAAAATTGATTTAGACTATGAGGACATCTAGGTGATAACCAAAACATGAATCCAAAATTTCTGAACCTTGGGAAGATCATAAATAATTTTGAGATGAGTAATCCATCTGTGGCTTTGATTATATTAGGGTTTGGGGCTTTTTTTACAAAAGGGAAGACATTTAAGAGCAGTTTTTCTGATGGAAAAAATTTTCCATCAGTGTTTAGAGTCTCTGGCTCTTTATATGAAAAAGAATGGAACCATGCTGTAAGTTTGTGTTTCCAAGTAATCACCTAGTTATAAAGACAACATTGAAAAGAAACTAATGAAATTCCAAGGTGTTCCAGGATGGCTGTTTTATTCTGATCAGTGGTAGATTGCACTATTGACCAAGTGTCAGACTCAGAGCGATACAGTGATTGAATAAAAGTGTATACATAATCAGAGCAGAGAACTTTGCCAGGACTAGTTCTGTTCCTGTTCCTGTAATACCAAGAGAAACCTTCTCTTATTTCCCCTTTCCCTCTCTTTGCCATCCACATCCTCATTCTCCTGTAGAGTGCAAACACATTTTCCATTCACCCCCTCCTCTTTTTGCACTGGTGCCCCCAGATAAAATAATGCAAGGTGCCTTAGCTGGAGACACTGATGAAATATTTGCAGACCAGATATTAATCTGTTATCTGTTCTGTAGGTGTGAGATGTGATGAGGATGACAGAGGATCCTGCTCTGCAGGCCTTAAGTAATTTGAGCCAAAGATATTTAGATCTGTCTTTGGACACTGCAAATCAGTTATTATGGGAGGGGGAAAGCCCTTGGGAAACCTACCTTGAAACATATTTCAAATGCCAGGGGACTTGCATGAAAATTGGGTAATGAATGAAATTCTGATTGCAGAAAAATCGCTTAAGGATGTGCCTGCTGTTGCATGCCACTGCTCTCTCTGTAAACCCTAAATGCTTAATGATGTAAACTTTTGTACTGCAGATTTTGTAATGCATTCTCTCCTTCAAACTGCTTTTTCCTCTTGGGGAAGGAGGGTGTCAGGTGGAATACCAGTTTTGTCTGCTGGAAAAAGATAAATAATTCAGCAGCTGCTGTGATGGTTTAGTAGCACACAAGGCCAGGTGTGAAGGAAGTAAACTTTCTCACTGGGATGTGAGAGTCACCCTTACAGAGAAGCAACAGTATGTCTGTAGCTAAGCTGTTGCTAGGTCTTCAGTATATTAACTTCCCAAGAAGACATGTCTCTGTCATTCCATCTGGGAACTATTATGCAGTTCTTTGTCAGGATTTTGTTCCAGTGGAAGGACTTTCTTTCTTATCAAAGACAGAAAGACTGGACTCCACACTTCTTCAGCACGTGTTTGGGATTGTCCTACTATGATGAACAATATAGCTTAAACCAGAGCTTCAAAATCCATCTGGGTCATTGTCTATTTTCAAGAGGTTTTACAATCTAGATATTGAGGGTTCTTTTACCATTCCCATCCTGAATGTTTGGCTTCATATCGCTGAATGTCACCCACCTCAGCACAGGCCCTACAGAGCTTTCCATCCACACAGAGCTGAGCCACCTCTATCCGGCTGTGTGACATCTATCACCTTTTCAGCTACAGGCTCTTCAGAAGACCTGGTCCTGTTTTGCTCTCTTATTCTATTATGTCTCTATTAGAGATGTGGAGATAGAGAAGTGAGGTGGCAAAAAGGCAAAAATGAAAATTTCAAGTACTAGGAAGAAATACATGAAGAAGAAGAAAAATTAGAAGGAAAAGGGGACAGTTTTCCATATTGGTAAATGGCACAGCAGCCAGATGGGACAGCATCACAACTTCCTGATCATTACTTGGTATTAAATTAATCTGTTTCCTAAGCTAAACCATTAACAGTTGAAAGTTTGATTAAGAAGAATTCTATGTTCCTTATTACATTTTTATGTGTGAAGGAAAAGACATTTTATGAGAAAAAACCTATCCTCATTTGTCAGGCAGTTCTAGATTTCATATTCAAATGCATAATGGGGACTTATTTTCAAAAATAAATCAATATTTTCTTCCAATCCTGTATCACTGACCAGTCACAGAAAAAGTTGTGTTACTGCCCTTTTTTCTTTTGTTTCGATGAATAGATATATGATCTTTGCTTTACAGACTGAAAAACTGTATATAAAATTGAAACCATTTGCTTCAGACAATGACAGCAATGTTGGCAAGAGAGCAATACCTGTTGCCCAAATCTGTTGCTAAATTGCTAGTCCACTGCAATTTACACTGTATGCCAACAGTTTTATTTTACAGTCTATCCACCACCCAAAGTAAGAGACTTGTGATCATTTCAGTCGCACACTAACCTTGAAATGGCTAGAAATACCTGTGGCAAAAGCAAAATACTTGATTTCTACAATTCAAGAGATTTAAACACAACTAAAATTATTAAGACAGTCTTACAATTTCAGAAATTTCCATTCAAACAATTTCCATTCAGATCACAGAAAGACAGAATCTGACAAGTTGAAAGGAATGCACAAAGATCATCAAGTCCAACTCCTGGCCCTGCACAGAACCATCCCCAAGAGTCACACCATGTGCCTGAGAGTATTGTCCAAACACTTCTTGAACTTGTCAGGCTTGGTGCTGGGGAGCCACACCATTTCCCTGGGGACCCTGGTCCAGGACCCAACCACCCTCTGGGTGAAGAACTTTTTTCAAATATCCAACCTAAACCTCCTTTAACACAACTTCAGGTCGTTCCCTCAGGTCCTGTCACTGGTCACCACAGAGAAGAGATCAGTGTTTGCCCCTCCTCTTCCTCTCACAAGGAAGTTGTAACTGCAATGAGGTCTGCCCTCAGTCTCCTCTTCTCCAGGCTGAACAAACCAAGTGACCTCAGCTGCTCCTCACATGGCTTCCCCTCGAGGCCCTTCAGCATCTTTGTTGCCCTCCTTTGGGCACTCTCCAGTGTCTTTCTTATATTTTGGCTCCCTAAACTGCCCCAATATTCCAGGTGAGGCTGCCCCAGTGCAGAGCAGAGCAGAACAATCCCCTCCCTTGCCTGGCTGGCGATGCTGTGCCTGATGACCCAGCACACGGTTGGCCACCTGCTGACTCATATTCAACTTGCCATCAACCAGGACCCTGAGGTCCCTTTCCATGGCACTGCTTTCCAGCATCTCATTCACCAATCTGTACGAACAGCCAGGATTGCCCCATCCGAGGTGCAGAATCCAGCACTTCCCCTTGTTGAACTTCATATGGTTGGTGATTGCCCAGTCTTCTAATTTGTCAAGGTCTCTCTGCAGGGCCTCCCTGCCTTTGAGGGAGTCAACAGCTCCTCCCAGTTTTGTGTCATCTGCAAACTTGCTCGGTATCCCTTCCAGTCCTGCGTCCAAGTCATATATGAAGATGTTGAAGAGCACATCAAGATGTTGAAGGGCCCAAGATGGAACCCTGGGGAACCCCAGTAGTGACAGGTCAACAGTCTGATGTCACCCCATCCACTGTCACTGTCTGTGCTCAACCTGTGAACCAGTTCCAGTTCCTGTGTCCTATATTTCTCATTATTGCTAGAGGGACATAAACAGAAACAATGGATTTTTTTTATGCCATTACTAATAGATGTATTAAGGTGAATCATAAGAAAAAAACAGGGAGGCATTTATCTGAACTTCTAAAAAGATCAGAATCACTGCATTATTACTCACTGTGTGTTCACTTTGAGGATATATGAGCAAGTGAATTCCCAAGGCAAGAATGTCACCAAAAGCAAGTTTTAAATACAAATTGAGACAGTTAAGAAAAGTAAGTATCCAGAGTATTAAGTGCCAGTACTTACAGCTGACAGATAACTATAATCTAACATTAGCACAACTACAATCAGTGAACCAGAATTTTTCTTCTACATTATTTTTTCCATTTGATTACATGACAAGTATTCATTTTCATCTCTGTACCAGATCTGTACAGAATTAACCCCATATTTCAGTGTTACCCTGTTTTGTTTGATTTTTCTTGCAGCATATGTTATCCCTGGGTACAGCCCCTTAAGTATTTCTAAATACAGCATATCAACTTATCCTCCTGGAAAGTCGAATATGGCTGGGACTGTAGAGAGGAAAACAATGGATGGTGACGCTTGCAAATGTAGGGAAGATTGTAGTGTTGCTACTGTTGGTGTCTCTTAACAGGAATGGATATAAGGACTTTTGTTCTGAACAGCAGCTTCAGTACCTCTACATCCAGCTGAAATAAATTTTACCGTGCATTTGAGTTTGGTTATGGCCATGGACTTTACTCAGGAACATCCACTGAAACAATTTATTTCTTACACTAGTGCTCAAGAATATCATTAGAATTGGAGAGTCATAGAATGGTTTGGGTTAGAACAGACCTTAAAAATCAACTTATTCCAGCCCTGCTGCTGGTGGCACAGACACCTTCCACTAGACCAGCTTGCTCAAAGCCCCATCCAACCTGGCTTTGAACAATTCCAGGGGTGGGGCATCCACAACTTCTCTGGGCAACATGTTCTAGTGCCTCACCACCCTCACAGTAATGAATTTCTTCGTAATATCTAATCTAAACCTATTCTCTTTCATTTTGAAGCCATTCCAACTTGTCCTGTCACTACAAACACTTGTAAATAGTATCTCTCCATGTTTCTTGTAGGCTACTTCATGTACTGGAAGACCACAGTTAGATCATCCCAAAGCCAATATCCATCGATGTATCAAAATGGCAAATGTAAATCTAATTTCTGTTTTGTGGTTCCAATGTAATAACTTCTATTTAACTTTCAGGAATGTCATCCACAGTGAACACCTATCAGAAATTAATTGTCTAACCTCACTGGGGATGAGTGGTTCCACTAATTTATTTTTTATTTCAAGGTAGGGCAACAGGTAAACTAATATTTAAAGATATATATTGTATATATGCATTTATGTACTATCTCAGAAAATAAGAAAGAACACTGAGAAATATACTGAGTCCAGGAAAAGTTGGATGACAACATCCAGGCACTTTTTTTCTGGCAAGTTTCAGAAGCACTGCACCAAGAGTAGGGGGTTTTGAGATAAGAAAAAAAAAAAAGGAAAAAAAAAAGAAAAAAAAAGAAAAACCACAGGTGAGAAAAGGATGTATTTAAGATGTGAGCCTTTAATTAGAGGCATAGGAGAAGAGGTTGAATATCAATTTAAGCTTTAATGCGTCTCTCTACTGAAGAGTAACCAACCTCTTTGTATGGATGTTCAAGGGCAAACATCTAATTTCTACTGGTGTCAAGGACAGGCAAAAATCTCAACATGTCTCTGCAATAAGTGTTTTCTCCACAGACATAAGTATCACCAGGTCCAAGGGAGAGACTCCACATGTCACAGGCTGCTTAATGGGCTGATGCCAAGAACCTGTTCCACACTGTCAGTGCTTGCCTTACAAGGCCAAGCAAGTCTCTTCACGTTTATATGCCTCAGTTTCCCCATTTTCAAAATAGTTGCAATATTTATTGTAGTAGAGCAATAAGATGAGGCTGCTGTCATGTTGATAAGTGGCCTAGAGATCCTTGGATAGATGCTGACTTGGCATAAAAGTGTGTATTTACAAATGAAGATGTATTCTATTGTTATGGATATTGTGTATTACAGGCTGCTTGCATTATCAATTTAATGTACACGAAGATTCAATCAAAGCTGTTTAAGACCTTGAAAAAGACGCTACTCTGTGTACATTCTGATAGGCTAAGTGTTGATTCAGCCTACACACATGCACAAATAATATCTCGAGTCATTAGGGTCTAGCTTTTTTAAAAAGCAGTTTTCAAACTTTCAAAAATCCTTTCTATTTGTGATCTGTGAGTTGCCTTCTACATTGGAAGCTGATAAAATGCAGGAATGTTCACATTCATGAGACAATAGCTCTGACTGAATGCTGTAAAATGAAATAGTCTCTTTCAGTTTTTCCTTTCAAAAGGAAAATTGCATAAATAATACATTTGGGCCTTGCAATACAAAACAAGCACAATAGCTACTTTACAGCTTTCATCAAAATGAAGGCCATCTTTTTCATTTATATTATGAAACTGGTAATACAATATCATCATCTCTGATTGGCTGAAATCACCTGGACGGAGAGCTCTCCTTCCCAGATAATGCCACTCAGTCCCTATGTCAATGGAATGCGTAATGGTGGGACATATAAGGCAAATTTTTTGTCATTGGTTCGCGATGAAGCTTAAAAAAAGTAATAATGGAGATTTATTGAGGAATAAGCAATGCTTCCCAGTGAAAAAGAGTAAGAGAAGTATCTGAAATGTTTCTGTACTCCTTGCCAATATTTTGCTTTTATATTTATGTTTCTTTGCATTCTTAATATGTTCTTTTTCAAATGGGAAAAGGTAGCTTTTTCAGTGATGGAAAGGGTAGCTTACTTTGAGAAGGACCCTGTGATAAAAGGTATATCCTCAATTTCCTGGTTGACATTAGATAGATGTCACTTTACCAGACAGAAAAAAAAAAAGAAAAATCATTTAGGAGATGTCACAAAAGGGTAGGTGGCACAGCTGGATGTATGTGTTTGGGCTCTTTTCCTACCACCATCCTGAGGGCCGTTTCATCTGCTCCCCACTCTCTGCGAGCTGTCACTCCTTTGAGAGCTGTCTTTGTGTTCTCCACTAACTCCATTCCTTGCCTTTCATTTATTGACCTCTATCTTGGACTAAAACCGTAACTGAACCAAACATGGAGCATGACTAATCACACAAATGTATTCGCAGTCGTCCTTAGGGAATTCTCAAGCCCTCATAGCTACAGATATTTTGCATTTCCCATCTCTTTCCTGTATCATGAGAAAATATGACATCATTTCTGGGTAAGGAATAATATTTTCTTTCATATGATAAGTGTCCTACCTTTCATTTTTTCTTTTCATTGTGGAGGCATTCTTCACTTCTCAGGTGTATTCACAGATTACACATCCTGAGCTGATTTTTCTCCCTCATGGTGACCTTTCATGATAGGATTTGCACCCAGAATGGAAACCAAAGCAAAAACATACCAGCTGTTTAGATCTCAGCTGAGACAGACACTTGGTAGAGCCACCTCTTTGAGTGCAGAGAACATGTTGATGTTTTCTAACAAGTTTACTTCCAGTCTACTCCTGCCCACAAGGCATTCCACTGGAAACAGGAGTAAATTAATTGCTAAACACGGCTTTTAGTATGCGTCAGATATAGAGAACATTTCATCAACCCTTCCCACACAGTTCTGTACTGAAACTACCTGTCTAAATGTTATGGAAGTACCAAATCAGCTCAGAATGAGCAATATTTTATTCTTGGCATGGACAGATATCTCAGCCCACCTTGATGTATGTTTGCTAGGTCTTGCTTCATCAGACCCATATGCAGAGTTGCCTTTATGAATCCCCAGTTTTTGTCAAAGGTCTTTGACTACAGCTTATTAAGCCCTTGAAGGGATTCACTGTACTAAGGCAGCCCCCTGGTCTATTTAGAGAGCAGCATGATGTGCTAAGTTAAAAACAATACCTGTTTGACCTAGGTGACACAGAAAATCCTTGAGAATATTCCTCTTTTACTGTGCCTTGACTTTTCCAGTTGTAAAATGAAATTTGGTTGCTCTGGGGGTGTTTTGGGCATGACTTGCCATTTTTTATTGATGGCATTATGCCAGAAATTGTTTAACTAAACCGCAGTTGTGTTTGTGATGGGAGAGTGCTACTAAACTGCCATGGTTAATGCAAACCCTACAGAGTGCTCTGTTTCTTCTGCACTTAATCACTCTCCCATTGATTTACAATTCTATTTTCTGCAAGGACAGACTTCCCTTGTTCTGTTTATTGAATTCAACAGTATGGGTTCATAATCCTTCTCCTTTCTCATTTTAGCATTAGAGAGAGTGGAAGCTTCTCACTTTCAAGCTGGGAGCTCTCAGTTTTATTGCAAAATGCAGTTGGAACAGAAATTCGTATCTTAAAGTTATAAATTGTGTTTTCCCCATCAGATGAACAAACCCAAACTTTGCATGCAGGCACTAAATTTAGGCATTCTAAATCCACATCTGGAAACTGAACATTGACACATATCTTCTGGGCAAAGCTGCAGCTATTAGATGTTATTTGAATGCCAAGGTCAGCCATTAAAATTATTCCCTCCTCCACATCATTATAATATTGTACTACAAATGTCATCAGGACTGTGACATGGATTGTAAGACTATAACATTAATTTTCAGCTAGTTTGCAATTATATTTCTTTCACTGTGGAAGTGTTAGCTCTGATTTGATAAAGAATAATGCTGTGTCAGAACCTGGGCAGAGAATTGCAGAGTAAAGATCACAGGTACTGAGAATTCACCAGAATCATGTTCCTTGAAAAAAGCATCTGGGTTCAGGTCAAGTGCCTGCTGAGGTAAAAAGCCCATGGACCATTTCACAAAAGGTACTTCCTGCACTTTTCTGGTTCTGTAGATATTTCTCCTGTATCTTACTGGACAGAGCATTCCTCACTCTCCTTGTATCAATCCTGCTGCTAACCTTGCAGCTGTTTCTGGCTTCCTTCTCTCTTTCCCTTGTGCCATAGAGTTTACCACTGGGTTAGTTAAATGAAGCAGTCACTGAGCGTTTTCTGGGAATTCAGCTGGATGGTTTTCCTTCATCCCAGTTAAGTGGGATGAAGAAATGGGCAAATCTTTAATGTTAAGCTGCAGATTACCAGAGAGCTTCCCACAGAGTCATTTGGGAATGCTACTGCAGCCAGCCCCACCACCCGGTGTGGGTGCTGAGGAAACACATCCCGGTTTGCTTCACTTTTGCATTTTCTCTGGCCTCTGCAGTTTGCAAATCCTGTCTTGATTTGGCAGAAGAGATCACAGTGCAGACACAGGCTTTAGTCACTTATGCTCATCCAAAAGCTCTGTCAAGGGTCACTCTTACCAGAAGCCCTACACTAAACTGCCAACAGATAGGGAGTTGACTGGGAGTAGTCAAGGTCCTTGAGGGAGAAAAAAGAGGTCTTTGAAGACTTGTTTTCAAGAGTATTTAAGGACAGAAGGCTTAAATATTGTTAGCTGTGGACTTGTCCATTCTGCCTGATGTCAAACAAGTTCCCTTTTTTTCCTAACCCTACACTTATGATATAGAAACTAGTCATGACCATGTCTCTGTCAAGGACAAGATAAGTTCTTGATTCAAGGAGTAACCTTGAGAGGAAGTTCACTGTGGAGGGCGGATACTTCATGCCCAGTGAAAGGAAGTGTTTTTGCAATCTGCTGCATAGGCAGCTGTGCGAGAACCACTTCTTTCTCAAGTAGGAGGGGAAAAAATTATTTTCTTGTTTATGCAACTCACAACTGTTACCACTCCCAGGTTTCTCCCTGCTTGTTCTAACTCAGTGAAAAGGGAAACTGGAAGGCAATAGTAAAATACACTTCCTACTTTTTTATATTTTTGTATGAGCTTTTTGGCCTATTGATTGCATCCTCTACTACTACTTACTTACATCCTATACTTCCACTACTCACTCACTCGCAACCTCCTAATCATCCTGAAATGAGTATAACAGTAACAGTAATTAACCATCTCTCTCCTAAAAATAAAATATTTGATTATGTAACAGTTAGGAGGTATGAAGACAAATAACTTAACTAGTATACACTTGATCTTTTCATACCTCAGCATCATCCTTTCCTAAGGAAGAGGCCAGAGCTTGAGGAGTGAGGAGAAAATATGTTACAAAAAAATCTTAGTGTTAGCCTATGAAAATCCTGGTGAGTAGGTATTAATAGCATGCAGTCAGCTCACAGAGAAGACAAATTGTGTCTCAGAAGAACAAAACTGAATGCATGTAGAAAAACAGTGCCTACTGAAAAGCACAATAAATTGTAGTATGAACCCTACAGCTTTTTAAAAAGCCTGTAACACAATAAATCTTTTGTTGCTCCTCGTATCAAAAGTTTTCAACTTTTCTGTTGTTTCGTGCTAGCATTCAAACATGCTATCTAAACAGCACTCTGGAATACAAGTTCCTAACTAGTGAGGTGTCAGCACAACCCAGGTTTAAAGTACAAACCAATGAATTGTGCCTGATCTCTGCTTGTATGACTGTCTCAGAAAAAAAAAGCCATAAAGCACTGAAGAGGCAAGGAGAAAGTAACCCTAAGCCCAGGGTTAGGAAAAAGGGAGAGAATGAGTTTACAGGAACTCCAGAGAGCAGGAGGCACTTGGGTAGTGGTTGGATGACCAAGAGGCGATGCAACAGCAGATGTTCCGGGAGAAGTCAAAAGGTGAGAAGGATGCAATGGGAGTGAGACTTGACATCAAAAGTTGGAAACCACTGACCTAGCACAGAACCATCTTTCAGAAATTTTTTCTTGGTCTCTTTAGTGGATTTATGATTTGCAGCTTTCTTCAGCTTTTCAACTCCAAATATTCAAGTTTTGTTTAACAACAGGCAGACCAGACAAATCCTCATCTAAGAAGATGAAAGCCTCTTGTCCTTAGACACTGCTCTAAGGATGTCTTCAAAGTACAAAACCTGTTGCTTCTATTAAAAGTGTGGAAAGCATTATGCTTTCCATTGAAGCTCAGTTAGTTCATTCACTCATTCAGCTTAGACACTGCTCTCTCCAACTGGTAAAGAAATTTAAATAGTTTATATAGGTAGCCTCATGAATAGCCTCAATTAATTTCCTCTCTGCTCTCTGCCTTGGCCCACCTGGTAGAACTGAGTGGCCAACATGTTATTATGGAATACTTCCACCTAAGTGGAGTTTCACCCTCTTTTCCTGTAAAAAGTGCAGATACCAAAGACCTAAGAGCAGCAGATACATCTCAGAGACCAGAGGTAGAGAGGGAATGCATCCAATCCTTCCAAATCCCATCATCTTCTGCTGAATAACACAAAGGTGTCTTTAATCTACCCCACAGTTATTTGCTCAACTACTCAAAGATGACAAAGGGTAACCCTCAACAAATGTCTTCAATGCAGACTTCGTACAGTTCTCCACAAAGAGCTATTGGGGGTGTCCATTAAGTGCCCATACCTTCTTCTGAAATCTGTGGGTCCTTCAAGATAAGATACTTGTTCTCAAAGCCTCTGTGAATTTAGAGATACACAGAATATTCCAACTGAATTTTTTACCTCCACATCTCTGCTCTAGCTTCCCTTAAAGTAAGTGTCTTTTGACTATAAACCTGTTCCTAGCTTGTGCATTTTCTGTCATGCATTTTTATACTTAAAATACACATAAATTGTGTTAGAATTATGTATGCTGGACAGAGAGATCATTATTACCAGTACTAAAGATCACATCACATAAATCTGGGTGCACAGGAAATCTCTAGAGCCAGTACCCAGAAACTAGTTCAGAGCAGGAATGCAAACTTGGTGCTCACACTTTAGTGGATCCTCCAGGATTCCTTGACTTGGGAGGATGTCCAGAGAGGACAGTCATTCAGAAAATTAAAACCAGCAAAAGCATCCACTGCCAATGAATCAGTTGTTGAAACTCTGATATCAAACATCATCCATATCATTTCACAAACCAACACTAACCCATGGGCTACCTATACCAGCTTCACCTTTATGTAGGCATAGATTCATCTTCACCCCTGTTTTCATCTAAGTGTGTAGGTCAGAAAGCAAAGCTGAGAGACAGATAAAGACACAGGTAAATAGTGTTTTGTGAGCTATTGTGATCTATCTGAAACCAAACTGGAATAAGTTTCTTGGAGACTGTACATGTAGTTAGTGCGTGAGCAATAGCATAATCTTCCAGACTCTTTAGAGATGTCTATCACCATGTCAAAGGTACAAAAACATCTCACATTCAAGCAAATGCCCACACTGAACATATGCCATCATAAGATGGTCAAGCAGAAGACCATGAAAAAAGTGGGGAGGTGCCCATAAACATAAGATTTTTGTAAAAAATATAGAAGGCTTTTATTACTGGAAAGGGAAATTATACATTTCAATTTCCCCAGCTATCCCATTTTTAAATTGGAAGGAACATGTCTCCGCTTATTCCAAACTAATTCTGAAAATACCATATATTCTCTGTTTACTTTCCTACCTTTGCTGTGGGTGGCTGAAAATGGCTCTCTGATACTTTCAGATGAAACTGTGTAGCCATTTGACTTAAATGCTTTTACATAAAACCCACCTCATTTTCTGTCTGGAGATCAATATATCAGCCATCTCCAGCCACAGCTCACAGAAAAGATTGGAGAGCAACTTGTACATCAAAAGTCAAGTATGAAAAAAATTAACAAGCAAGAAATGAAATCATTAAAACTCATCAGTATTTTGCCAAAAATATTTCATCATAATACTTCACTCTATCTTGCAGCTCTAAACCGCAAAGCACGTTGCACGGGATGATAAATTATATTATCTTCATTTTACAGCTGGGAAACTGAGGCATAGGAAAGCAAATAGACTTTCTCAATGAATTGATAATATAAAACTTATTTTCTGACTCTCCGTCTGGCAGTCTATTCAATAGACTATCCTGTCTGTAATTCCTATCTGAAAAGGGTGAAAGAAATAAATGTGCTGTTATGTTAGCTTTTGCAAATCCATTTTCCCTTAGCACCAAGACAAAAAAGAGAGTCAAATGCTTAAAATAGTTAAAAATATTAAAGCACGCAATAATACTATTTAGTTGCATTTACAGCTGGCAGGAGACTCTGGCATCCTATTTTTATTTTATATTTTTTATAGTTAAAGATTTCATTGTAGCACCTGGAAATCATGGTAGTTTACCGAGAAGCTTGCAGCTTCAAGTACTCATTTTCAAGCCAACTGTATTTGAAAACAATGTTTGGCACTGAAAATAAGCAGAGATATAAGAAAAATATTAAAATCGCTATGGGAGTGACAGGAAAAAATGGAGTGAGACAGATTCCTCCAGCCTGATCCTTTATGATTCTTTTCTAGTTATTGAGTATATAAATTTCAATCCCCTAGTACAGCGGAGGGGGGAGAAAAATACATGATTATCATATCACTCAAAGCTGCACAACTTTAAAATCAGCTCCAATATAAATTCACTCTCTATAAAATGACTTTTAATATTCTTTTCCATAACATAAGTATTAAATTTTGTATGATTAAAAATTTATTTACTCTCTCTTCCTTAATTTAGATTTTTATTTGCTATTATTGCCATTCCCATCTGATCTCAACAAAATCTCTCTGTGCTTTATGGCAAGAGCGTACCAGTACCTGTGACACATAACAGGGCTTTGGTAGCTAAGCCTTAAAGCAAATTAAAAGTGACCACTCCAACGTGGTGGCTTAGACAATGTACATTATACTGCTGTTTCACAAGGCAGAAAGGTGAGAAGGCAAGGGAAGCAAGAATCCTTTCCTTGGGTTGTGTATGTGAAAGAGCTGTATGCCTGCGGCAGGAGCCTGTTATCTAATTTGCATTGTGACCCATTGGAATTTTGGTATTATAACTCACCAGGTCCGGATGTGTCCCGAGAAAAGTAAATAGAACAAAATAAAATAAAGTCAACTTCATGCAAAATTATGTTCACTCAGTACATCATAACACGGAATACTCTCCAAGACAAAGTACCTCAGACTGTGCCTGTACCAAGAACAAAACAAAACAAAACAAAAACGTAAAAACTGCTATGAATTATGTTAAAATATGGCAGAGTAAATGTTGGCAGGAACATGGCCATAACCACCAGTAAGCATAGCACTGTGCTTTAATGTCCGTGACAGTTGTTTTGTGAAATGACTTGAGTTTTGTCAGTACCTGTATTTTTCCAGGAGTGACTCGTTAATTTAAGCTAAGAGCTATTAATTCAAAAGGTGTCTATATGGGTGGTTTTAATCTTGTGAGCCTCCTGCTCTCCATGCCCTACATACACTCACACTGGTACATTAAAACACCTGTTGCAAATTATAGATGTATCAGAAAAATGTAAGAAAGGTCATATCGGGTCGTATCCATCTGATCCAATATCCCACATCCCCCAGAAGTCTCCCATTTTCCACATGCATGGTGTTTCAATGATTCATAGATGGTGTGGACTTTCTTTCTATGGATTGGTCTAATAGATTTTTGAATGCACATAAGCTTTTACTGTCTGCCACATAGTGCAGTAATTTTGATCAGACTTTTTCAGCTGTGAAAGTTTTGGCTCTTTACTTAATCAGATTCCATCAGTCTAACCTGGGTAGACCAGCATGGCTGGCTGACATGTCACTGGCCTACTGCTCCTTTTCATATCCTACCATGAAAGATTTAAACATACTCAATAGAAAAGTCAAATTGTGAAATCCTAAACTCCCACTCTAAATGGAATAGCTTTTCCTGCACATCAGGGAAAGGGTCAACATTAAAAAGAGCCAACAATGCCTCTCCTAGAACAGTAGCTCATTCACGTGCCAATAAAGACCATCAAGAAAAGCCCAATTTGAAGTCAATGTCCACATTTTCACCTTAATATAAGCTGATTTTGGCTTACTGTCTCTATGTACAAGTAATATCAGATTTGTCATGGAGTCTTTATAGAAGATATATTTTAAGCCCTCTAAACTGCATGAAAAACCCAAGGATTATTTTTAAGAGCTATACACTTTTTCTTTCACTGAGCACTGTTAGACCAAATCATAAAGGCTGAACCATTCTTGCCAGCTTTATTGTCTGCATATATTTTAAATAAAACTTTTATTCTATTCAAAAACGCTTTGATGTGACTTTTCATGCATCTTTTTTCCTCTGTAAGAGTGTTATAAGAAATTACTTTGAGAAACACTTGCACAAATGTGCAACACCAACACTGCTTTATTCTGTCACAAATGCTCCTGAAGAAGGAGAAAAGACCAATTCCACTCTAGTCCATGCTATTTGGTTAAAATATTAAGTAATTAGTCCAAGTATTTAACAGTCCAATGTTTAATAGTCCAAGCGTTTCTCTGCATCCAATCCAACAGAAGATACTTTTCTTTCATGGTAATTGTTTTTTTAGTCTAATAGAAAGCACAGGCCCTTTTGAGGTAGATATGTACAATTTTAGATATCACACTGCTAGATAACAATCCACTCCCATTGTTTAAAAATAATTAGGGTATTCAGGCCATACCATACGCTCTTTACATTCATCAAATAATATATGATCTATGTATCACCCTGGAATAGAGAAGGCTTTGGGGTGACCTAATTACCTGAAGGAGCCTACAAAAAACATGGAGAGAGACTATTTACAAGAGCCTGGAGTGACAGAACAAGAGGGAATGGTTTTAAACTGAAAGACAGTAGGTTTATATTAGATATACGGAAAAAATTCTTTACTGTGAGGGTGCTGAGGCACTGGAACAGGTTGCTCAGGAAAGTTGTGGATGCCCCATCCCTGGAAGTGTTCAAGGCCAGGTTGGATGGAGCTCTGAGTAACCTGGTCTAGTGGAATGTGTCTCTGCCCGTGACAGGGGTGTTGGAATTGGATGATCTTCAAGGTCCCTTGCAGCTCAAACCATTCTATGATAATATGATTCTGTGATCTAGCCTAACACCCTTTCGATTTAATCAGCTTCACTATCGGTTTTGTGCAGTGGCCTCACTGTACCTGTGACATTAAACAGAGAGTTTAAATTTATATAGAATTTAAATTTAAATAGACATTTAATTTAAAAATAAAAATTTAAATTTAAATAGAAATTGCTTTAGTTCCTCACACAAGTCTGTAGCATGGCAATGAAATGACAACTTTACCCACTGGCCAAGTGAAACATTTCTGAATTCATACCAGCAATAGCAATAATTTCACCAACTTCACCCACAACCACGCCAACCACCATTCTCAGACACAGCACTAAAGTGTATACCACTAAGACAAATGCAAATGGATCTCAAGAGACACAGCTTCTACCTTCCTTTCTTCTACTGAGCTGTGCTATGAGCTGGGACAAATCACTTCATCTCTAAAGCTTCTCGTCTCCCTCACGAAAAATCTTGGTTTAGTGCGTCTTGAACAGTGGTCAAATGTCATAAATTACATTGCAATGATACAAGAAATAATATTTCAATGACAGTGTTTTTCCCGGGTTTAAACTGGGGTGGATGCGGGGGGCGTGGAATTCAAGCCTAAGCACACTGTGTAATGAGGGAGCTCTAGGAAAGAAACACTGTGTGAATGTGGCAACCCTGAAATACCCTTGGAGAGGGCCAAGGGCAAGTCAAGGTCTTTAGGAAGGAACCATATATTGAGGTAGTGAATTTGAGACTACACTGAATGGGATATGTAAATAGAAGGGAGTAAGACAAGATAAAACTACCATGAAATTTCTGCATCTCCTACACACAACCCCCAAAACAGTGGGGACAGTCAGCTGTTGGATGATACAGTCATCACCAGCAGACAAAAGACAAGACACTGTACATGTCACAACTTGTACACATCAAAGACAAGTAAGTAAACATTTTGGCTCCAATTGTATTATCTGTAACTCTTCGTTTGAAGAAATAATTTAGTTTCTTCCCTTTATCATGTGTTTACTGAACAACTCTACAGTATGGCTTACATCTCATTCTTGAAGTCTGCTTCCATCTTTGCTGTGTTTCCATCACACTATTAAAGACAAGTCAGAGAATCCCTCTTAGTCACAGTAAGAGGGAAAATAAAGTGAAAAATGGGAAACCCAGTTCAAATCATTTTCTCAAAAGTAAGTGCACAGTGCCCCTGCTCTCAACCCACACCCTGACTGGTGCTGCCCAGTATCTAGTTGCAGAAGGACTTCTCTGCTGGTCTGGAAAGTCTACCGCAACTTCAGATTGGTGCACAGTGGAGCTGCCAGTTTTCTTTCTTAATGTTTACTCTCCCAGTTTAAAGACAATTATCAGCACTGCCACCACACAGGCACACATTTCCCTTCCATCGGTGTGCACTAGGCTCCTGGTGCAAACCCCCCAACACACACTGCACTCCCACCAATCCTCCTTGCTGTTCAGTGACATGGGCACAGTGTCTGACAGCATGGACCACCTCTGCCTGCCATCCTCTCCCAGTGCACAGGGAGACTTGGGCTGTGAGGAGCAGCAAAGAGCAGGAGTCGTGCTTTCAGTGGCAGCATCCATCTCCAGTTTTGAGGGACACATGAGGCTCTCCTAAGGCACTGACACATGATAAACTAGAAAAATAGCAAAACAGACTGAGTTGAGGAATTCTAAAAATCAGTACAGTGTGATACCAAATATTTCATTCTCCTACCAATGTAGGGTATGATGACAGGAGATGAAATTTTTAAGTTCAGTCTATCTACCTACAGTGACTGTCTCAGCATTTACACCCTGGTCATCACTGTTTTATCTAAGGAGCAATCAGAGCAGTTGTGAACTGGACAGTTAAAAGAAAAGACCTCTTTTTATCTCAAAGGTCATGTGGATGCTATAAAAATACAGATATTCAGTTCTATAAAATCTCCAGTTTAAAAAGTACATCTATTAAAACTAAACATGTGTGCAGATTCATGTTTCCTTGTTCCAACCTTTCTGCAGGGACACAGCTGAGCTGTGCCGGACAAAATGGGTCCCGCTAGCTGTAAGGAAGCAGCAAATTCTAAGGACACGTGACACGACATTCAGGACACATCTTTATTAATTTTGGTAACTTTGTGCTGCTGTGCTGGTTCAGCTTCAGATATGCAAATAACCAAGAGCATTTTATCAGGGAAAGCTGATCCATCCCTTGTCCTTAATGGAACACTCAGAGAAATTCAGGCAGCAGGAGTTCTCCATCCCATGGCAAATAGTCCTAGGGTCTTCTCAACCTCACCCACACTCTAGTTCCATAAATACACTGTTGCATGTGACACAGGCCAGCCTTGCAAAATTTCTTCTCTGAAAGGCAGTCAAACTTTCACTTTCACAAAAAAAAAAAATGGGAAGGATGCTTCTACCTTCTCCCTTTTTTCATGACACTGGTCAAACACAGAAGGGAAAAGCAAGGCAAAGGGAAGGGTATTTTTTTAATGCAAATATTACCCTCATCTTTTACAGTCTTTAGCAAACAGGCTTGACACTCAATAACCCAATTAGGTAAATGGAAATTTTTACTCAATTTATGGCTGTATAATCAGGCATAGGGAGGAATAAAGTGACAATGCAAACGGGGAAGATACCAAGGAGATTTTGTTCCTTCTGTTAAAAGGCTCACAACTGAAAAACCTTAATTTAATCTTTCCCAATTATTAAAAAGTATCTCTATAAAAATTTATTTGAAACCGATACTTTATGAACAGAAAAGAGCCCAATTTTCAGAAATGCAAAGCCCCCATACTCTCACTGATTTCACCTGAAGCTGAGGATGAACTTCTTTTCTGAAAAATCAAGCCTTAGAAGCTCATGGTATGGGAAAACAAAATGTCCACAAAAAAGAAAAAAAGGAAGAAGTGCTCATGTTATGACATTAAATTCTAGGTCTAATGTTGTGCTGGGAATAGTTATTTACACTGCTGGTAAATTTCATATCAGAAATCCTAGTCCACGGAGAATACTCTCCCAAACACTCCCTCCCCCCAAAAAACCTGAAAGACCATAAAGTTAAAATTCCTAGGGTTTTTTTCTATGTATGAAGTTTCATTAATTGTATTCACAAATGCCTGCACATATGTAGATGCACAGGTGTATTTACAGAAATTCGTGGCTATATATCATGTATGATGAAGTGGAACTTTACATGCAGACCTAAACCTTGTACTGTTGAGACATTCATTTTCTGAGTCCATTTTCTATTGGTGCCAAAAGTAAAATCTCAGACCACTTATTTGTCTATCTAACCACGAATTTAGGTTCCCTAGTTCTTATGCTCAGGCTCTGTTTCCCAGATCAGGTACCTGAGTCACAGAAGCAAATAATACTCGATGATCAGAAAGCAATATAAATATCCTGGCAATATCACAAGACAATGAATTCATTTTGCTATAAGTTAAATAAACATGATAGATCACACTGACATATCCGAATACTAGGTTATGCAATAATACTTTTGGTAGCTAGGCAGCTTTTAAAAAGCCCTATAGTTAATTAATTCAAAGTCACAGGGACTTACATTTCTAAATAACTTAACCACTTCTGAAATGTTTCTTAGGCAAACTTGTCAAAATGCATGTCATCATAAACTTCAGCCAGTTTAAATCCTGAGGTATCTTTCTGATGTTTAAACAGCTGACTGTTTCACTGCTACCTTTTTTAATTAAACTGTACACTCTGAAAATAACATTGTGACAAAACATGCTAATTGCTAATGTTTGAGCGACCTCCCGAGACTGGCCATATGTTAGGAAACACTGTTTAGCAATGACTCGATTGTATGATGTACTTGACAGGGTCATTATGGAAATGTAAAAGCCAAGTGTTCACTACTCCCGAAATGGCGCTAATTCTGGACCGTTCAATACATTTAAAAATATGGATTCTATTTGCAAAAGCAGTCTGATTCCATTCCCACTGCAGTGACAATAAGTTAACATTTCATGCTTTCGAAAAACCTCACATTGATGAGCACAAAGGATAATGAGAAGTTCCCCTCTCAGTCCTTGTACAACTTGGATCACTAACTCCATGATCACACTGGTACTCTCACACTCCTGTGGGGCTCCAGTTTCTAAGCAGAAGCCCTATCATATTTCTATTATTAAGTGGCTGCAATTCTACCAGTTTTTTTGGACGAGAGTGCTAATGCACTCCTTTCTTTCTGATGTTTAGTTTCTTCACAATTTTATATTATGCAGTCATTAGAAATACAGCATATGCAAGTACTACATCTGAAGTTCCAAATAATGCAGCTCCCAGTAGTGTAAAATACATGCAAAGGCCATTTCATGCATTTTCTGAGGTTTGTAAAGTAGCTGGAGCTGTTTTTTAAAGTAAAAACATCAGTATCTAAAGCACCCTGGTAGTAAGTTACCACTCCCATACCTTACCTTGGAGTGTCTTCATTGTTTTACATCAGATACCTCTATTTCACAGCAAGGTCTCCAATAAAACACAGGGCCATGCAAGAGGTCTACTAATGTCAGGAGAGCTTATAGTCAATGAAACAACCTTGTTGCTTTAATGAAAGTAGATTGCTCATAACACAGTCTGAACGTACAGATGATGTTTTTAATATGGCTTGGGTATTTTTAGAGGTTACTGTACTTTTGAATCAGCAGAATAATACTTGATATTTAGCTATATCCATTTTGCTCCCCCTCTTGAAATGGCCATCCTCTACTGGGTCTCCTGGTATATTTCCCAAAGTCTAAGCACAGCAGAAGTTTCAAAATTTACTCTTTAAATGGAACAATGCACAAAATAATTTGGTCCATAGAAGACTAATTATCATCAGGAGCAAGCCAAAAGGCCTAGCCTTTATCAGCATCCCTGCATCTCTTCTTAATCAGTGCTAATGTAATACTGAAAATAAGATAAGACTGAATAGGGAGAAGAAAAGATTTGGGGGTACAAAGGAAGTAAAGCAGCAGAGAAAAAGGAGAGGGAAAAATAAAGGGACTGCATGATATACATTAAGAGATTAAAAGGAAAAGCCAAAAGTTGCTAGCATTCAACCCTAATATTATATTTTACTAAAGATAGAACTAAAAGACATTAACTCATGTGTACTTTCTGATTTGTAAGTGTCATGCTAAGGGTTAGAAGATGAACAAGTAAAGGATAAATCTATTTGGAAACTTTTGTTTGAACTTCCTTAGCATGTCTTTGACAGCAAAGCCAGTCCTTATAAACTCTTTCTACAAAGACTTTAACAAGACATTTTAAGGATAAATGCTCACAAAATTTTAGCACAGAGAAAAATCATAATTTTTAATCATGAAAATTTTGACTGCAAATTTAATTCTAAAGCTTACAATCATCTGTCCAACAAAAATTCACTCTTATGTCATAAGCAAAAAGAAATAACTTAAAAACAAATTCAGTCATCAGTTCACAGGTTATCCATATGTTGAAACAGAGATGTATAAAAGCTATGTGAAGCTATGAATACATTTGGAGTATGTACAAACAACAGTCAGAAGAAAAGGTTAAATTTAAATAATTCTTCACTGCAGCAAAGTCACCCCCAACTCTCACTAATACCTTTCAGGAAAAGACTTTTGCATGAAGTTCTACAATGATGAGTTTTAATTTCATCTTGCATGTATAGTTTGATTTAGTTGATTTAGTCTCAGCTAGTCTCTTAACATTTAGCAACACAACTTCACTGCATTTTTGCATTTGTCCTCTGAAATAAATGTGTCCTTTTCTCTTCAATCCCTCCTGCTCATAGAGGTGACCTGTTTATTCATTAAAAAAAAAAAAAGAGAAAAAGAAAAAAAAAAGGTAACAAGTGGAAGTGATTTTTGTACTTTTTACCTTGCCTCATTTTTTACTGATACCATTTAAGTTTTCCCTTTCACAGGAGGTCTGAGCAGCCAAACTCCTAAAGAGCAGCTTAAGAGATCACATCCTAAATTACAGTCACTGCTACAGAATTTAGCAAACTGAGCATTATGATGGCAAGTGTTTTCAGCAAGCAGTCTAAGCTTGTTACACTATTTTGTCCGATTCAAACCTATATTTAAATTTTTTATAACATATTGACTTTTTAGTGTCCGTTTTTTTCCATGCAGTATCAAATATAGATGACCTTTCACCCTAGAATCTTTTGGTTTATTCCAGTGAAGGCAATCTCTCCCTATGAGTGATCTCCTCTCTAAACAAATATAGACACCTGATCAGTTCACAAACCCACCAGTTCTGTTTTATAGACCCCTCCTCTCCTGACTAATCTGAACCAGTTTCCTTCTCATGGGTGTGTCACCAGCTCCGCAGACTCAGCACTTCCCTCTGAAATCAAGCACTGTGAACATGACCATTATATCAGTCTGGTCGATAACCTGGTTGTCAGCTTTGACTTAGAACTCTAGACCGTCACATTTAAACTCCTTCCAAAGACCTGAGATCCACTTTGCTATACATTCATGTCAAATACTTCCCAGTTACGGCAACTGTCTTTCCCTCTGCCCTCGACCTTGCGCAACCTTATTTCCTTTATGTTCATGCAAAACACTGCCGTAAAGTCCATTGTCTCAAGGCCGCTGTTTTAGGATGGAGCCACGTAATTTCTCCCACTGTGCTCTTTGGTTCCTCCTTTCTACTGTGTTAGACATGAGATATTTGTTTTCCCCTACGCTATGATTTCTCTTTCACCATCAGGTCACAATGTCAGTCTTTACAAGCCGCTTTTCACATATCCAGACTGCCAGTGTATACTTTCTGTCATAGCACATCACAGGTTTCAAAAGAGTTCTTTCTCTGCAAACATCCACAAAGCCACACCAATTACCTTCCTTCTTTTAAGCTCTTTCCAAGGCACCTGAAAAATTCTTCCTTCAACATTAAACTACCACATACAGATGTTTGCCCTTCGGTTTTCCTTCTCTTCCCTTTACCCACCTCCACAGCTGTTCTGGGTTTGTGCAGTGCTCAACACAGGGCAGCTGTGTCCTGTGATCACAGCTCTCATGAGCTGCAGGGATACAGAAAAAAAATCTTCAACAAGTATAAAATCTATATGAAAGATAAGGCAAGCGGGCAAGCGTCTTCCTTACACTGTTACAACACCTGACATTAGGACAACAAGGAAAAATGTTAACTTATGTTGTCATGCAAACACCAGAAATTCAAAAAATAAGAGTAACTAATCAGCCTCTACACTGCACCCCTCAAAGTCCTGCGTATGCCAATCTTTTCCTGCTTTCTTCTGTGCTCCATAAGTAGCTGGGACTTGAAATGATAATGCATGTTCATCTTTTCGAGCCTTGCAGATATCTCATCACCTCAGCGCTACCCAAGTAATGAAACACAGACATTAATTCAGTGTGTTACTACCTCCCCCAGTCTGTCCAGAGGCAGAAAGCAAAACTGCAAAAGTTCTGCAGCATATATAATTTACAAGATGTTCTTAAATTAAAAAAAAAATAAAAAGCCTATCTTAATAACAAGTGCAAGATCTGATGTCTGAGAAATATATTCAAGTCTGCTTCAAAATGTTGGCATTTTCAAGACAAGACCATTTAAAGGGCATAACCTAATGAATCATTAGCATCAAAGCCCATCTAAATTAAAACTATAATAAGATGCTTTTAGAATCATCACCTCCCTTTTTTTCTCTCCACCTTTGTTATTTCACTTTCAGAGAGTATCCAGAAGTACATTTACTTAAAAGTGCTCTTAAAAAGGGCTCATTCTGATAGGTTTGATGGACTCCATTTCTCTTCTGTCACAGGAAATAAATTGGACGTGGTATTTTTTAAAAAGAAAATGTGTCAGATCAGGTTCCTATTCTCAATGGAAGGGGAAAGACATTTCTCTCATTATCAGGGTCTGTCCTAGTTTCAGATTAAGTTTTAGATGAAATGCATGAATTCATATATTTACATTCTTTCTACAAGTGTCTATATAATGTAATGGTATATTTATTCACACATTTATATTTTGGGGGGGTTTATGAGAAATAATACAAAATTGGTTCTCCTCATGATTATATCCAGGTTCTATAACATCCAGTGACATTTAGGAAATGATCAAGGGGAGAAAAAAGCAAACAAAACAACAACAACAACAACAACAACAAAAGTCCCACAAATATAAACAATCTTCTACTAGCTGAAGCTCAAATATTTGAGCTCTGGCTGGCCTCAGCTCTGGTCCAGCCTGCCTCTGTGGACACAGCAAAAACCACAGTTCCCAAATTCTCAGGGAATCACAGGGAAGAAGACTTGACCCTATAACAAGTTTTGATCTGAAAAAGAAGAGGAATTATTTTAGACTCTGAAGCCTTTCCTCAACTTTATGGACAACCCACCCATAGCAAAGGACAGAAGCTGTTCTCCAGTGCCACGCAGTAGAATTTAGCATGATGGAACTGCAAATTACTCTTCGCTGAATAAGCTCACACTCTAAATTCATTATTTTTTGGGTTTCTCATATTCTCTTCCTCTACCACCACCCTCCCTCCCAAAAAAGGGCCAATTCTTTAAACAGCTTCCTAAAACACAAGTATTTCTTGCTGAAGGACAGAGCCTAGGAGACCGTTCTTGGGAAGTTTACTCATAAAATCTTGCCAGCTTACTTGAATAAATTTCCTTATGTGATTCTCTGCAAATTAGTTCTCTTTGATTTAACCACCTTGTGCCCTTTTTTTTTTTTCTTCACACACAGACAATTTGAGGAACTTTTTATATTTGAGTCACAGATGTCTGCAAAGGTGAAATAAAGCTAATCCAGGAACAGAATAAGTAGAAACAAAAAAGAAGCCCTAAATGTTTGAGGTCACATATCAAATATAGATATAATTTAAAAGTACATTAAATTTCTATAAGGGTTGAACCCACAAAGCAGCAATGTGAATTTCTCACCCTGCTACCAGTGCTTAAGGATGCAAACAATTGAGGTTTGGATTCAGCCTGTATTAGAGGTGGGGTGGGAAAATTTGAAAAAAAAAAAAAGGCCAATTTAGGAGTTCCTAAGTCATTCTGGAATTCCTAAGTCATTTAGTTGCTTCCAGAAAGCCCACCCACATGGACAAACATGAAAATGAGCACCTATAGTTTGGATGCTACGTACACCCACTTCACCAGACTGTTGTTAGTCATTTCTAGCAAAGTCTCTATTGCACAACTCAGCATATGAGCCCAAATATTATATTTTATTCTGTTTTCATTTTTATACACATTACTGACAACTGAAAGGGGAAAGATGTGCAAGCTATATAGAAATACTAATTAAAGGAAAATATTTTCATATTTGTTTTGAATTAAATGGTTTAAGTGGGATGAGCAGAAGCAAAAAAAGCTGACTATATGGAGGAAAGGGAAGAGACAATAAGATTTATTCATGGTACATATTTCATCTATTCATTAAACCAAAAAGTGCTGAATTATGCTTGGTAGGAAACAGTCTCACACTGGCAAGAAGAGGTGGATGGACAGCATCATATTCACATATTCTACTAATTTGTGCATCTTACTGTTTAAAAAAAAGTGTCAGGATAAACTGTGATCACTTGGTGATTATTTTCCACTAAGCAGTATTTCACAAATCTGAAATATCTGGGGAATGTGGCATTCCACACAGTGTGCCACATCTCTTAGGATACAAGCTTTCCATCTTTCTCCAGCTGCCCTGCCAAGGGGTGGGTCTCTTAAGCACTATGAGGCTGCTGTGCCAAGGACTAGCCCTCAGAATTTGGAAGGGCTGATCAGGCATATTTCAGGCAAAGCCACAAATCATTTCATATTTCCAAAAAGGTAAGAGAAATAGCATAAAACTGACCTGGCAGGTGAGATCATGAGCCTAAGGAGAGCCCAATTAAATTCAACAGATTCTCTCTGATGTGGCAGCAAAGGGGAAGAAGCACTTAAAGGAAAACTGAATCATAAAATAAAAGATAATCTGTTCACTACACACAATTACAAGGAAGAGTAAATCATTACAAAAAAGGCTTAAATATGTAATCTAGTTCATTCATTTTTCTCCCAAGTATAAACAAAATGTCTTTATCCCAAAGTTTTGAGGGCTTATAACTAATTAAAAATATTCATAACAAACAAAATTACTTGCTCAGTCCAAATAACTCCCTGCCCACATAAATCAAATCAACTCAGAATCGCAAAAAAAATTCCCAGCTTGCCTCATGCTCTTCAACCCTCAGCAAAAGCTCAGCAAAAAATAGCTCTGCAGCATGTTCTGAAAGTTAAATTTGGGCTATTTTGGACCTCAGGGAGAATAAATTCTGAAATCAAAGAATCTTCATGGAAACCCCCTATCACCATTTCCTTTCTATTAAGTGAGAAGCTCGATCATTTATGCATCTCTGCAGAAGATATATATGGTAATACACAGATACCTAAAAAATAGCCTGTTAAAGGACCAGCTGAGATAATTTTCAATAACTTTCACTCAGTTTTGAACAGCAAAGAGCAGAGGTATAACATCCTACAGACAGGTAGTCACAGTCTGCACTAGAATCAGCATCTGAATCATTTTAAAGTGTAGGTCATACACATTTTGCATACATCCAAGCTTCAAAGTGGAAAAGGTGCAGATAGGTCTTAGCTGCCATCTTTTAGCTATGAAAGACTGAAGAACACCTTTTGACTTGAGATGGGCACTGGTCAGATTTTTTCAGTGTTCTTAGGATCCAAGGAAATTGGTACAATGTTCAAATTCCTGTCCTGTGAGAAGCATATTTAATGATGTCTCCAACACATTTTGTGAAGTCCAAACTAAAACAAGTCCAAGCCCCCAGCTTGGACCCCTTGGTTCTGTGTTATTTCTCAACACACCTTCTGTGTTGAGAGCTTGTCTGATTCTTTCTCTCAGCTTACTCTCATCACTGTCACTCCTGCCTGGGCTGAATCTGCACTATTGCCTTCTTCCCACTTGTTTCAAACACTAAGATCACATGAAATGAGGAGAAAAACTTGCATGTCACTGGACTTCGTGCAGCTTGTACTGACTGATTTGTGTATGACAGCGAATGAAAGTGTGTGCAAAACCCAGATTACAATATATAAGTCAATCTACCTTAGATTCAACAAGTTAACCTGGCTACACGTATTTTGTGCCTAGGTGTGGCATAGTTGACTAATATAAAATCCACCTTTCGTAGTCAGAACGTAATCTAAGGTTGCCTATCAAAGTCTAGACAATTGAAAATGTATCAGCTTTCATAAACTTCTGGAAATAATCCAATTTTGTTATTAACAAAAGTCATAAAACTAGTATCAGACTGCCAAGATGCCAAACATCAAAGTCTAAGAAAAGTGGACGTTTCCTAGTTTTTTCAACTCTTTGCTCTCATATATTTTAGTGATGAAAAGCATGGTTTCTCTAATCATCATCCAACATCCTGCAATAAGCAAAGTAACTTTCAGAGCTATTTACATTGAGAAAAGTAAAAAAAAAAAAAAGAAATCTGCTTAATGGCTTAATATATACTTGTACTTGCAGTGCACCAGAGAAGAGTCAAAGCCATAAAATTAGACTTCAAACTTTGCCAAGGACAGAGGGAGCTCACAGCCACTGTTCAAAATGAGAAATATTTAATTATGCAGAAACTAATTAATATTAGAATTACAGCCTTTTCCTTATGTAGGTCTTAATCCACACTTTGTCTACCTCTCATTCTGAAGCTCTTGTTCAAACAAACACCTACAGGCTCTCCTCAAAATTTCATGTTCCAAGAAGATCTTTATACAGTGATCTTATTCTGATTATTACTCCACAGTTTTACCTGTCCCAATTGTTCCCGAGCAAAAGGCATTTAAAATTCCAGAGTAGCTTCACAAACTTCACATGTGACTGACAGTGAACTCCAGGTTTCTGAAGATTTTTATGATATATCATGCCATGGGAGCTGGAGATGTGCAGCTTCAGAAGCTTGAATAGAGACAAACCCTGTGAAATTCAGCAGCAGGGGCACAGTCCCAGTGGAGTGCCCAGTCCCACTCCTGTGCCCAGAAAAATGGACTCTGATGATAGGCACAAAACACAAAACCCTCTCATGTTGCTCAAAGATGTGGACAGTAGCAGACTGAAGATCTTGCAAATATCTACAGAGTTGCTAAAAGTGGCAGAGATAGAGGTTCAGCAGAAAGACTGCTCCCATCTTGGCTCTTTACCTAAATATGCATAGCCCCAGTTTTTGGGGGTTTATTTAATATCATGTGCCTAAAATTGACACATGAATTATTATCAAAGGCCAATTATTATCAGTTAGCAGACTCACTTTTCAAAGAGAAATCTGCTATGAATGCCGCAGATCTCCTAAGTCAAGACACTGACTTGAGATCACCAAGTCAGGGCTGTGAACAACGAAACAGCTACAGCACTACACACCAGTTTCTGGGTGTCTATAATTTAAAGATACCTAATGCACTCTATTTTAAACTTCTGTTTTCAGTTGTTTCTAGTTTTGCCAGACCCTCAGAATCTGCATTGAAATTTTCTACAGCAGAAGTCTGCCTCGGGCTTCCCTTCCTCCCCTTTTGTTTTCGAAGTTTCAGTTAAAACTGCTTAGCTATTTCCGAGAACAAAGAACTGGGAGAAAAACATGTTGTTTTGTCCATTGTTAAAAAAAAAGAAATAAAAAATCCTCACTGCGAATCTCTACCGTCTCCCTCTTTTGAGTGGGATGTAAAAGGTCACATAAAAAAATCACCCTCATGCTAGGGATATGAGTTCTTATATCCCTGTGAAAAGCTGCCCAAATTTGGCGAAGTTAAGAGCCTTCCAGGGATACTGGTTCATATGCATCAGTACAGACTTCAGAGCTTAACTTTTATATTTTCCCAAGATTCAGCTGCCACTTAAATGCTCTAATCCTTTCCCTGTTCTTCCTCCTTCTGTCTGCCTGGGCTGCCCTGTGGCCATGCCCATGGCCTGAGAGCAAACTCTCGGTGTTTCTCACCTATTCCCACCCAGGCACCCCGGAAGCTCTTACAGGAGGCGCTTCAAAGCTCTTCTGTGCCCCTTAGCTCAGTGTTTCAGGGGGAGAAAATAAAATAAAATGGAGAAAAAAGCTGCGGGACATAAAAGAAAGTAGCAAATCAGCACCAAGAGACAACTAGGTGAGCTAAGGTGGAGGAGGACAGCAGTCAGAGGAGCGGAAAAGTGCCACGTAAGAGAAAATGCAAGGAAGACAATGGTACAAGCAAAATTTAGGAGTCCCACGCTGTTTCCGACAAGTGGAACTATCAGGAAAGTGGGCACCACATTGCTGGCTGTGTCACTGCCAGAGGCACTAATGCTGTTCTAGTCTATGGTCCAGAGACTCGAGGTTGCTTTAAACAATCTTAAAGTCCATATGAGTCACTATTTTAGATTTATTTTTTTTTCTCAAATGAGGAGCTACATTAAAAATATTTTTGATGAAAAGCCAGGTCTACTGGTATTCCACACAAGAAATACCAGCATTGTTGCATTTACATGCAACTTCAATTTACTTCCCTTATGAATACAAATCATGATACTGCCTTTAGCTTTTAATAACACAATCACCTGTCTCATTTACTGCATGAGAGAGACTACCTTGGGAAAAAAACTTTAACTATATGGTTAAGGCTAGCATTCTACAGGACTTATACCTTATACTTTACTAGAGATGTAAAGCAATTAACATAAGGTATCAGAGGAAGAAAAACAAGAATAGTTTTCAGGCCAAAGCATCTGATTTTTATAGTTGAAAAATAAATAGGATTCTATCTCTTTTATTCCCTTTTACACTTCCTAACTGTGTGCTCTTTGTTTGTGAATTCCTGATGCAAGGCACCTGGGGTCAGGTTGGCAAAGGTGCCAAATACTCCCACCTGAAATGAATAGGAACTATGCTTTCAGCATATAAAGAATCATGAGGTACCAAACGTTTAAAAAAGGAATTGTGAAATATTAGCTGCCCAAAGTGGATAGGCTTTGTTGAAAGCTGCACTGTCAGTGGTTTAACTTTCTCTCTCTGAGGTGGGATGAATCCCTCTCCCTCACAAGGATTTTGAAGTACTGAATTGAGCTTTCTTTGTGAATGACTTGCATACTTAGGTAAACACACAGGGAGGGAGGAAACAAAACACGGTTTTGCATTAATTCTGGAGTTTGAAGGTGCCATCTTATAAAACGCCTAAAACTGAAGAAATTGGATATATCATAACTGAATGAGACCTTGTTCCCTGTTTGTACTAGTGGTGTGTCTTCTTACTTTAGAACTAAGCTACAGCACATTTTACTTATATCAATCTTGTATAAAAATACTGTTTGTTCTTAACTGTTAGCTTGGGATTTTCTAATTCCAATCTCTTTACTCTCCTACTCTTCATATTCTCTTACCCAAGAGTCTTGTTGACTCTTCATGAAGCGTCTTAGTCCATGGGAGAAATCATGCATGGTGATGCATAGGATACTTTTCAAAGCAATTGTCGTAGAGACCCCCCTACAATAAGATGAAAATTAGGCATAGCTATTTCTCTACTAGGGTACCAGGTGCCCATAAAAATGGTAATTTTCATAAATTAATCAATAAATATAGCTAATTATTGGCAAATAGCCTAGAGCCATCCCAGTTTCTAGGGCTCTGATCTTCTCATAACTCGTACATTAGGCAGGGTCAGGCTTGTATCAGTACTTAACTGTGAATCCCCTGGGAAAAGCTTGGGAGCTCCAGGCTGCACTAGTGGCTATTCAGTAGATGGCATTATATCCCTGAAGATGGTGCTAAGACAGTCCCCTGAAAGGATATTTTATAAAAGTGACATAACCCTTATATTTGGCCCCCATTTGTCTTTACAGTTAAGTAATCCCACACCATTTCCTTTCTGCAGAGGGAGCAAGCGGAGGTGTGAGATGCAGTGCTCCTACCAAGTCCTCAAGGGACTCTGTGCTCAGCCTCCTGCAGACATGGTTTCCCAAACCGCAACACCTTGGGCACCAAGGAGTTCCTCAAATACCCCTTCTGTCTGTCGGAGTCCTACATTTTGGCAACTATGTCCCAGCTGGTGGCTTTTGTGTGTCCAGTAAAACTCTGAGGCTGGGCGTTAGTAGCTAAATTTTCTCAGCTAAGTAGTCTGTGAAACCTGCAGATACCAGTCTTCATCCTGCACAGAAGAGAGACTGAAATTACTGAAGGAGAGGGATTCATTTCCTACTTAGTTCAGAGCTGCAGGCTCCACTTGTTGGTAGGGTTCAGAAAGACTTGGGGAGATACAAAAAAAAAAAGGCAGAAATTTGTAATGTTTTTGGGGAAGGAAGCTGCTGAAGGTGAGGTGTAGCTAAAGATGATATGGATACTTGAGGTATGTACTCATTACTTCAGCAATTAAAAGAAATGCAAGCAGGAAATGGCCTTCCATAGCAGTAAGCCAAACCTTGGAAAAAAGTGACAAACGGACAAACTAGACTCAGATCCCATAGAGACTTACAGAGTTTTTTAACTCCACATTCTCTGTGTATTCCCATTGACCTCCAGAGCCTAGATTTCATTGCAAGTGGATGGACAGACCCATTACTTCTTAACTGACCTTTGAAAATAGGATTAATTCCTAAACCTCTGAAGTACTTTGGCAAACTTTGTCCCGAGTTGTTTCCGTAGAGACAATAAGCCACGTAGCATTTTAAGTTTCCTACTCTTCCCCCTCACACATGGTGTGTCCTGCTTAGGACTTGACAGGGAGGATTTGAACATAAGTGATCACTTTTTATTTATGGATGTCCTTTTGTGTTTTTTTTTTTTCAAAGATTGCACAGAGAATGCACAGCAAGACAAAGGATATAATAATTGTGAAAGAGAAACTTGATGCCAGTTCCTAGACTGGCCAGGCTGTGTAGGTGAGGCCCTCATACCATCACAGTGATTACTTTGTTGAGATTGAAACTGTAGTTTGTGGAATCTAGCCTTAGAAAGAACAAGCTGACTGTATTTTGATACCCTCAAAGGGAGGGAAGGGGGGAGTGGCAGGAGATGGCAATATGCCCGAAAAAGCCATTTAGAAAACTGGCAACGCTTTAATTTTTTTCCTGTGAAAATCTCACCGTTTGTTACGTTAGTCTTTGAACCACATTCTCACTGACACTGTTGCTTCTCCTACTTTAGAGTCAGTTTATTCAGTTGGTTATGAATGACTTTCAGCTGCTCTGTAAATTGTTATTGTCCAGGCTCCATTGCAACCAGGGGTCACTCGCAGTTTCCATTATAAACCCAGGTTTCCAGGTGTTTATTATAACTTGGCAGTTTTCAAATCTGGGTTAAAAATTGGTATACTTTTTTTTTTTTTTTTTTGAGGCCAGATGGGCTTTTTATCCTTTCCCTTCTTCTTTTCTCTACCTAAATTTTAACCTTTTAGGAACTGAATAAAATCTCTATTGG
>VZRE01014869.1:97874-108227 GCA_013396775.1 Cephalopterus ornatus
GGTGGGTGGAGGGGGAGAGAGGTAAATAGCCTTAAATCGGAAGGGAGCTGCTTCTCTGTGGTCTTCCACAAGAGCTGCCTGGGCTCTGCTGGCTCAGTAATAACTGAGTGACCTTTTCTTTTGCTGTATTATGTCTGGCTGGTAAGGGATTGCATTTTGCAGCTGATAAAGCCCTGACTTCATTCAACTCGGCTCCTCACACGCTGCTTTAGGTAAGTTGTCTTCAGCCAGGACGGAGACAGACAGCCTTGGACTGCAAGATACTAAAAGGAGGACACCTGTAGCTCGGATGCGGTCAACACAATTACTTGGCGGATCCTTGAGGACCTCATTATTTTAAACTTAAAGAATAGCGATCTCCCTCCCCATCTCTCCCACCCCCTCTTTATTTTTTTCCCCAAACAATGCTTCTTTTTGACCTTTTCCAAGGAGAAGAGCTACAAAGCAGCCACTGTGCTTATTGAACTGCCTCCCCTGTATCGCTTAATTGAGAAGGTAAGTGAGGCAACTGTGTACATAAGCTTTGGGTCATTTGTGTATGTGTGTCTGCATCACCCTCTCTCTCTCTCCCTCTCTCTCTGAGTCATAAGCCGGGGCACCAATACACACACACATCTCTGCACTGCAACTTTCACTCAAGCTGCAGCTCTGCTGAGACTGTTTTGTTTAAATCATGTGAGGCTTCATTATTTTTATGATGAGACATGAAATACATGCAAGTGGAGGATGCTGAGCGAAACCCATCCGACTGTATGTCTCGAGAAATAGCAGTCAAAGTTAACAATGAATTGCAGCCGCACCACCAGCTCACTCACCGTTATTATTGTTATTATTATTCTTGCTTCTTCCAGAGCTTCTCGAAACGTGCTCTCAATTATCAAGGGAGTCGGTTAATTTCCCACTCCCCGGCTTTAATCCACAAGCCTCCCCGTACAGCAGTTTAATTTGCAACTGGTTCGGTGCAGGGTTAACCCTTTGGGCAGAGAGGAGGCAGGAGTGGGGCGGGGAGCCCCGGGGGGCGCAGAGCGGGCCGGGGGCGGTGAGGACGCGCTCCGGCTGCGGGGTCCGTGCTTACGCATCCTCCGCCTCCCGGACCGGCGGGAGGGAAGGACAGCCAGGCTGGCGTTATGAAGCAGCACTTCTGTCTGCGAGCATTCCTCTTTTTTCCCTCTTCCCCCCCCGTCCCCCCTTCGCACCGAGCGTGATACGGTATGCGAACGCCGCATGTGACAGTTTAATCAAACCCATTTGTTACAACAAAGCTAAGAGACCGCTGGGATTATAGGCTTACGGGCAGAGTTAGGGGAGCATGTGGCTTTGTCGCTCGCCATCGCCGTGCGGGGCCGGCGGCTCCGGGTGTGCCGTCCCCCCCCCGCCNCCATCCCCGCCGCCCCCCGCCCCCGCTGCGGCGCGCCGCGCTCCCGCTCACTTGACCCGAGCCGAGGAAGCACTTGGTACTTTTGCCGGGATTTGGTGCTTCAATGAGAAGGAGCTCTCCAGGCGCCCGTAAATCAACTCATGCAGAAAAAGGAGAAAAGTTTTGGTAAGGCGGCGGTCCCCGGCGCTGGCGCGCAGCGAGCGCAGCGGGTGCGCTCCCGGGGGGAGGCGGGGGGTCCTCCTTCCGTTTCCATACTCAAAGCGCTGCCGTAGCGAGCGGCTGTGTCGGCGTGTGCTCTGAAGAGACCCGAAACACTGCTTCCTAGGACAGCTCTGTAGGACCGCTCTTTAAACCAATTCGTTTTGCTCGGTGCAACAAACATCGGGACCTGCTTTCCCCGGCACCTCCCTCTCCCCATCCTTGTGATGCTCGGGAAGGAATTGGCATAAAAGGCTTGAGCGTCTAACTCCAAAAAGGGATTCTTTGTTGTGGAGTGTATGTTTCTTATTTATTTTTTTATTTTGCATGTGAGCTGCATCAAAATTGAACTCAGTCTTGCAAATCTCTTGTTGGCCTTTGCCAAGCACTAGCACTTTGCTGCCATGGTAACTGTAATTAAACTGATAAGAGTGGAAAAATGTCAGTATCTCTGAGCCTTGCAGCTGCATTGGAGAAAAAGGGAATCAAATTGGTTCCCAGCACCACTGCTCTAAAAAAAGGAGGAGGAGAGTGGGGGGGGGCTGGGGGAGAGAGATGGGGGGGACACGCCAGGGGTAGGAACATAGCTAAGCAGCTCCGGTCCCTGAGATCTGGGTACATCTATTTGCTGTGTTGTCCCTTAGGGGGCTACAGCCTGCAGGGATGCTCTGGGCCAGTGAACAGAGAGAAACAAGCTTTTAGGCCCAATCTAGCTTTCAAAAAGAGAAGGGGAAAGAAGAAGAGAAATCTTTTGTTTGGTGTCTCTTGGCAATCGACTAGCCATGTTGGCCAAATTCTTTTAATCTGTATCACTGCTCCCAGCTGTGGGACTGCATTCCCATTTTTATTTTTGCCTAACCTCTTTGCTTTTCTTTTCTTTTTCCATCTCCTCCTTCCCAATCCCTGTCCTTTATTTAAAAAAAAAATAAAGAAATAAAGAAAAAAGCAGATTCCTCTGTAGAAGAAGGGGCAGGAGGGGACGTTTAGTTATATATCAAGGAAAATTACCTCAAAAGTATACAGAAGAGACTATATTCAAAGTACTAAAATCCTTACTTTTATTTTTTTAAAAAAACCCCGAGTGTTATGGAGTTGCGGTTACTTTGTTGTGTTAACTACAGAAGCTGAGACTGTGCGGATGAATGGCACAGAACAAGAGAGCATAATGGAGGCAATCAACCGTTAGGCTGGTTCACAATGCAATCCAGGCAATTAAAAGCTCACCAGAGTTTAAATGAAATGGTTCCACTTATTTCTGTGCACCACACTGCACAGGCTATTATTTATGTCTCTTTTTTTAATTATGATTTCCCTTAAACTGTCAAATAACTCAGAATAGCAGGGTCTCGGAGGCAATAAGAATTTTCCACAGAACAATTTACATGCCAATCTAAAACTAGTTACGACTCCTGATGTGCTACATGCGAGTTCTGAAATGTTTCTTAGCTTCTGAAACCTTTACTTTTTTTTCTTTTAAGTCTGTGTGTGTATCGTCCTAATTTATTGGCGGTCTGAATGCTTGTAGAATGAAGCTACAAAGTGGGAAAGCATCAGAAAAGTATTCTTTTTATCTTCTACTAGACCTCTAACTCTCTCCTTGACTGCATGTTTTCTGTCAGTTTGCTGTCTTCTAAAGACTGATACAGCAATACTTAATTTGCTGCAAAGTGATGTTATTATTTTTCTAAGTAGAGGCAAGTTTTCCCTTTCTTGCTGTATGTACTACTGTCTTTGGTAGAACTATGTGCATGCCTCCGAAAAAGGGCGGAAGAGTGATCTTTAAAAGTTTGTAAGTGATCCAGTGCATAATGATATCTAACTCTTCCTCCCAAAAACCGTCTGTACCACAAACCAGAAACTGAGTTCTGTGCCTTTTGTCACACTCGGCACCATTAGGGACTAATCCTGCTTACAGATGCTTCTAAATCACTAACACAATACAGTTCGTTATGTCAGATCTTCACTCCCTTTCATTTTTGAGAAGGATGATGATTTGAGTGAAATGGATTTTTGTTTCTCTGCCTTTCTTCAGGAGCCTAATTTAGCTTTTCCCAGCAGCCTTTCCTCTTTATTATGAAGTCGTACTTACAAACCAATTGACAGTGTTTCAACATACGATAATAACAATAAACAGGCATGGGAGTCCATTGCATTGAACTTATTTGGGGAGATTGAAAGAAATCCTGAAAACCTGCAAGTCGGGTTGTTAAGTTCTCCCTTCAAAAATCCTAACGGTTGTGGACGGTGATGAAGAAGTCTTGTTCCTGACACAGCTCTGCAGTTTATGTGCAGTATCTTGGGCACTAGGGATGGAGGAAAAGAGGGAATGGAGGGAAGGATAGAAGAAGCCCTTGAAAGCATATTGGGGTGAAATAAAAAGGGTTTGTTTGACAGTGACAGACTAGGCACTGAAATTTCTCTCTTCTGAGAACAGAACTGCTCTATGATGCAGAGCATTGGTAGGACTCTGCAGAACTGAAGGGAAAGCTGGGTTTGATTTTTTTTTTTTTTTTTTTTTTTTTTTTGCAGCCTGGGTGTAGCACTTAGGGAATTGTATGATGTCTTGAAAGTGCTCCAAAAGCTCTGCTTTCCTGGGGGAGGGGGAGAGGAGGGCAGGCAGGCAGCAGTGCTGTGTACTGCTACCTGATATTTCAGCGGGGAGCGGTTTAGGTGGTTTTGTGGGTGCTGTCAGCCTCTGAAAGGGTCGTTCCTGTGTCCTAAGAAATAAATGAGTACTTAAACCGCAGCCTGTGAAAAGCTGGCTGACAGTAAGCTGCAGGTATTCTTATTGCCAAATTAAGAGAGAGCTAAAAATACACCAGTGCATATCCGAAAAGTGCAGCTGCACTGGAGATCTTACAGGAATGTTAAAGGGAAGAGAGATGGTCTGTGAGGTGATCTGTTCATACAATACAGAAAAAAAATGTAATAAAATGTTCTGCTATCAAAATTAAGTGATTTAAACAGGGTGCATGAAGAAAAGGACTTTTGCAAATTTGGAGATATGTCAAGCACTTCATGACTTCATTTTGTTTCGAACCTTTCTACACTTTAAAAAAAGAGTAACTCTTTTTTTATGATGAAGTAGTAGTTTGGGGATTTATTTTTTTTAACTTTTGTTAAAATAGAAGCCGCTTCATTGCAAGTAAAGTGCAAAAAGATCAGATCTATCAGAGGAGAAAAGCATTCCTTCCCTCCAAAAGCTGCTGCAGATTGAATCCTTAATCTGAAGATGCTGCCAGTGGGATGTCAGCACCACCTTCTCTCTCTGCCTCAGGAAAATAGACATACAGGGTTGCAAACATTACTTCCATGAGGTGTCTGCCCCTTTCCACTTGTCACTACAAGAAAGATTTGGGCTGACCAACGTGAATGACAAGGCTCTGTCTACTTTCCTCATGTCGCAAATATCTCAAAAGCTGCGCAGGGTATGTGCAAGCTGCAGTTTTATTTGTAATACAATAACCTCATGTTTGCAGCATATACCTTGGGAATTTTCAGGCTTGATTACTGCAATCTGCTCAGATATTCGCTTGTTTGGCTGTGTTTCTGTGTCATCTTGTTCCCTTCAGACAGTGCAGGACAGTAGATCAGCTTGGATCAGAGACTATCAGCCTCCACTCTCTAACCCGCTTCCTTATCAGGCAACAAAATTTTTACATTAAGATTTTTTTTGTTAAAGCCTTTAACTGTGTTAGCTCCTAGTTTATTCTGGTTTCCCTCGAGCTAAAGATTAAAGTCCTAAAACAGCCCTTCATGCTTCTGAACTTTTTTACAGAGTTCCAAGAAGTTTATACAAATTGTGGCCGATTTTATGCATTTGTCCTTTACATGGCCAAAAAGAGGGGCTGGGGATAAGCCTGCTGTTGTGGATATACACTACTATGATAAGCAACACTACAGATTAAGGCTTTTTGACCAGGTGATGATATTAGAGTTTCAGCAGGATTTCTCTTTACAGTCTGGTATGCATTCCATACCAAAAATATCATGTTTTCACTGCTTTTAGTAATTTGTAGTCATGCTATTTTGTTGCTTCATGTATGTACCCCGGATTAAGGGGAGTCTGCTGTCAACTGAAAATACAGTAAAGGCTCACCCTTTGTTTCATGGTGCTTTCTCAAGAGGAGATGTGTGTATTCATTCCCAGATTTGCCACAGACTCTCCAAGGAGTACTGTGCAGGTCACTGGATCTCATCCTCCCCCTTGTGAATGAGAAACAGATTTTGGGAGTCTTTAAGTGGTGTAGGAGCTATGACAGCAGCATCAGTTGGGGAGTAATGGGAAGGCAGCAATGACCATTTTTATGCTTCTTGATAGAAGAATACAGACCTTACACTTTTGTCAGGAGCTTTAGATGTTGTGCAGCAGTACTGCCACGGTGCTTCGGGTGCCCACTCGCAGAACTGTCTGACACAACTGAGCAGCGAATTCAACAGATCAGTGTGTCACTCGAAAATGTGTAATAGGCGGTACTGCAAAGAGGGGAGTGAGGCTGCTGTGCTCGCATGTTGCAATAAGAATCACTGGTTTTAATTCAGAGATCAGCTTTGCAGGTGGAACTTAGGAGTTCAGCTTGGGAACACCGGAAAGTCACTTAACTGGCTCTAGAGTCTCCGTGGTCCACATGGATTCCATGTGTTCTATGCACACCTGTGTAGAGATCCCTGGGATGCCTCAGTTGGCACAGCATTTAGCCCCTTCTCTTTGTAGCGTTAATATCCATAAAGGCACACTCTACCATTGCCACAAAGGCTACACTGGCTTTCGTGTTTTTTCCTAGGAGAGCTTTTAAAAAAGCAAGCAAATAAAACAAAACCCAAACACCAAGTTGTTCATGTTCTAGCCCCCTGAGCCTGCCTGTCTGTAGTGGTATATTACAGCACCAGCCAAGATGTGCTGATAGAAGCTGGGACTGTAAAGTTTTCTTAACAGTAGGTAGTAGAACATTCTTGATGAGGAGCTCTTGAATTTGCTTTTCTTTGTTATGAGACTTTATTTGACTTTTCCCAGTCTCTTCCTGATAACAGGGCTCCATACCCTGAATGACGGAGTAGGATTTGCTTGTTGGCAACAGCATTTCTTCCCCAGTCTTGACAAATTCTCATTGTAAAATTCAGATACATTCTAATGAACAATATCTTTTTTAAGTTACATCTCTGGCTTTAAAACAGCGAGGTAACCTAATAGTCAAACAGCTTGTCGGTTCTTCCCTTCTCTCAGGTTCCTGGTTGATGTCCAATAAAATATCCACAGGGCTTTGATTTTGCTTATTCTAAGAAGTAACTTTCAGAGAATTTCTCTGAGTGCAATGGGATGGCAGTTCGTGCAACTAACCGGGAAAGACCAGTCTGTAAGCACTTTCGGGCAGTGACCTCTCCCCATTTGCTGTAAAACTGAGGGCAATTGATTTTTGAATAGATCCCTGGAAGCTGGCTGTGTTACTCTGACTAACATGGCTCAACTGTGTTCTGCTTTTACCAGTTCTATCTATTAAACAGTGTTTCAGGTGTTTGAATTGTTTTTTAAATGCTCTCTGCTATTACATCAAAATATGTGTATATATATATATATATGTACACACACACACTTAATAGACACTACTATACTCCTTGTCCCAAACCACCTTCTGGCTAAAATTGGGATTGGAAAGTGGGACAGTGGTTTTTTTGCTTGGTTTTCATTTGTTTGTTTGTTTGTTTTTGTTCTTTCACTTGTTCGGGGGTTTTTGTTTTGTTGGTTTTATTGGTTTTTAAATTATCATTATTTTTAAAATTTTTTTCTTGGAAAACTTGAAACTCTCTAACTTCCTGCAGATTATTTAAAATCAGATTTTTCAGAAGGTCTTTACAGCACAAGTTGTAAATACAGTGCTGCTACTGAAGTGTCTGGAAATCTCATCACTTCGTTAATGTGTCTAATAAGAATTGAAATCTTAAAAAAATAAAATATCCCCCCACCAGCATCAAAATTCCTATGTCAAACCTCCCTGAAACTCTGTCCCTGTGCCTCTAAGAGCTTCAGTCTTTTCTTCTTTAGAATCTGGAGTGCTTTTATAAAGATAGTGAAAATAAGTCCAAAGATGTGGATTTAGCTGTGTTTGCCGTCATAGATATGCTGTTTATTTAAATTTTGTGTTGCTACATATTGGATACTTTGGCTGAAAGTGGATGATTTTTCAACTGAACTTTTTTAATATTTCATTTTATTTTTTTTAATCTTATTTCTTTTCAGCAAAGAGACCAGGTAAATGAGGTGTTAAAGAATAGCTGTGGAACTTAGAGTAATGGAAGTTTCTGCTCTCAAATTTATCTTAGCATTGTTTTCAGCTTGCTGTGGACTATCTAGGTTATTTTATCCTATCTACACCATTGCCTTTTAAATGAACTGGGTGTAGGGGGAGCAGCGAGATGGAGGAAGAAAAGGGCAAGAGTTTTTCTACTTCAGAGAATATCTATTTTCACTCTTGTCTTATTGTATTTCAGGTATACAAATGCTCTCAGTCCAGCCAGACACCAAGCCGAAAGGTTGTGCTGGCTGCAACCGTAAGATTAAAGACCGATATCTTCTAAAGGCCCTGGACAAATATTGGCATGAGGACTGCCTGAAATGTGCCTGCTGTGACTGTCGCCTGGGGGAGGTGGGCTCTACCTTGTACACCAAAGCCAACCTTATCCTTTGTCGCAGAGACTATCTGAGGTAGGTCACGTCTTTCTTCCATTCACCGGCAAACTTGGAAAATCTGTTCAGTCCTTCCTACGTAGCTGCTATTGCATAAGCAGTACTCGAGGGCTGCAAGGCTGGAGTATATGTGGAGGATGAGGAAACAAATACTGAAATATGGAGACAAAATCTGAATCAGAAAGCACATGTAACTAGGTTGCACCAGTGGCTGCCAGGCTTCTGATGGCAATACTGGTGTCCTGCGCTCTCGCACAGAAGAGAGTAAATCCCTCCATGATTCCCACAGCACTGTGCTCCTGGGGAGACAGTGGTCTTCACCTCCTCCTCCTAGCAGCACGGTGGTGGCCAGGTGTATAGGCCTGAAACCACATGCGTGGTTTTCACCCAGCTTCAGTTCAGGGTTTGAACTCTGTCAGTGAGGAGTGTTTCACCCGTCTTCGCTTTGTTTGCAAAGGGATTTCATTTGTGGCTCTCAAGCTTTTACGATGTTGCCATTCAGCTCTTAGCAGCTGGACCAAGATGACCAACTATCTTTCCCGTGCTTAAAAATCATGCGTCTAGTAAGCTTCAATCCACTCTGTTCATTTAACTTAACTTGGTGTCCTGGGTGGGATGCTGGCTAACCTGTTGCTACTTGTCAGAGACAACAAATTGTCACCTGATTTTCAGTCGTCTTGTTTACATCCTCAGAAGTATTTGAGGAATAACTTGTAACAAAGTACTGATGAGCAGCACCAGGCTAGTTTATCTGCAGCTCACATGCCAATAAGTAGGGCTACTTCTAGGAGCCAAGTTTAATCAGCAAATTTAGTCTCTTTGGGCTCTTAATAGTAAATAGAGAGAAAAGGCTCCTCCGGGGTGATTCCAAGCACCTATTTCCCATAGTAGTACCTTTCCTTCATTCCCTGTAGAGGGGGACTAATGAGACTAGTTGCTCCAGGCTAAGGTGAACTTCTGGGAATATTTCCCCTGCCCCTTTAGAGAAACCTTTTCCTTTTAAAGGGACATTGAAGTCAGTAATACATTGGGGAAAAATTAAAATTCTTTTTGAATGTGTTAACTTACAAGTTCAGCTTAAGTACAGGCACCAAATAGGAGGTTCCCACACACTGATCAGTTCCCAAATTGTACAGCATGGGTACGGGTTGGAACAGAAATCAGGACTAAAGCACTAAATATTGGTACTCTGGTTGTCCACGTAATGATCTCTTTTTTTCTAGAGTGGAACAAAAACCTTCACAAACGTGCTGTGCATTTGTTGAGCTGGGGCTGCAAGGCAGATCAGCTTCTTCAGGCGTGGGCTTAGACTGCTTAGTGGTAAAAGTACTCTGTTACCTCTTAAAGCTCTGAGCTGAACCCACAAAAGAGTGCTGGGAATTTAGTGTAGAGTCTGCACCTTATAACCATTGTGTTAAAGCTGCCAAAGTAGCAGATAATAAAACCCCACTTTTAAAAACTGTTGGAACAGAAGGGAATTGTTATGTGTGAACCTGGGTCCCTTGTGATCTTAAAGTGAGTGTGTATAGAGAAGAGTTGGAACAGCTTTCTGGGGCCGGGGGAAGTAGCATCCCAATTTTTAAAACTCATTTTAAGAATCCTTATACAACAAATGCCTGCAGGAGCAAGAAAACTCTGCTCTGGCTGTTTGATCTGAGTTCCAAATTTACTGGAGACTTTGAACTTACTGAATCTCCCAAGTGCTAGTGCAGCTGATCTAATGTTTTAAAATCAAATCTTTAAAATCAAAACCAAAAGTTGTCTAGTAGTAGAGATATGAGCAAAGCATTTCCCCAGAACAGATGCACATACACACACTGTTGGTCTCTGGTCTTTGAAGGTTTAACAGGAGTAAATATTTTGCTAATAGATTGTTAAAATTCATACTAAGCAATTCAGAGAAAGGAGACTGTATTTTTTTATCTGTCATTACCACATTCAGGATTGGTGTTTCAGTCATTTCTTCATAAACAACACCTTTTACTTTTGTACCAGTGAAACTAGGATACATAAGAAATTCTATAAGCAGTTTTACGATGTTTCTGGGTTTTGTCTCTTGATTTACCGAGTCTTAATGAAGCTATTTTGTCACAAG
>VZRE01014869.1:108256-140756 GCA_013396775.1 Cephalopterus ornatus
TTAGTGATACTTTTGAGTGCATAGATTTAAACTAGGTATTTACACTAAACTTCAAACGGATGCACTTAAGGTAATTGCAGATAGTCATTTGCCTCATTGCATCTTATCTACTTAGTTATGCAGTGAACCTATAAAAGTGATCTTTTAATGCTAATGTAGAAACTAGTTAAATTTTCTCTAGCTTTGTAGTCAAATAAGCTTTCATATTTAGCAAACACACTTGATATAAACTTAAGGAACAAATTGCATTGTACTAATGATCAGATTAGGGTTTGATTATGGTTTCATACTATCCTCTTAGTTTTTTGGTTTTTTCTTTTTAACCATAAAGGGAATCTTTGCTACGTATAAAACAGTTCTGGCTTCCTATTAATTTATGTGGTGCCCTCTAGAGGATATGGGGCTTGAACAATACTATAAAGAGCAAAATTGCTTATTAACTTGTCTCTCAGTGTTCATTATGCTTTTCAATAAGAGAGCCATTCTACAGATGCTACAAGCAATAATGTAGCCAGTTTGGGTGCTTTAGCATTCACGTTTAAATTCATAAACTGTGTGATTGTGTCTTTGCCTCCTTGCAAAAATACTTCCAGTATCTTTCATTTAGAGATGCCTGCCAAAAAACCTAAACCCTCCCTCAGCCCTGATGCATACACTTGTGCTGCAGCTGAGCCCTGAGGTACCCACTTTGAGCTTCTTATAAATACTCTGTATCTTCAGAACTTCAAAACTCGCTTTGCTTTAGCTCTCTCCTTTGGTAAAATTAGTTAATTATACTATATTAAAACCTTTTTCTCTGGATTGGGAGGGATTGAGGGGATGGAAGGAATCTTTAATGAGGTAAGAGCTTGGAAGATGCTTTGGGTGTGAGAGGCTTTACCCTGGAATCTGATTCATGTAAAGCGCTCCAGTGGTTTCAGTGGTGGCGTACGACACCAAGGGTATTAGGGTGGCCACAGCAGAAATGAACTCCATTTTGTTAACGAGGATGAGAACTGACTTGAGTAAAGAAAGGGCTCAATGTTAGAAATAACACACTCGGTGAAAATGATATGCAGAGTATAATTCCCCTGCAGGCTTCTGTCTTCTGCTTATACACTCTTGGGTTAGAAAGTGAAGACTTAATTTAAGGAACTTAGGTTTACGCCAATATTTCAAGTCCATTTACAGTAAGTGAAATATGCAAGAACTTTTTTTTTCCTCCTTTTCTCTCCAGAGCTGTATGGTGACATCTTAATGTATCAGCCTACCCTGCTCAGTCCTCTCTTCTGACTGGCAGCATGTCCATTTACAAGCACAATATTCCCTTTGAAATCTGTCATTACTGCCATTAATGACCAGTCATTATGTTAACAGCCCTTGGGCTGTTAACATGTCAAACTGGTTGTTAACTGGAATGTTATTACTTATTTAAACCGCAGGTATGAGTTGTGTGAAATGTGCTTTGATTGCGCATTCTGGGGCTGCCTCTGCTCAAAACAATAGGGAAACAGTGAGCATTTGCCTTTGGGGTGCCAAGGGATTTGCTTTCTGTTCCATCTGCTCATTTGATTTCTGCATATTTGTGAGGTCCTCCTACCCCTGGGCAGCCTCCTAATTTCAGGTGCAACTGCGTGCAATCCTGTCTCTCAGTCTTGCCTGCACATGGGCGGCTGCGTATGTCTCCAGATGCACAGCAATGCCTGCTGCACATTTGAGATTAATATCTGGCCCCTAGAAGTGCAAAATGAAAGACCGACAATTACGTGTAACTCAGTTGTATTAAATAATGAGCTTCCTCGGATGCAGCAAAAATATGAAAGTACAGCTGTGCTAAGCTAGTTGCAATGTAGGTCAATCACCCTTTTCACTTAGGTTTTTAACTATGCAAACCCCGCTGAGCGACCAATGACTACAAAGTGCTGTTTCATTCCTATTTAATTTTGGCAGCATTTTACTGAAGAGCAGGCATTCATGCAGCTAAATTATCTTCGCCGTTTCTGGTTTTAACTCCAGCTTCATGACACTAAATGTTGGAGTGCATATCTCTTAGTAAACACAAAGAATATGGCTTCTGATTTATTTTTTTTTTCCAAATCCATCTCTTAACATGGAAATTGAATTAGAACTTTTATTACTTTTTGCATAATTTCCCTAGCCAGGCACGCGAGATCATAGGAAAAGGATTAACAAAACTAATATATTGGGGTGGAATTTTTGCCCTTAAACACATCTAGACCCTTATTGAGGATGGGGAAGATGAAGACACGAAAGGTTGTCCCTCTCCTTCCCACCAGCCTTGGTATTGATTTTGTTTGTAAATATACTGCAGACTTTAAAAGTACAGCCAAACAGCTATGAAAATGAGGAGATTAGTATTCCTGAAAGAAGGGACAGATCATGTTGGTTGGTTGGTTGGTTGCTTTTTTTTCCTCTTCCCTACTTGCTGATGGGGATGCTTGAAAGACCTGAGAAAAGCCAAGTTTTTAAAACTGGATATTGAATGAGATTTTGTAAATGATGAGACATGACTCGAGAAAGTAAAGTGTTTGACCATAAGCGTTATAAAGATGTTGTCTCCGTAAAATATTTAGCTTTTGAAAGGCTAGACTGAAAAGAGTAGAGTTTAGGACACAGCTTTTTCCTGTATAACGGCTTGCTCTCTAGAGGCAATTATTATTTAAAAAAATTATTGTGTAGGAGTCCTTGGAGAGACTTAAAATGTCTTGCGGCCTGGTGCTGATTAGCAGATCCCATTCCTCTCTCATATCATGGAAAGTATTGCAAACACCTAAGATATTGGCTTTCTTAAATGTACGTATAAATACTCTATATGGATATTTTCATAGGCAGTGGGTTATAAAGTGGTTTCAAAATACCATGTCAGTATGCTTCTTCCCCAGTTTGATTAAATAAGGGTAGACCTTTAAAGATTTAAGCACTCGAAGTTTTCAGGAATATTGAGGTATTTATGGAGGTGAGGCTTGAGAGCTCCACTTTCTTCACTAAAGCTTTTTAGAACTGAACCCTTATTTATACACTAATGTCCTTGTTGCAATGCATTGAAGTATTCAAAGGACTTCTAGTTTGCAGGAATATGCCCTACAAATATTTTAAAATATATATATATATATATATAAAGGTAAGTGTAGCGATTTATTTGTTCTAATTTTGCTGTGCAATGAATGTTCTAAATTTACATAAATTGTATCATTTAGTATGTCTTGGGGGAAAAAAAAAAAAAAGACAAGAATACTCTCTTCCACTAATTGCCAAAGGTTTTGAAAACCTCCAAACACTGTAACAGCTGTTGAAAGGATGAGGCGAGTGATGCACGTACGCACAGTTAATCCACCCAACTTGCAAAGAGTAATGCTTTTGATTTAGTTACACTCTGGCTAGTTTAGCTTGTTCTTACTTTAGTTTATCTGTGATAGCTTTTAATAAGAAACATTCAATTAAGCTGTTAAAATTGGTGTTTAAGTCATGTTGAAATGCTGTGAAATGTGTGTACTCAAGTTTGAAGCTCTTCAGTAGTTCCATGTGTTTCCCTGTATCTGCTGGTATTTTTCTTCAGAGCTGCCAAATTTTTAATAATTGTGTTATTTTTAGTGGCTTAAAATACACAGTTTAATTTCCAAGAATGTGAATCTTCCCTCTTATAAGGCTTCTTGAAAACCAGACGCTTCTTGTGTGTTGTCAAAATACCTCATTAATCCCCTGGAAACGTTCAAAGAATTTCAGGAGACTTTTCAGATGAAAGTACAGTGCCTCTTAAAGCCTGTCCTACAGCTCTTCATTACAGTACTACAGTGTGGTGTATTTTGATGGAAAATTATTTTACTACAAAGGTTTTGCCAATACACAGCAGCTCGATAAAGCTTAATAAAAACAGTGATTTTGGGGAGCCTATGTAATTCTGCAGTGCCAGAGGATGGGATAACATTCTTGATAAAAGAACAACAATTCTATAGGTCTGCTTAGTATTTCCTGTAATCCTTGCTAAAAGAAATGTAACTTTGTTGTTTCATTCATTGCTAATTTTTTTTCTCAGAAGTGATTTTGTGACTAGTGTTTTTATGAAATATGTTTAAAATACTACCCCATATTACAGTTATTTACTTCAGGAATAAATATTATCAACTACATTTTGACATGTGATTTGATATCCAAGGTTTAATTGGATACTTTCTGCATTTTTGACCAGAACCATATGTGAAACAAAGCATCTATGTATAAGGTAGTAGAAGAATAGGTACTAATTGTCTATCACAGAGATGCTTTTAAAAGTTCTGATTTCTGCTACATACTTGTTTTGGGGGTTTTGTTTGTTTGTTTGTGGTTTTAAAGTTTAATTTATTTGAAATTTCAATTAGTTTTGGGGGATATTTTACCCAAAACTGAAAATAATTCTCAAGTCTCTACTATGTAATTAAAAGCAAAGGTCTGTTACTGAATTTGTTACTTGATATTTGCTTCAAGACTTCCGGAAAGCATATAGCATTCCTTCCTAATGGAATGTTTGAATAACATGTAACAATCAAAATGGATAACATTGTTACACACTTTTTCAGCCCTCCTGGCTTCAGAAATTGTTTTCTCTTTTGATTTCTCAGGGAAGTTCAACATATTGGTGGTGGATTTTGAAATCAAAATACACAGTATGGAATACGCAAATGTTTTCTAGATGAAATTGGTCTTAACAATCGCCATCCTTAGGAATCCATGTTTTGGGAATACCTTACTAAATACATTGGTTTTTTTGATGGATAACTTCTCAATGGATTTCTTAGTATAATAATGGATGACATTTTAAATAAATCTAAGTAATAGTTACATGTTTGTTTGGGTTTTTTTCTGGTCAAAATATGCTTGAACTTTCTAAATTTTTTGGACACAACTATCTGAAGCAATGAGTCTACTGTCTCAAAAAGCTCTACATGTTTTACACCTCCGTCCCTGTAATGTAATTCTGGTACAGTTATTTTACACCTTCCTGAGGCTGCTTCTTGCCTATCCTGAATCAATTGGCCTTTCAACACTTGAGTCTCATTGTATCTGATTGGTACATTTAAAAATGGCTTTGGATATCAGTAGTTTTATAATTCAAAAGATTAAAAAGGCTGTTTAACTCATCTCTAGAAATGTGCAGCTTTTTTAGCTGTACGTGTGAATCTATCAAATTATCATTTTATATATAAATTACTCAAACAGCAGAAGAAGTAGTCCAGCCAAATTTGTTCTTTAGCTAGCCACGTATCAAAATGAAACAATATACTCAGATACCTCACAAGCCCTCCATGATACGTCCTCTCTGCATATCTGCTTGGTATGATACTTACACATATATTTATGTAGAAATCACGGTGGAATTCTGCATCCCACGCTATCCAGGTACTTGCAGGACGACTGTGGTCCCCTAAAACCAGTTAAGACTGACTTTAAATGAATCCTAACAATTAAGCATCTTGACAGCCCCATGGCAATTGTCAAGGTTAGTTGCAGCCTTAATTTAAGCATGTGCTAAAATGTCGTGATGGAGTGCAGGCACAGCCAATTCACAATCCAGTCCCTGTCCCCCCTTGACATCAGAAATGCAGCTACCAGAAACTGGAGAGCATTTAGCACCTATTTTTCAAAGAGCACAGTGATCCCAATTATTAACTGCAAAATATTTTCCTTTGGGATTAGAGTGAGCCCTGTTTATCTATTTTATAACAAAACACAGCACAGGACAACTTTTCACAAGCAGAAGATGACTACTTTTTATAAAGAGAAGAGTGCGTTCAGCTCTGGAATGATGTTGCTTGGGAAATCCTCCTGCAGGTTTTGAGTGAAGTGGCATTCTGCAGTAGTGGAATTTAGGCTTTCATCTTTTCTTTTGCAAAAGTATCTTCTGTTGGCACATAGCAGACGAAAGCGAAACTTGCTCAACATGCAAAGATAAAATTATTTTGGGGGTGCAGGGAAGAGCAGAGAACATCAGGGATTTTATTGTAACTTTTCTACATTTAGGGTGGTGAGAGTTGAGTAAGTGAGAATAAGTCAAATTATACATTTGGATATACTGTGATAGTATATTGGACTAATTAAGAAGACACTATACTACACCAGGTAGTAAATGTCCCCTTAAACTGTTCAAAATGCTTGATAATTCAACCTGATTTTTGTTCAAGACAAGCTTCCAAGCCATAAATATTAGCATATGCAATCTCTCTGGTTTTAGCTTAGTGGATACTATTTATCATATTGTAACCCCACACTGAACAACATTATTTTTCCACAATGGGACAAAATAAATGTTATTTTTAGGTCTTAATGTTATTTCTTTGCAAATACTTTAAAGAGAAATGTGTTAGAGTAAATTCAGAGAGTAGATACAGATTTAATAATTAATCTCTTCTGTAAATACATCCACTCTAAGAAACAGAGTAATTCATTATTGTTGTAATTTCTTATAATAGTTTCAGTAACAATCGCTGAATTTGGTTTTGCCCTTTAGATAAATTTTAAGGAAGGATTTCTACGTACTGATAGGTTAAATGAGTGACAGGCTGCAGATTAGGGGTGGTAATAACAATTACAATCATTGTGAATTATTGTCTTATTACCTATCTTTTGTCTCTGTAGTTGCTTCTACATTAATCTCGTTTTTTTCTGAAATCAGGACCATTCAGAGCTAGTACTCTTCCTCAAAATTTACATTAAAAATTAGGAGGTTTTTTTTTAGTTTAAGACAAGAGAAAATTTAAAATATCATTTTCTCATAAAGAAACAAGCTTCATTTCTCCCTTTCTAATTTGTGTTAAGCAAATTTTACTCAGAATTCAGAAGTTTCTAGGATTTGAGATTTGGATTTACAAAAAGATCCCTAAAATTTTTCGAAGATATCTTTATAAGCCTAACGTGTCTGTCAAAGTGTCAAAGAAGGGAGGGCAGTCTCAATAACAGGCTGTTCTGCACTAGTTTTTGTTGGTTTCCTTATTTAATCTGTAATCTGATACATTTAAGAACACTTTTAACCAAAATATCATTAAATCTAATCCTACAAATGCATACTACATGCTTGACTTGATGTACCCTGAATAATCCTATTGAAAGGTATAGGGCCTATTAATTTAGAAACATACCTTTAAGAAGCCAGATATTTAAAATTGGAATGGCTTTGCTGGCCAACCCATTCTGAATTGCTGTGTCCTTGTTTTTTGTGTGCTCTGTGCTGCACAGCGATTACCACAACCCACAGCATGACATCCTTCCCTGGCCCCTGGTCCAGGAAAAGCTCAAACCCACAGCTCTGCTCCTGGCCAAGCACCTTGCTGCCGTGTCTAGGATGTCAATCAAAGTTTTGACACCTGTAACAACCTTGCCCTGTTTCTCTCTGACAGAAAGGATGGTTATTTGTATGCTAATCCGACATACCACTACCCCAAATCAAACTGTTGGTGGATGATTTAAGGTCTAAGTCTAGGCTCATCTCTACAACCCACTTTGCAACTCATGGGCTCTGCTCTCCACAATTTTCCTGGGAGACAGCAGTTGGAAGTGGGACAAAACTTTATTAAAAAGCCCTGAGATTTTGTGTTGATGGTGAATCTTGGGTTCTCAATTCCTTTTCTCTTCATGCTCCAAAATTGTGCTAATGAACCTGTCCTGTGTACTTAGCAGCTTCGGGCTTCTAGAAGGATGTGTTCATTTTTATTAAGGTACTGCATTCATGCATTTTTATGCTCCATATAGTAATAAAAAAAATAAAAATTAAAAATTGGTATGACATTGAATACTTATAACAGGGGACACTAAAAAGTAAATTAAAATGTATTCTTTCTGCCGAGAGTTTCACTTACTTAAACAGTCTTAAAACCTAGAGGAAGTGCTGCACACGCTGCAGCAAATGTGCTGGTTTTAATGAGCCTGGCTGTGCTCTGAAGTTAGCCAAGAGCACTTCCTCCAGCACCTCCTTACCTAATTCAGTCATAATGCAGAGTGAATTGCTGGGAAGAGAGTCAGTGAGCAAAACTAAGAGGAAAGACTTCTTCTTGAGCACACATCCAACTATGGGTGTCTTCTGTGCTCTTCTGAGTTCTTTCATTATGATCCCTGACGTGTCCCAGTCAGGGTCCCAATTACTCTCCGTCTCCAGATGCAGCACAGCCCGAGCATTTTCCTGTAATCCTCATAACAGCATCTTACTGTCCCTATTCCTTGTAGGTTCTCATCTGATAATTATAGGTAAAATATATTTGTATGTTTTATAGGAGAACACCTGAAACATGTAGCATAGGTGGTAGAACTCATTGCAAACTCTAACAATTCAGCCATGGAATAATCTGAAGGTGAGCACAAGAAGCCCAACTTCTCCTTGCTGTGGTAAGCAGGAGATTGCTTTCATCCGCTTCTTTTCCCTCCTGATACAAATATACCTCTTCTGCTACAAGATCCCAGATGTTTACTCTGAATAAAAGCCAGCATATATTTGCAAAATTTACTGTGATTTGTCAGATTCTCAGTCTTGATAGGAATGTACAGTGTCTGAACAAATAATTCTGGAACCAACTATCCAAAGTAATCTTATTATTAATCATGTAGTCTTATAAACTTATAAACTTGATAGATAAACAGTTTTCTTCATGACCTGTTGAAAACTATTTTTTATCTATGATATATATGTGCATGTATAAATATATATGTAAGGCTATTTTAGCACACATACAATCACTCTACAATTTTCTTGTCTGTTGCTTTCATTTTAATGACCATAAATCCTTTTCTTCTGAAACCCAGCTCTTTCTCCTCACAAGCTGATCCTTCTGGTTTTAAGGTGTGCTTTTTGAAAAAGTTAGTTCTTGCCACCAACTCCTACGTGCCTCCTGTTTCGCTTATTTGTGCAATACTGTCAATATTATATAACTAATATAGTGTTGTTTTTAGCACAGTATCAAAAAGCTGGTATAGGGACAAGTATTTCTTTTCCACCACCTCCCCACCCCCCAAAAAAAAGACAAAAAAACCCCAAACAAACAAACAAAAAAATGGAATGGGAAGGAAACAAATTTTTAAAAAATTATTTCAAGTATGTTTAGTTTCCCAGAAAAATCTTGCCTAAGTGGACAGATGTGATTTTTGTCACTGTAAGCCTGGAAACCACTATCCCTGCAAGGCACTCAAGAACTAACCCTCTTACCTCCCGAACTCTGAAGAACTGTTTCATCCATGCTATTAAGCACTGGTTCTTTGACTCTTTAACCTCTAGCTGATCTCTTGTGAAACCAGTTCTAATCTGGTGTGTTTGTCTGTTGAGAAAAGGTGTTGAAGAGCACACTGCCATAGCCCATGTGCTACAGGAGCTTCCAGCAGCACTTTGCTTTCCAGACTGGGTGGTGATATCCGGAGATGGCATCTTCCTGAGAGGAGGAATAGACCAGATATTACCAGTGTATTTGCTGTCTACTTCTTGGTTTGCTACAGCAAAAAAACCAAAAAAAACCAAACCCAAACCAAAAAACAATCCAATGTACAACAGTTCCTGCTAATTCAGCCTTGTCCCACTGTTGCTTGTTGAAGGCACAACTGCTGATGGATGGAGGATGCACTGCTAAGTTCTTGTGCCTGCTCCTGGCCTGTGTCTGGTGATCACTCCAGTCCCTTCTTCTTTCTGCTGTGTACGAGGGGCAGAAGTAGGTATGGCTCTAGTTTTTATATGAAGAAGTTAGAGTAGCAAAAGGGTTAACAGTTGCACCCTTTTCTCTGCTTTCCATGAATTTCAGAATGCTGAAAGATGACAGATACGTGATGCTGATGTAGGTGACTGTCCTTCCTCATCAGCAGTATTTGGGAGGAAAAATTATTAAATTGCAAATGTGAGAGAACTTGTCAAGACAAGACAACATCATTGTCTTTAGATTGGACCCCTGCTTTCTGTTCCTAAAAGTAGATGCAGTCACCAAGACATCTGCATCTGGACAGATCACTCTTCCATAGATTTGTGGTCTTGCTGTCAGTTTTCTGTCCTCTCTCTGCTCAAAATGAACACCAGCAAACTAGGCAACTCCTCACTTTTTAGCAATCGGGAAAGAGTGACAGTTTATGTGCTCCAAACTGCGTGGTTTTGCTGCAAGATTAATTCTGGAGATCTTCTGTCATTTTGCATGTGGAGCGGGAGGACGGGGCGGGGGTGGGGGGGCCTCTGTGTGTGTGTGAACAGAGGCTGCCCTTTTCATGCAGAAGTTTTGGTAAATCCTTATTGAAGAAATCCCTACTCAGAGCAACCCAACATTTCTCTGTGTTCTGCATCACTGTTACCACAAAAAAAAAACAAAAACTGCTCCCACAAAAATACAACCAACCCACAACCCCCCCTGCCCCAAGCCAAAAGTTAAAAAGAAAAAGGTCCTATCTTACTGTACTACTGCCACATGCAGCAAGTTAGAAGATGGGCTAAATTACGGCAGCAGATGTTTGGATCTGCCAGATTTAAAAAGTGAGCTGGGAAAAAAGGTTCCAGTAAAGGGACAAGAAAGAATAAAAGCTTGAAGTCAAAGCATGTTGCTGTATTTGACCCAACATAAATGATGTCCAGTCAAACACATGATATTTATATCCAATGATTCTTCTCATGGTCCTAACTGCATTGAGCATGCTGTGGTTGCTTCTTTAATGTAATCTCCAAAGGTCAATCAAGTTATAGAGTCAGGCTGATGAGATTAGATATTACTTTAAAAAATGACCAAAAAAACTGTGTTTGGAGAAAGGCCTGAACATGACTCCAATATAATTCTGTCTGGTTTGCTCCAGGTCCCTGTATCTTTTCCAGGAAACGCTTTGTAAACTGAACCCATCCACTTCAGCTCCAAGTATGCTTTCCCATTCTCTGGTGATAGCTGAGGTATCTACATGTTCTTGGGGAGAGATGAGGGAGTCTTCTGGGCACAGGACAAAAATAAAATGACATGTTCAAGTGCTTTTTTAATGCTCCAGGGATATTTTACTATCTGAATTGTGTGCAGTGAGCAGGGATTTTTCATTTCATACATCATTCACGACTTGCTGCAGTGATTCCTGAAAGTCCCACAAGCCGAGTCGCTGCTTGCACCAGAGCACAGAATTTTTAGTTTGGGAGTTTTAGCAATGGATGCTAGAGCATTATTAAAGCTTCACCCAAAATTTGTGGTGAGGAGGTGCAAGAAAAGAAGTTGTGTCTGAGAACACTGGAGGATAAACTGTAATGACTATGGCAAGATCCAGCCTGTTTTTTCCTTCCTCTCCTTGTTCTCCCATTGCTATCAGCTTGATGCACAAGGAAGGTGAGCAGGTCCCCAACTTTTGTCTTTAGTCTACACATGAAAGTCCTGTGGTAGCACTAGCCAAAGATTTTGTCTTACATTAGAGTATTGCATGATAAAGAGCGGTAAGAAGCATGCAAAGTTTTTTTCTGGGTTTACCCCTGCATGCATTTATTTAGGATTAGTCAACACCTTTTCCAGCAGTTGCAAATTATCTGGGATGATATATTAAAGATGAGGTGGTTTAAATCTAGTTTTATGAGTATTTCTCATCTTCTTTAGAAGCTTTGCAGCAAATGCATGAATATTTAATTGCTATAGTAAAAAACAGCAGGTGGGGCAAAAACCTCTTCTAGCAATGTCACCTATGAATGCTGAAGTTAGACTGTCCTTCTGTGTCTGTCAGTGGAGTTAGAGTGAATGGATATGCCAGACTCTGCCAGATGGGTGAGCATCTTGTTACAGGGCAGTTACCAGACCTGTGCCCACCATGGGCTTTCTGGTTTTCTCTGTAGTCTCAAGAAATCAAGCAACCTAATTACCTGGCAGTCCTTATAGATCAGTGATAAAGACAGAGTTGTCACTGATGCTCCAACATTGCATTTGTAGAAGTGGAGAAATGCAAATCAGTCAGATTATTACTTGTTTGGGTTTTTTTTTAATTATGGAGGGTACTGCATTCCAGCTCCAAGAGACACTTCCTGGACAGTGTAACACGCACCGTCCAAAAGCAGGTGACAGAGAAGGAGGCAAGCCTTCTTCAGGAGATGGGCCACTGTTACCTGTTCAGGTGCCACCCTTTTGAGGCTAAGGGGGAAGCTAGATACAATCTCAGCACCCCTGGTAGGACCATCTGGACCTTTTTTTTTATTTTATTTTTTGTGTGTGTGCATAGAGCAGAGCAGCTGAACGCTCCCCCTCACAGTGTGAGGAGGTGGGAGAGGTGAGGCTGCAGAGCTGACACATAATGGTTGGATCAGCAAAGAAAGGAAGACTCCAGGCAGTACTCTCTGAGCAATGCTGGCTGATGTGACAACACATTAGATTCTCCCTAAGCCTCTGTGGTGCTTTCTTCTGATGGCCTCTTGTAGCCCAGTACCAATCTATGTTTTCCAGTTTTACGGCTCCTTTCTGTTGTGGTGAGGGAAGCCCTGGTGGGAGCCTCCACAGGCAGGTCCTACTGGAGACCGACGGACTATTCAGGAAAGACTTAAAAGTGTTAAGGAATACATTTGGTGCAGGTATCTCAGGGTGCAGCTGCAGTACAAGCTGCAGGTTGAGCTCTGGGTGGCAGGAAATGGCTGCAGCCCCAGGCATGAGGCTGTGAACCGGCAGAGGCCTTTTGCAAAACAAGGGCACAGGGACCTGTGGCCCATTCGGGTGACACTTATGGACACAGAAGACTCCAGACTATCACACACATAGACTGTGAGGGAAAAAAAGCCCAGGAGTTCCTTAGTTTGGGGTCCCTTCTCAGAAGCACCAGCTCGAGATGTTTCCATGTTACTGCGCTGTGAATAAATTGCTTTAAGAATCCAGAGATCTGAGACTCTCCTGTGGGAAACCTGGGCTTGGGCTGGCGAGGAAACCTGGTCTGACTGTGTGAGTGCAGTGTGCAGGGGGCCAAACAGGACCTGTTGGGCCACTGGAGCCACCCACTGTGAAGGGGCTTCAGTCCCAGCTTGGGTGGTTGGGAGTATGACTGCCGGAGTGACTCATGGATAGTTAGACGGGGAAGTTTCCTTAACAAAAGGCCAGAAATTGTGATACCACTCTGTGCCAAAATTTCAACCTAAGATTCTTGAAGTTATTTTTGTACACTTACAACCCCGCACTGCCAAAGGAGCTCAGCATAATGTTGACAGGTCTATCCAGAACATCTGCTGTGAACCCTCCTTTGGTTCTGCCAAAGCGGTTTATCGGATGGGCCCTTGGGAGGCAGTTTATGGTTGTGTTCCCCCATTCTTATGGCAATTTCTCCTCAGTTGGATGCAGGGCCTGCAGAGTCCATTTATCCTGTTCCAGCCCCTTCATCTGGCACTCAGCACCTACAGGAGGGCAGGAATTTGAAAACAGGCTTTGTTATGACAGAGATCTTCAGATCTTGTAGCAGATGTTGCTGGTGAGAAGCAATTTTGTTCCAGCCAAACCTTCTTCAGCTCAGCTGAGAAGATGCATAGAGAATCTCATACGGCTACAGGCTTTGGCAAGGAAACTCAGCATTTAGCAGTGCCAGCTACTCTCTATATTTCTTTTTGAAGGCTATGTAGAGCAAATGATCTCTTCTCTGTCTCTGTGAAACAGCTGTAAATTTCTCTTCTTTTAAAACCCCCACCCATTAAACAACTCTGACAACAGCCAACAGTTATCAGATGCAAAATGAACTATGTGCCTGGGATAAAGAGTTTTGTATCTGCCTCTTCTTAATCGATCTACTGGACATTTTGTATGCCAGCACTTTAATTTAAAATATTCCCAGGAAGTTGAAATCCCTGGTAATTTCCATAACAACCTTTTAAGAATTCTTGTCATCTCTTAAAAAGACATTTGCTTCCCCTTTTTTCTCTGTCCCTCCCCAGCTCCATACGTTGTTCACTCTATCCTTATCCTCTGTGTACAGACTGCTGCTTTACCGTGTGCTGCAGACCTCTCTGCTTTGGGCCCAGAAGATCTTACCAAGATGCTTTCAGCTTACTTTAATCAGTGCTTGTGATAATCCCTTTCCAATAATTCCCTGGAGCTAAAAAAACCTTTCCTCATTTTGAGGAAGGAAGTTTTTCCTCACATTTGGACCTGAGACTGCATGATTTCTTCCCAAGGTGCCTGCTTTCTTGAGACTGAGAAAATGTCCTGTTTTGATTTTTATAGTAGAGACAACTGAGATCTTGTGAGTGATTTGTCTAGAACAGAAAGTTGTTTTGTGGCATAGTGAATTTACCTAAACTCTTTAAAAAATTAAATCAATCCTGCTTGTTTTCATTTCTGACCATGATGATTTTGCCCCAAAGGGGGTGAAAAAGTCATATTTCTTTAAAGAATCAATTAACAAGTAATTTTGTATACTTTGATTGATTTTATTCTTGTGAATAATTCTCTGTGTGTTACCCACTTATGGTGCTTGTAGTTCAGGGTGCTGGAGGTAAGTCATGTTTGAGTTCAGGAAAGCCAATGGGATTTCTGAAAGTGCTCCACACTCCTGGTGATTTTTGAAATCAGAGGAGAGTTGTGCCAGTGTTGAACTGTTATTAAATCCATTCCCAGCCTACCTGATACACAAAAAGAGATGTTGACCCCACAGCAGACAGCTCACACGAGGTTGTAATACACTCACCCAATGTATGGCAAAGATGTCAGAGAAGAGAGATTCTCAAGGGGGTGGTCCCTCCCAGCTAAAGGGCACTCCATGTGTATCAGCACTAGAAAACTTGTTTTCCCAAGTAACTGGGTGTATAACGGTCTGATTAACTACTGAACTGCAGCCCCTATGTAAATATACTGAGAATTTTGGAACTGCTGCTCTTGTAGTCCTTATACTGTAAAATCACAGGGTTGGGTGCATTTCACACAGGAAAACTGCCATTTTTCTTCTCCTCTTGCCAGGATGCTATTAAGTGCAAAACATCTTTATTTTATGAAGTTTTTGTTCCTACTTGTTTTGGGGAAAAGGGGCTTGTTTTAAGGAAAAAAAATTGGTTACAAGACTGTTAGTTAAGCAGCTCAGTTAAAGGCTTGTTATTTTGTTTTCACTATTAAAATATTCCTTAATCCACCTTCCTGGGTTTCTACCGCTCTCGTAATATTCAATCAAGCCCTTGTTTTGTGAGAAATGTGACAATGCGTTGTTGGCACTTTACAAACCTACAGCCCTCGGCAATAGATAATGAGAGGCAGGGTTTTTTTTTCCCTGTGCAGGACACAATGAAATTTTAGACAGATGAATGCTAAGAGAACCCTATGTACCAAAGGCAATGTTTACTGCATGTAATACATATCATTGTTTGACTCCTGTAGTGAAAAATACTTGTGTCACGCTGTTAAAATGTACTCCTGACAGAACAGAGCTTGCTATTATAGGGTCCATTGCTTAAAAAAATGATATACTGACAAAAATACAATTTAAGAAAATTTAACACCAAGGGTAGTCAACCATGTAGGCTACTGTTAAGGGGCCAAAACTCAAGGCCATGGTTTTATTAAAAAAGAGAGATTGTTTATTTGCTAGTAGTAGGTAAAGAAAAAATCAAACTTGCATTTCCTTGGTCTCTAGTGTGTAAAAATTAATAAAAACAACAGTTCAATAAGATTTTATTGCAGAAATGTTTAAGTGAAACATTTTAGGAATGCTTCAGATTCTTAAACAGTTACTTATGCTGTAGCACCACAGTGCATAACAAATTGTTGCTTTTGGATGCAAGGCACACCCAGTGCTTTTCATAAAATGAATTGTGAGTCCTGGTTAATTTGAATCAGTTTATGCATTCCTCCATATTTTTCTTTGGTTTTAGAAGCATACTGAGATTAACAGTTTACTGATGTGAGCAACTGCTGGGTTGTATTTGACTTGCTAACCTTGTACAGTTAAATCATCAGATGCTGGCTTTAAGTTAACAGTGATCAAATTACTAGTCACAAATTTGGATTTAGAACTTATTTGCTCCTTCCCATTTCTTCACTGCAAATTTCTTATTGCTAATTCATGATGTGCATAAGTCTATGGGGCACCAACAAGCTATTTTTTTATCTGCCTTGTGCAATTAATTAGCAAAATCACACTTCTGGTCCTTGGTGAAGAAGCTTCAACTTCTCAAACACTAACTGGGCAATTCTTGTCTTATGCAGAATATAAACAGTGTTATATTTGTATCTGAGAGATTCAGTGACGTGTACAAATGTGTGTCTGAGCCCTTAGAGTTTAAAAATTCCTGAGCAGGTTTGGGTTTAAGTTACACCTGGTGATGTTGAAGTACATGAGTGCTCTAGAATGGGTATCCTGCCTGTACAAATGTGGTTTTTGGAATAAGTGCACAAAGAGCTTTCAGACTGAACAGGCAGTGCACTCTGGGGCCAGCTCCTTATTTGGAGATTTTTTGAAAATCTGGCCAGATTTTTTTAAGGTATGGCTACTTGTTTTTACACTTGCAATAGGAAATAGAGTCTTTTTGGGGGCTGCTCCTTATTCCTGTAGAATGTCATGCAATTTCTACATTCATCAAATGAAAATCTTCCCCAGGGATGAGAAGAATTGAAGGGTTTAAATGAAAGAGAAATTGAACATCTATGTTGAATCATTTTTTAAAAATGAACACTTATTCGAATTCTTTTTATTTTAAATGGAAAAACATGAGGAAAATTCTCTGATATCGCCCAGGAACATATTGTATTTTTCATTAACTGTGTTTGATCATGGAGTACCAGTAAATCGCAAAAAATAAATGAACATAACAATGCAGGAAGAAAGTAACTTTTTTTCTCATCCAAGTAACGAGGTTTTTTTTGTTGTTCCTCACTTATTCTCCTTCCACCATGTAACAGCCTTATTTCAACTACCAAAAGAACATTTTACCACACTGGTGGTAAGACTAATATATTTTCCACCGTGCCAAAAAATAATAATTATTTAACTATGTTGAAATAATTATCTAATAATATAGTTGTATTCCTGAAGATTGCCAATAATATAACACTTACTGTTGCTATAAATTACTTGTTAACCCCTCCCAGCCATGAAACTGTTCCAAGCCCATATGTGCCCTTTAAAGCACATATAGAAGTAGTCCTTTGAAGATTTCTGAATGTCTGGGCTCTGAACCTGGAGATGGCTTTGCATATATAATTGTATTAAGTGACAGCAATGGGTCGGCACCCCTCACATTTTTGTGGTATCAAGGGCTAAATACTTGTTAAACCTTAAAATTAATAAATTATTGTTGAAGAAGTATTTGCTTTACACAAGATTTCAGCTGAGTTTGAAAGAGGTGGTGCCAAATTTAAGTATTGTACACTCTAAAGGAATATTTCTGTTGCAAACAATTTATTTATTACAAACACAAGTCTCAAATCCGTTCTATTTTGCTGTTAATACTTTTTTCTCTTTCTTTGCTTCTTACATTTCTTACACATTAGGGCAATAAAAGTCAATAAAAACAATTTTGGTTTTGTAGTCAGTTTTACTTGCAGATTCTGAATTCTACAATATGTGGGTATTCCACTCTGCATTACTATTACTCAATATTTCAATATAAATTTTAACTGTAGGGTTTTTTCTTTTATTCTGTCTCACACATTTTGCAAACAGTGAATTTTTAGGGGTTTTAAAAGCTTTTATTTAATATATATATATATATACATTTTTTGATGAATAGTCCCTTTATTAAGAGCTTCCTTTCATAGTAGTGATCACTGTTAAATACTAATAGAAGTATAAACACAAAATACCAGTGTTTTTGGACAAAACCTCAAAGGAAAATAGAAATTAGATAGAACCGTTGATTCTTCTAAAGTGTAGAAAGGACAGGTTTCAAGCTCAGCTGACAATACTATGACAAACTTTTGTGATGCAGATAAAACACCTAAATCACACAGAAAACATTATGTTTCTCCTCTAGGTTGGCCTTCTCTTTTCCCTCAGTGACCACATTCAGAATGAACTTGCTCTGGTCTGAAATCATCTTTAAATCAACAGATGACAGGCTGAGCTGGGAGGTCCTTCTTTCTGACTTAAAGTAGCTGCTCCTTCCTCAAAAGCAGCAATTAGACTTTCTAGCAGTCTCACATCTGGCCAGCTGTTGAACCACCCCACCACGGGGAAAGGTTACCAGTGAATGTTGGAAAAGAGCCCACATAAGTACTGAGGGGAAAAAAAGATTATAAATGGATTCACTGTGAAACTGGACATGCACTTGGAACCAGCAGACAAGGAGAACATGTGAACATACATTCCTGACATATTTCAATATCTTTAATTTCCAGAGAGCAAGAAGCTGTTGGGAGGGTGAAAACACAGAGGCTGGTTAAAATCCACCATATAAGACAGCTATAGGGTTATTAAATTGTTAGTATACTGTGGACAGTGCTTACCACCCCAATCAACAAATTCCTATTTTTAATTACTTTCTTATGCTTTCCCTATTTTTGCTGATTTCACCTATGTTCTTCCAGTGCCTTGATTTTAAATGCTCAGCAATGGGGCTGTATCTGAATAGTGGCAGGAGTGTTGCTGAGACCTGTGTGGTCCCCCCACCCTGTGCCTCTGCAGACGCGGCAAGGGATGGTGGTGTCTGAAGTAGTGCAGAAATTGCAAAAAGCTACACAACTGGTTCTGCCAGAAGATTTGGTAATACCAGACAAGTCACTAGAGAAAACCCACAATTATAATTACAAGAGCAGGACTAGTAGAATATGATTACTGCTGTGTAGTCCTCCCCAAAAATAATAAAATCCCCCCTATTTTAGATTTTCTAGGTTTTTTCTTTGCTGTAATGCAGATAGGATCATCTGTGTCTCTGTGCATGGCGAGGGGTTTGGAATTATACGATCTTTAAGGTCCCTTCCAACCCAAACCATTCTGATTCTATGATTCTACACACGTGTGTAAATAAAAAAGAGAAAAAGAGGATTATGACTATTTTTCATTTTGTGCCAGTCCTGCAAATCTTCCCAGTACGAGTGAACCTACCGGGCACAATAAGAGTATTTGCTTGATTAAAAATTTATACAACTTATTGGAGAAATGCTTATGATGTAGTGATACGATATAGCAATACAAGCTTTTCCCCTCATAAAACAGGGGAGCTCTTACTGTGAAACTATTTTATATACCAGCTACTACTTGTGTGGGGGTGAGAGTGCTGAGGCTGGTGTGTGTTTCCATTGGTGCTGTAATTGTGGCTCACCAGGAAACGCTTCCACTGACCCCCATCAGTGCACGAGCCCTGTACAGCACAACAATTCTGCGCGGTCATGAAAGGACAGACTTGCAGAATGACTTGTGTCTGTTTGTTTAGCACTGAAGGTGAGCACTCAGAGGCTTATTACCATACCCCCCTCTCTTCTGAAAAGAAGGGGTTTCCTTCTTTTCCTAAGCCTGTCTAAAAGAATTAGTTCAGGGGTAGAGGTTGGGCATAAAGAGCGAGTTTTGCCTAACTTTAACTGATGTACTCTCACTGAAACTTAACAATTGCAGATGCTCGGGGGAGAGGGGGAAATAAATCACTCTGGGAATAAATAGTGTTTGGGTTTTTTTCCTGCTTTTCAAATCATAGGGTTTTAGATCACCTCATATTAAAGCAAGAAATACAACAGTCTTAAATTGATCTGTGATTCTCCTTCTTCCTTTTCTTTTTCCAATGTTCATGGAAGATGATGAATTTGACAGAAAACTCAGAAATGTTCCAGTTCCTTTTCTATGTACAATTAATTGATTATATATCGAAATCACAAAATTTTAAATTGAATTCTTTTGAAAACCACAATATTTTGTAAATATGGGGGGGTTTTAATCGAGATGATCTGATAGTAGTACCTGTAGTTTTCCACATATAAGCTTAGATCTTGCTGGAAAAAAGCCATGATTCCAAGGACACTGTGCAATATTTAATTTCAACTAATGTCTATGCCAGGAAGCATTTTAGATGAGCTGTTTGCAAATATTCAATGATTACAAACCAGCCATTTACACTGTTGAAAAAAGTACAGGTGCAAATGTGAATTTCTGTCCTGTACTTTCTGAAGTATTTATTGATTCTTGAATTTTAGGTCTGCTCATAGATGCTGTGTTTATGTAAATAAAACAAAATAATATCTGATGTCATATGAAACCCTTTTTTGTTGGACAACATTTTGGAATCAAAATACGCTGAAAAGAAGCATTTGTTTTGGAGATAAATAGCAAATATGGAAGACTATGGAACTGTAGAGCAACAGTCTAGAGGAAATATCTGTAACTGCAATATGCTGCACATTATTACTCCAGACTATGGGGTTTTTAATTTCTACATTTTATAATCTATGAATTGAAATATCTTAGATAATTAAAATACCCTTTAATTAGTTTTAAGTGTAAGGGAATTTAATAGGCCTGTGGGAACACTCTAAATAAAAATAAAAATGCTAAGCAAAGCCTAGTTAACAAGCAGGCTTTTTCATTAGGAAAAAGCACTTCTCCCTGGTATCAGACATTTGTTCCATTTACATATAACTTGTTGGGGTTTTTTTTCCTACACAGACTATTGCACTGTGCTAACATATGGTCCAATCCAGGAAATCAATGTGGATATGATTCAACCCTCTGAGGCCTGCAATCTTTTCTTCATAAAACTGAGGAATATTCAACACTATGAAAACTTGCATGTTCAGAAATATTGACGTGCAATTTTGGCAAAATACTCCTAATAGGAATATACTGTATCAGTATAATAAAACAGTCTAGTATGAACAGAAAACCCATATTTGCACAAACATTTTTCATACTGGCAGATTTTTTGGTCAGCTCAGTCAGAAATAGCACCTCTTACCCCTATGTGTTTGTTAACAGATACATCGAGTATACATGGCAGAATTTGAGGCCATTTCTGTATCAATAATCCATCAATAATTTCAGGTCAATTTAATACTTACAAATTAAGAGGGGGGAAATCCCTTAATGGAACTTTTGGGCAGAGTTGCAGAGAAAAAAAATGTCCTTTGCTTGCATGGGGCAACAGTTAACAAAATCCCTGCTGAACAGTGGCTGCACACAGACAACATTGGGCTGTACTTTATGAGGTGACTGCTGGGTCTAGCAGGGTAGACTGGGCTTGTGTGTGCTATTGCACAGCTCGCTGTCTGTCCTGCCCAGCTAGCCTTGGGTGTGCTTCATATCCATTGTGTAACTGATTGTTCTGAAATATCTTCATACCATCTGATTAATACTTCTCCAATTTCAATTAAAATATAGCATGAGGGGCTTTGGCCTTATTATTTCCCCCTTTACGTGCGTGTCTGTAAAGAGGATAATTTTCAATTTTTTTAATCAAAATCAACTCAAGTTGCCCTCTCATGCTAAAATGAACCACATCAAAATGAAGAGCTCGGGGCTAAATTTCCAAAGCATCTGGACGTAAGAAATCTCTGAGAATTTTGGCTGTTTGTTTCTCAAAATCCTGAGTTCTACCCCAAAAGTCCTAAGGTCAAGATATATGACAGTTTTTTCTTCAAGAGATGAGAATAACCAACGCTGTGCAGGGGTGAGAAGTGCTGCAGTTCAGGCCTTCTCTAGTTGGTTGTGCACTGCCTGAGGTACATGTATAGCATGTCTGCTGAGGTAGACAGCTACAACAATAAATATAAACAGGAATATTCTTTGTAATCATTCTTACTACAATCATGATTAAGCTTTTGGTGGTCTCCTTTCTAAGGGGTCCTGCCCTCATACCCTACCTTACAGTCCTTACAACCAGTAGGTGGCTATAGAAAAGGACAAACTCCATTGCTTTGTCTACCATTACATCTTCCTTAGTAGTGACTTTTTTAAAGTCACCTCTTCAGCTACTAAGAATCACAAAGATGTGTAACTATTTGGGTTGGAAGGCACCTTAAAGATCATCCAGTTCCAACACCTCTTCCATGGACAGGGATGCCTTTCACTAGACCAGATTGCTCAAAGCCTCATCCAACCTGGTCTTGAATACTTCCAGGGATGGGGCATCCACAATTTCTCTGAACAACCTGTTCCAGCACCTCAAAACCCTCACTGTAAAGAATTTCTTCCTGATACCTAATCTAAACCCACCCTCCCTTAGTCTAAAGCCATTCCCCCTTGTTGTATCCGTCTCTACCCTTATAAAAAGTCCCTCTCCATCTCTCTTGTAGTCCCTGTTCAGGTACTGGAAGGTGCTACCCTAGAAGCTACTGTGATAGCTCCTGTTGTGTTGCTGTATGTAGCAGATGGACGGAGTGAGCTCAGTTGTCACCTGCTGTTGCTCATGAGGAGTTGCCTGTTCTTCCCAATTAGCCCCGCCCAGAAACAGGTGTGTAACTTGTTCTGTGATGCCATGATAATCCTGACAGTTGTTTGTCTGTCTTATCTGGATCATGGAGACATTTAGCCTCATCTGAGGTAAATTTGCATTTCTGGGAAAACTTCCCATCCAACTTCACAGGTGACGGGAAAGGCCAAGTAAACCATGCATCAGTGGAACATGCCCTAAATTTACCATGGTGCCTATGCCAAATACATCTTTTAAATCCTCAGAAATGGTGATAACTAGCTGACTGGCAACACTGGAAGCCCCTCACTACAATTTAGAAAAGATTTCATGACTGAAATATAACTGGAGCTAGAAGAAAAGGGACTTGAAACCTGGGTGGATTGGTGAATAGGGCCAGGGTCTACACAAAAATTTATCAAGTAAGAGTGAATAAATATATACTACAAGGGATGGACTGGTAGAAACAGAAAAGCCTGAGGTAGTACAGAGAGGTAACAATAAAAGAACAGCAAAAAAGGAGGGAAAATTAATACCATGAGGTAGAAACAGTGGAAGACAAAGTATTGAGCAGTTGTTAGGAGGAATAAACAAAAGATCTGCAATCCAGGTTAGCATTTTATCTAATGGCCTATATTTTGCTGGCAGAAACAAGGTGGAAAAGACTGCGACAGGCACTTCTGATTTTCACTACTTCCTATTTCTCTAGTTGGTGTATTTTGGAACTTGAGGTTTACGATGCTGGAGCAGGGATACAGAAGACTTGATCCTCTGCTTAACTGTGCTTCAGTCTAGTCACCAGCAATGGCAAGGAGGAGTAGTAGCTCCTTTTTGATTTGACAAAAACTTAAATCTTCTCTACACTGGCAAAAGGCCACCAAAAGGGGCAGAAAAATAGAGAATATTCCCTCAGTGCTGCCAGACTTCTCTCCCTTTAAGGTTATGGTGGGTGGGGATGTGCGAGAGCGTGTGTGTGTCAAATGTTTTTCAGACATTTTATGGAGCAACAGCAGCTGGTACAGGTACTGGGACAGATCTGACTGGGTTCCACTGCTCCTGTGCCAGAGTGTATTTCCCCAGGGAAGGGAAGACACACTCACAAACTCAGGGTGATCTCAGTTTTGGAGGAAGGGCCTGAAAATGTGCAGAGCCATCCATGCCTCTCCTCCTAAGGGTGCCTTCTCCCACATTGCTAACTTGCTTCTTTATACTGAAGCAACACTTCAGTTTTTAAGAACAAACTCCTGCTGCTCGCATGGCAGAGTGTGTTCTCTTCCAAAGCACACACAGAGATGTACACACTAGCCACACACACAGGGCAACAGGGAGATCCAAGAGGCTGCCATGCTGGACAGTGTACAACAAATACTGTGACCAATTCAGAACTGCTTCTTTCCCCTCCCTCAAGCTGTTGCAGTAACGCACCTCCTTGACTTCATCAGCCTCATTCCCCTGCCTCACCCCTAAAGCAAGGCAGCCCTGAGATATCACAGAACTAGTCCAGAGCAGGTAGATTTACCTGCTCTAACACCTAGGTGGAACAGGATCGCTTCATTCGCACTTTTTTGTGCTATCACACATCACTTAAGCCTGTCTGTGCTCAGCAGTGCCTGCCGTGCTGACCGCCGCAACAGGCAGGCAAGGGATAAGCTCTAATATCAGCTCATCTTCAGTGCCTTAGAGTCCTAACAGCAGTAGAAACCAAACAAAATTCCCATTTCCCCTCCTCTAGAGTGATGCCTCGGAACACTGGATTTGCCATAGTGTTTTAATCTGACATATCTGGTATCTAGCAAGAGGCACCAGTTTCGGAGGGAGGGAGGCAAAAGAGTGTGAGCTAACTTTTGATGAGTTAGTCCAGATTTTCTGGGGTTAGGGATATTGCAGGTAGAGGAGGATTTCATCTCAATCTCTGCAGTTATCCGTTGCCATGCCTGAGATGTAATTTGGTGACCCCCATTTAAAAATATGTGAAAGGCAGTGTGTAATACAATATATACAGTATTTGTGACCTATAGGTAGATGCCATTTCTCATGTAATGATCGTTACTAATGCTTTTGTGATTTTTCCTCTACTATTCTCTCTTCTTACTTTTATCCAAAAACAGCCATATTAAAGCCACAGATAGTTATTTCTCAAAGAAGATTTCCTAAGTTTCAGGGGTGAAAAGGGTCTTATGCAAAGTAGTAGCAAATGTCAGGTTTGATACGGTTTTGGTTTGCTTGTTTATTTTTTATTTCTGAAAAACAAAAGCTATCTCAGGTTTTCCAAGAAATTTCAAAGTAAATATGGAAGTATTCTCCATATAATGCCTTGTAGTCTCTCTCCAGTACTTTTTTCCTCTAAATCATGTTATCGTGCTACACCCTGACTTTGTGCAGTCCTTCTTTAGTTCTAAATAACTAGCATATGAAGAGAAATAAAGTCTGGATTTGACAGTCCTATAGAGCCTGCTTTCGTATCATCATATAACAATGTATGCTGTTTACAAAAAATTTACTTGAGCTTTAAAAATGTCACCCAAGTATTTGACTGTAAGTGTCTCCACTGAATTTCAAAGCCTGACAACTCCCATCCTGCTGTATTTCCTCTTCAGCTTAAATTTTACCTCCGTACAGCTCAGGAGGCCCCCTGCTCTACATAAATAACAGATAAATTGACAAGACAACCTTGACCACATTGTGGCCGCATCTCCTGGCAGTATGGAAAAATAAGAACTTCCCTTTTTTAAAGTAGATTCAGGCTGAGGACCGTGGGGCAGGAACTGTTGAGCTTTAATCCTAGACGGGATTAAATCCCGGACTGTCTCTGTCACCTTGATCAAACTGCTGATGAGCGGGATTTTCAGGAGCGTAGAAGACAGTTAGGCATAACTCTGTGATTGAAAAGCCCATGAGTTCACCATTTTACGGCCCTTTGTGCTCTGAATCTCCCTGTCTCAGTCGCTCTCCCTCTTCAGGGAAGGCTTCTGCCCTCCCTGTCCTGCAGGACAGCTGGGAGCACTCGGGAGTTAATGGCTGGAGTCCAAAACATTGTTAAAGCTCCCAATGTCTGGGTGTCATTGAACAGCGGCAGTAGCTCCCCAAAAACTCTCCTTTTTCAAGAGCAGTTTTGTACACGCCCATTCAGCGTGGAACAAAGAATTTATTCCACTAATTGCTCCCCTTGAACTGAAAGAGCCCGCCTGATTTTTTTTGGAGGCCGTGTGATGGGAGCCGTCAATGTGTGCCTCTGGCAACGTGTGCCTCCAACGCCCGGACACATTTTCCACTTTTAGGAAATCTGGGGAGCAGCAATTAGCCGGCACGAGCATCGCTCATAAGGGGCGTGGGCTCCACTCCTGTAATACATCCCTTTCCTAATGTGACTTGATGTAGATAGAGCGGGGCCCCATCAGGTGTGAAAAGCCCTGCTGCTCCTGGCTTGGAGTGGCCTCCAGACAGCGATTTGGCGACGTCAATCTAGTCATGCTTGATTTGGACACTTAATGCAGTAAAGCAGGGTCCCTCTCCCCCCGATCAACTTCTCAATTAGTGAGCTGCCTCCTGTAACGGCCTTGTTCCACAATCCCTCCGGGCCGCTTCAGGGGTCATTAGGGTGAGAAAACTCCAGCGCCAGCCCCGGCTCCAGCCAAGGCGAGGGGAGCCGAGAGATTTCCTAAATACATATAACCCTTTTTCAAGTTGTTTGCTTTCATGGGATTGATTCGTGGCACATTAAGAAGCTTAAGGCTTCGGTATCTTCTTTAAACTGCCCACCTTATCGCCTTTACAGCTGACAGTTTCCTGACAGCCGGAGTGTAAGCAGAGATAACTAGTAGGTTAGTACACACACATATATATAATATATGAACATTATATACACTGCTTGCTATTTTCTGCTCAAAAAGGGGATGGGGGGGAGCTTTTCATTTGTAGTCTCAGAGGTTTTGGTTAAAGAGCAGCCGCTGTGAGCAGTCACTAATTTTAACAGCAGATCTGGAGAGGTGTACGGGGGGTGCCGATACCCAGCTGCAGTCAGCGTAACATAATAAATAGGCAAATTTATGTCCTCATCTCCCAAATTTCTTTCCTTTCTTTATTAGGGAGCAAACTATTGTTACATTAAATATTCAAACTACACAAAATCTCAAGGGCTTTCCTTTCCCACAATGTGTTACCAGTATTCATGCATATGAAGAACAGTAACCCATATACAAACGGCACCTTTTTTAATGAGCAATATATGTCAACATGACACCTTCTTATGAAATGCAGCTTTTTAGGTTCTGCCTTTGTGGATGTAATAATTGAGATGTTTCTAATATATGCAGTTACATTACCTGCTCATTGTTTGCGATTTTGTTCCTCTCCTAACTTTATACTGTTTATAATGCTTCTAGCATTTGCCTCAATTCATGCTCAGTTTTATTTAATTAGAAATATAATTTTCTGCTACATTAATTATAAATTTGAGTGAGACAGTACAGAATTTCCTCAAGCATTCTTTTTAGAACAGGAACAAAAATCACAGGGAGTGGGGAAGAAACTATAAAACCAAATGCAGGTATAAAAATACCAATACCTTCAAACCTAAACAATTTAATAAATGCATGAGAGAAAAACACGATTATTTGTAATTAATTATTACAAAATTACAAAAATTAATACATCTCCTTATTTTAGTGCAATGTTTATTGAAACAACTGGGTTAATGTCAGAAAAATGTCATGGCGATTTACCTCAGAACCTGACATATTTTGAAAGCATACTTGTAGAACCAGCCCTAAATATGCTGAAATCTGAGTTTTGAAAATCATATTATTTTTAAATGGTAATTTTAGTATTTATATTTTGCTTTAAATATTTTTCCCCAAAGCTGTAATGTTTTTGTGAACATGTCAATGATACATAGATACCAGCAATGCGTATGCATGCAGAATGGGATGTATATAGTGTATGTGCTTCTTCAAAGTACCCTGATGCTTTGATTTGTAACTGTTTAAGGTTTTACTTAAAATTCTGAACACTGCACAGAGCATAGCCATTTCAATGGAATACTTCAAATAGTAAGTCCTAAAGGTGACACAACAAAGGAAATACCTTAGATACTGCGGCTTTTATTTATAAAGGAAATGCTCACACAGTCCAATGAAGGAAAACTTTACCTGTTTCTATTTCTATAGGAAGAGCAGTTCCATTAAACCATCGCTTTGTTGCAGGAATTTGCAAGCACATCATATGATTTGTATGAGCAGAGGGAAACATTTGCATGCCATCTAATGGATTGACGCACATCATTTTTCCTAATTTCTAAGCATTTTGCTTATTTTACACATTAAAAAAAAATATTCTCACCATGCAGCATTCATCTTACAGTGTTTTTTTAGAAAGGAGAAATTCCAAGTACGGGGCAAGAAATTATGGTGTTATGTAGTGGGGAAAACATGACTCGTTTCCTTATTATTCTCTCCAGTGGAACTATTTTGCTATTTTTATTTTACGCACATGATTACACACATGCACACACACGCACGCACATCCAGTTTAGCTCTACAAGCAATGTTCCAGAAAGCAGGTGTATGGTAGCCTGAGTACCATATATCTGAATGTCATTCTTGGGGAAATGCTTATGTCGGTTAGTAGCTATAAATACATTTGTATTTTTCATAGTGGCTATCATTCGGGGCTCTTAAGGGACTTTTGTACACCAGGTTTCCTGTTCTTTTAATGCAGTAAAAAGATGGGAAAATTGAGGTGCAAAGTGGGGGTATTTGCACAAAGCGAGGTAGCACACGGACCAGCAATGGAGACCTCTAAATGTAAAATATAACGCCCGTACTATGGCATTCCTAGTAGCCCCTTTGATAACTGCTGGGCACCACACACCTCCTCAGCTCAATGGAACCAGGCTGGCACAAGGGGCCAGGGCTCTGCAGAGGTACAGCAGTACAGCTCCTCTGGAAACATTGCCAGTCCACAGGGCTCACCATGCCATGTATCTTCTTCTCTCTTTTACATGTATGCTCTTTTACAGCTCACATCATAGCTCTCATTCTCTGCCAAAGTCTCCAGGGTGATTCCCACGAGCAGTGAGGTTTCTGGGCTGGGGATCGCCACCTCCGAAAAAACAATTCTACCTGCACGTTTGTTGTATTCCTGGGTACATATCTCCTAGCAAAACAAGACATGGAAATACAATGAGAACCTTGTGGCCATACTTCCTACCTAAGCACGTCTTTGCCTACAGCATTGTGGCATGAAAGAGCCTGCTAATGATTCTTAAATGTTCATTACTGTAGATCTTCTCCCAGAATATATGTCTCACCTTGAATGACCCATGTGTTGAATTTTAACTAAGGGAACCCATGATAGTAAGTCTGTCATGATGCTGTTTTTCTTTTTTCCTCTCCAACTCTTAAAAGCTTTTATTATAGGACTGCTTAAGGCATTCTTCAATTAGCATGAGCTGTATTGTGGCTGGAACAGCTGTTTACCATTTAATAAAGCATGGCATAATTTATTTTCAGAGTCTAGCAACCGTCTTTGCTATTACACCAGGGGAGAAACACAGTAACTGCATTGTTCACAGGGCTGATGAAAGAACTATAGACTTTATTATATGACCTCATAGAACTATTAACTTACCCCCCACTTATATTTCAATATGTATTTACCTGACAGTCTGTGCATTGATTTCTTACCCAGAGGTTCTACATTCTGAGTCACCTCTGGGGCAAAATGAAAAATGTCTATGTTTTATGTCCCTCACATTAGGCAGCTAATTATATATTTGTTCCTTAATTTCCTTCCCTTCCCCCATCTCCAGGGGCAAACTTGGTATGCACCACTTAGACCTTTCCTCCTTAGTCACTGGAGAAACAATAGAATTGTTGGGAAATATGGTAGAAGGTTAGCCGCTGCTCATCAGGGGCTTTTTGTTCATTTAGGTCCTTTTCTTCCTAGATCTCCCCTTCCCTGTTTAGCCTTTTGTGGGTGGATGAATTTGAAATGCACCTTAGAAGCATCTCTGTTGGTTTCTGCTTCCTCTGCAGCAATGTGGAGCTATATGCAGCTATAGGGCAAGTAACAAACTCACCACATCCATATTGCAGGTGACACTGGCTCCCCACTAGAAGGGACTGCAGGTCACCTGCACCACCTGAAATGAGCTGCAGGGCAGTGCCACAAGGACTGATGGCTGCTGTATGGAGCAGCATCCATGTGCCAGGCACCGTAGTGAAAGCCATCCTCCCTGAGGGTCCCTTACCTCCTGAAAATCTTGTCAAGTTATCACTGAAACATCTTTGGGAGCAATCCTTCAGGTAAGAAGGGCAAGTGGGAAACGGAGCTCAGCAATGCTTTGTCACAACCAAAAGGTGCAGGTACAGCCTTAAGAGATATCCATATTGTGCAGTACGTGGCACAAAGCTGTAAACTGGCTTCCAGATCTGGAAACCAGATCTGGAAAAGTGTAGAGACACCTAAGTGGCAATGCAAGTGGCTGGTTAGCTGGGACATGAACCTCCCTCCAGAGCGCTACGTGGCTGTAGCAATTTGCAGACCCTGAACCACTGTACTGTGCCAGCTAGACCTACCCCCAGGCTGGGAACCAGCTTGGGATATAGCAGTCTTATTTTTATTTGAGTTGGAGCATTAAATTTGGGGTTGAGTTGCTTGAGTTTGACAATGAAAATACGTCAGCTGAGTATCTGCAAATTTTTAGATTCAGCCTGTGCGTGTAGATGGATTTATATGCATGATTTAAAGTAAAGCATGTGTAGAAAGATGAAGTTTATATGGTTGCTTTGTAGAAATGGATGTAATATTGATGTTGACTTTACTGGTAGAAGTTTAAGAATGTCACGATGCATGAGTGGTGGTGCAAAGCAGAGCCCTGAGTGCATTGGGAGGTCATTTTTAACTTGAATTTATTTCCACAATATCAGGCATAGATCATCGTGCACCGTGTACAATCATCCCTGCTTTTCATCTAAGTCAATCAGAGTGGTTAAAGAAAATTTAAAATGAAACAAATTTGTAACTTGATTAAAAGCAGGCAGTAAATTAGGCCAGAATACTCCTTAAAATTGCATTTTAGCTTTAAACTGAAAGTTTGATGATCTGACTACATGACTGAAGGGACAGGGTAGCAGACTGTGGCATAAACGATGTAGCTATATTTGCTCCTAAGATGAACAAGGGTTTTTTAAAGTTGTGTGATTTAGGCTTTGGAGTTAACACTCCATTGACCAAACAGCAAAATTCCCACCTCCCAGAGCTTTTTCAAAACATAGATTTAGAAAAGTGGTATTCCATCAATAATGTCTGGTCATGCTTCAAATTTTTTGAGGCAAAATTACAGCTGGTAGTAATTACTTGAAGTGAAAGCTTAGGTTGTTTCACAGAACACAAATAACCTAAATAGGGAAGGATATAGAAGTAAATCTGTATTTTGTTTTGAATGTCTGATTTGAAAGTGTCTGAAAGTGGAATTCATCCACGTTATCTTTACATAAAGAATTCTTTCATACAGTCTGCAGAGGAAAAAAAGATTCAGTTTCATGAACATCAGCAGATTTGGGATGGAGTTCAGCAAACAGTTTGCTCCAAGCAGTGGGAACAGACTGGAAGTCTACACTGAGGGGAGCAGCTCAGCCACAGTAAATTACGACCCACAGTGATGAAGGCAGGTACAAAAAGGAAAAAAAAAACCTCTTTATTAACTATTGGACTTCAGTTTGCATACAGTTATTTTCTTCTACAACAGTTGTATAGAATAGAACAGTGTGAGAAGTAGCAGCTTCACCTGAGGGAGATTTGCACCTCCTGCGTTCAGTGTGTGGTCACAGCATTACAGTGTGTTACACTGCAGAAACGTGAGTACTAAATGTCACACGCAGCCAGACCGAAGCCAGACAGGATTACTGACACACGCAGGTGAGCTAAACATGAAAGCAAAACACACTCCAAGTAGTGTGTGACTGCACCATGAGGTTACAGCCATGCTCTGCTCTTGCATTTCCATCCTCCTGCATTTCAGCCACAGCTCAAATTTTTAGTAGCAGAGGACCTAGACATGTACCGCGGCTCACCCTCAGCATAGCAGAGACGTTTCCAGGTGGCACACATTGGATATCCTTACAAACAGTGTTAGGAGTATTAGCACACTTCCAACATGGAGTTAATTCTTCAGTCCCTGAGTTTGCTTTTAAAAGAATATGAAGGGGACTGAGGTGAAAGGGTTTCTCAGCTCTAGTTTGGCAAAACTAACTCTCTTTTCACAGCATTACCAAACAAGGCAAACAGTGAATCAGCCTTTGATTTTAGTAGGCATTTAAGCACGCTTCAGCAATTGTGTGTGAATGCCTTCCTTAGCACACTTAAACTAACTGGACTGTTTTGTTTGACTTCTCTTTCTTCATCTTTTTTGCAGTATCTGAAATGTGGGACAAGGCCTTGAGCTAATCTGCATAGGCATCTAAACCATGTTATCTAACTTCTCCTATGTTATGACACTTGCAATTTTAAATTTTCTAAAATAATTCAGTGCTCAGAGAGCTGAGCTCTTGTGGAAATGTGTCCATCTCACCAGCAGCTAAGGAGTGCTGGAAACCTAATTGGAGGCCCAGCGCTTTGGTCTGCTGAGCTCCTTGGTTTGCAACTTCATAACGTTTCCCTCTTTTGACACCCCAGTTTTGTCAATAAAAAAAATTTAAAACAGGGGAAGTAAGGGAAGGATGTATAAGCAGGAGAGAATCCAAAACTGTTTCAAAACTGGCCATTTTATTCTGTGGTCAGTTGGTTCCCCAATTTTTTCCTTTCTTTCTAAGTAGTCTCTGATTACTGAACCAGAGTTAATTCAAGCAGAGCCACCAGAAGTCATTGGATACCAGTGAATGCAGCCAGGAGGGCTATGGATGAGCAGGGTGAGTGGAAACTCTCTGCTCTCATTTCTTGTGTGGTTTAACTTCAGTAGGCAAAGTGGGGCAGCTTCTCCTCTCCCCTCAGCTGGAAGCATGTTTCATTTTCAGTGAGCGTTTAAGAAAACTGTTCCAGCGAAGGGAGGAAGGGTGGGAGTGAAAAAAGTTTTCCAGGCATTCATGAAAATGCATGTGGGACAAATTTACCTGCTTCCTTTTTTCTACAATTTGACAGGGAGAATTTTCAAAAATATCTTGTGGGAAGTGAGAGAATTTAGACTATTTAAAGACAGTAGTACTTCTGTCCTGAAGTCACTTAGAACTGTCTAAGAAATCTCCATCTAATAATCTAAATAATACTCAGCATGTAAAA
>VZRE01014869.1:145756-156017 GCA_013396775.1 Cephalopterus ornatus
ATAAAGCTCTCTTTGGCAAGACTGTGCCTTCGTGTTGTAAATTGGGCAGATTTGGACCATCAAAGACCAGCAGGTCCCAAAATGAGCTGTACTGTTCACATCCCTGTTTTTTTCCAAACCACGGTTCTAGTATCATTATTAAAGCCTCTAATATTTTTCTGTTGTTCACTTCACTGATTACAAGTCAATCAAAGACCAGGTTGAGGGGAAAAAAAAAGTTTAAAAATTAAAAAAAATAAAATGTGGAATGGGTTTCCTTTTCAGTTAAGCATCTTCAGGAATATATTTCTTTCTGTATCTCCAGGTTATTTGGTGTTACAGGAAACTGTGCTGCCTGCAGTAAGCTCATACCTGCTTTTGAGATGGTGATGAGAGCAAAGGACAATGTTTATCACCTGGACTGTTTTGCATGTCAGCTTTGTAATCAGAGGTAAGAGAATTTCTTGAGTCTGTTCAATAAGCTAAGTGCTAATTCAGCACTGGTGTGGTTATACATTCCAGAGAAGAGGAAACATCCACCAGCAGTGGAAACCCAAGACTGAGATTAAGACCTGGATACTTTTCCTGGGACTGATACAGAACATTTTTCATGACCTTGGCCAGAAAACTTTTTGTGCCTGAAATCCCGCATCAATAAAAAAGAGTAATGTTACTTCCTCTCCTTCAAAAGGCTGTCTGTCAAGTTTAATTAATTAATATTTATAAAGGTCTTTGAGATCCTTTTCTGCAGAAGAGCATAGCAGTACCATTTGTCATTATTGCATTAATTTCACTTAATTCTTCATTTTTATCACATGTATTTCTTTTAAAGTACACATTGTTTCTTCCTGTTGCCAGAACTGTAATCATTTAAATTTAAAAGATGTTGTTCCCACCATTTCCTCTGTAGCAGCATTGGACCTCTTATAGACCTATTTTTATTTGCATATCCTAACTGTAGGTTATAAAAATCTCAAAGATCCAAACCTGATACTTTGTTCTGAAGCGCAGCCCATATGGCACATTTGGAGAACAAATGTAAAAAATGGTAAAATTGGAACAAGTGGTTTTTTCAGAGATGAATGCAGCCAAATTTATACCAACTACTCTCACAGTGGTGGCCAAATACTGTCAGAGATTTCACCGAGAGCTCCATTTCTGACTCCATGAGAGCTGCTAGCAGCTTTGCCAGAGACTTCTATGAGTATAGGAACTGAGAGAGCCAATTATGTCCTCTTCTTAATATCCCTATTATTTTCAGTTATTTTTCAGTTATTACATGATCCTATTTAGCATTTCATGGCATTCATATTTTTTTCAGTTTCAAGTGGGAAGAAACGCAAGATGTACATTTCTAGGGAGGTAATAAAAAATTAGGAAGATAACCGTCTAACATGACAAAGTTAGACACTAAATAAGCTTTCTTAACTCACCTTGTCCTACAGTTTATTATTTTTTAACACTGTAGTAATTTAAAAATCAAACATCCCTAAAGAACCGTAAAATGTACAGCTGCTAATAAGTGTAGCACACTACAATTATGCTCTTTAAAAAAAGCCAAATTGACCTTTTTCATCATGTTGCATGGGAAATTAAAATACCAGGCAAGTAATAACCGCTGCTTAAACTATATAATAATGCAAAGTAATTATAGGTTCTAATGCTATTTAAAGTCCTATATCAATTTTGTCTTGCTACAGAACTAAGAAACTGTATTCTGTGCAAGGCAGACAGAGACTCCCATAGCACCCATTTAAGAAAGACACACACAGTCTCCCAGGTTTCGTTTCTTAAACCCTTCACATCCCTGTTTTTTTCCAAACCATGGTTCTAGTATCATTATTAAAGCCCCTAATATATTTCTGTTGTTCGCTTCATTTATTACATGCCATAATGGGGCTGCATATCTTTAGTGTTGGTTATGCACAATTAGCACTTAGTTATTGTCTTGTCACTTCAGCCCATACAAGACAAACTTCTTTAATGTAAGAAGTCAGCTAATCTTCATCAGTCAAGCAAAGCAGACAATGTTTGTTAGCCGGAGTGCAAAAGATTTTCATCATAGTTAGCACTCATGGATCTGAGGAAGTGAAATTTCTTCTTCTCCCCCCACTCCCCCCCCCAAAAAAAGCACAGCTGTTGTAATTATTTTAATATTCCTCTTTTACCATTACAATTGTGAACTAATGTACAATTTCACTGCAGCTAATGCACACTGTACTGTGCTTTGGGGCCACCGACCCCCTGGAAAAGTGCTGTTAGGTACTCCTGAAATGGAGTTTTACTGGGATATTTAATAGTTCTTAGCCTCATTATTCCTGAGCCTTCAATCTAGTCTTTTATTTGAGTCAGGGTTGCTGAAACAGTCTTAAGGTGTCTTAGACTGACAAAAAAACCCAAAAGAATCAATTTACCAGAAATACAGTGTAGTTCATCTAGTGAAAACAGGGCATGGTTCCAGAAGTTTCAGAGAATTTCAGAAATTCTCAAAAGTGACCCTAATCCTGATTATATTGCAGTAGCTATCATGGCACCTATTAAAGCAGACTGCCTATAGGGTACCTTTCTTCCTCACAACTTGGAGCTAGTGGCACTCTGAAGAATTAATTTCGTTGTTTTCTTACAATAAGTCCTATTTCATGGATGCTCCAACATAGCTCTTCTGTGGTTCCTGTGGCAAAGCATCCCACTGACTACATCCTCCCATTAATAAATATTTTCAAATCTTTTGTTTTTCATTACTTGTGTAACAATAAAACCCTGAAATGGTAGACACATGACACATCACCCATTTTGGATATTTTTACATTTACTATGAAACCTTTTTCTCTTTTCTTTTAAACTGAATAAATCTTGTCAGTCACCATGTCATTAATAATTTCTGTTGTCCTTCTCAGGATCCTTTATTCTTCCTCTAGTTAAGCTAATCAAAATCAAACAGCAGATTTTGAGTAAGGATGAGTTTATAAGATAACAGTTCAACTTTCTTTCTTTATTGAAAGTTAAACTTCTGTGCCTTCATATGCAAAATAATGTTATTGAGAGTCTTTAGGTTTGCTCTTTCCTTTCACTTCAGCCACTAATTCCACTAATACAGAATTTATTTATTGAAGAGAACATTTTTATTTATAAATACATCAGCAATATCCAAAAATTACCAACGGATGTAGCAAGGCTCACCAGCTATTACAAGACCTGTATGTTTAGTCTTATTCACCAATTTCACATTCTCTTCCCACATTAAATTTTAAACCTTTTGGGTCATTCTATACCGTAGTTCTGCTCTTTGTTTGCTTCCATGTTTCACTGTTTGCTTTTTTAGTTTCGAGTACCTACAACTCACCATCTGGTGCAAGGCTCAGCATGGATGGTAGTTAGACCCCCTTGGTTTTGGAAGACTTTTGCTTGGGCCATGAACTCCAGCTCCGAACTAAGTCATAACATGCCTGTCCCCTTTTATTGGCCTCCTGAATCTGACATTTGCAGAGTGAGGAGAAAGAGGCATTGTCTCTTATACTGTATTACAAGAAGACAGACTGTAGACAGAGACAGCCTGAAAGAGATCTCCGGAGCCACCAAGGCTTGTCCCCTGGTATCAAATAGGCACTGTCTCCTATTTTCTCTTTCATAAAGCTATTCAGCCTTGAGATCTAATTGCTCCATCAAGCCAGTTTTTGAGATATTTCCTTCATTTTTTTTCTTGATACTGATGCTTACAGCTGTAGCAATTTTGTGAATATTAAGCTCTGCTCATAGCCTAAAGGTTTTAGCATCCTCTTATCTCTCATGTCTCTGTCCAGCTTACTCCTAATTTGAAGTTTTTCCATCACCTAAATGCCCGCAGAGCTTAGTGACAGTCATCTTAATGGTGTGAGTGTTCCCCTTTCTTCTCTGTAAACATATTAAACTTCTCCTCAGAAGCCATTCACTTCATGTTGACAGTAGCTTCAATATACTTAATTTCTGCAGAAAATTTAAAGGGGAAAGAAAGAGGAAACCACTGGAAAAATAAACTTGTAAACAGACACTGCCATTCACACTTTGTCAGGCTGCATGTGTGTGACTAGCAAAATGGAGTGGAAAATCTTGAAAGTGGGCTCAGCTGTATCTTTGCTTGACACTTTTGACTACAGCAATGATGTCAGTCTGCCTTCGGCTTTCCCACTTTCCAGAGTTTATGTGTCCTTCCTTTCACTCTCTGTCGGCATCTTTAGCAGCTTGTTCCATATTTCTGAGATATTTTCTCTCTGCTGTTTGAAGTCAGCTCAGGGTATGGTTTCAAACCCCCATCTGCTATCACTGAGAGGTGGTGAAATCAACTGTTCTACCCTTCTATCTGAAATAGCCTTTATTTTTAATGTGAACTGGACTGAAAATGGTTACACACTCATTCAAATCGCTGTCCTGATGTAGCTGTAAACACTTCCAATATAAACTGTAAAATGCCCACACAATGCTGCCTTTGTTCTCTGTCAGGGTTGGAGGGAGGGAATACAATTCCAGGGACATCCTTATTTCAAACACCAATACTAGATTTTTTCATGAGTGGTCATTTTATAAATTCAGAAGGCCTGAATACTGCTTATTTTCATTAAGTGTCTCTAAATTTAGAATAAAAATTAATACATTGTCCATCCCTGCTATTTAAAACATAGTCAGTGAAAAACACACCATGTTGAGGTTTGTTATTATAAGTCGAGCTGGGATTCTCTGTGTATGTACACTTCATCGGACTGGTGAAAATGTACAAACCCAGGCACAGATCATATTTTCCAGACTTTCAAATGGACATTTTGACAGAACCCCAGAATTAGTAAACCACAGGTGTGGACTGATGAACTGTGATGTTAAAGGTAGCTTAGGTGATGTTACAGGTGGCTTAATTCTCTTGGTGATGCAGATAGAGTAATGTTAGTGTGAGTTATAATGGAAATGCAAAGAAGCTTTAAAAAAAGAGGAAATGGGAAAAGCAGAGGGCAAGTTACATCACTGATTGCTAAAAGCAGAAGGGAAGGGTGTGGTTGTGGTAAGTCTGAGATTCCTTTATCTTCAAGGAAATCAATTAAATGTTTCCAAATTTTGTTTCTTTCTACAACAAAGATCTGACTTAACCAGAGGAGGCACACACACAGCCATCTTTGTTCACAGCAATATTTCTCTCACTTTCTTAAGAAGCCTTCAGTACCTTGACATACATCTTGTACATCAGAAAAGATGACAGACAGGAGTGAGATCTCCTTAAATATCTGTTCTGAACAATGAAAGAGCTATTTCTCAAAATGGAAGTTTTGTACTTCTTGTGATTAGTGTAGGCACACCTTCCCCTTCCAAACAAGGTGATAACAGAGGTCATTTTGTAATATAAATGGCCTTCCTTTTGCCATTGTAAAATATGACAGGAGTTCTAGGATGTAGGTTAATTATAATGGTCATTCTACTAATGTCACAGTCGTGTCAAAAGTACTATTATCAATTTATGGTGGTAAGTCCAATCTGGCATGTTAATGCAGCCTATTGTATATTCTTTCCCGTTCATCTTGCATGCTTATGAAAGAAATTGGGTGAGGGTTTTAGGGAAGGCTGAAGACTACCATCTGCCTGCTAGAAGAGTAATAGTCTTGCCTAATTATACACTCCTAACACATCTTAATATGCTCCTTGACTCCATTTGATATACATGTCCAAATTGTGCCCTGATTTACATCCTATGCCAATTCCATAAAAAAAACCCCAACCTTAGTGGAAGGCTAGGCTTGAATTTACCCTTCTATTTAAAGCTAAGCTGCGTTTAAATCTCAGAGTGTGTCAAACCAATCTGCAGTAGTTATAGATTTAGCTCTTTCACTTCAGAGGAGACTAAATCTGGTTTTGAGAGTCAAATAAGGTTGGAAGTGTGAATGGACAGAATTTGTCATACTTCATCTGCCTGCTTGCCTTGTCTCATTGTACCTGGAAGCTAGCATGCCACGATTATAGGTTTTTCACCTGATGCTTACCTCTTTGTCTCCTAATGAGTGCACAATTCACACATTTAATACTCAGGGGCCGGCACAAGCCTCACTGTCAGTCTTTGCCAAATATGTTTCAGTCGTTGAACTTGCACCGTATGAAAAGAGTTGCAGACCTTGGACCACAATTATTGCAAGTAACAGGTTTCCCCCAAGGCACAAAGGATCATCCAGGTGAACCCAGAGGATGTCTTATCATGCAGACAGACCCCCACCCCACAGGTTATCAAACAGTAAAGCGTGTCTAGACAGGCCACTGGCAGCCTCTCCACAAGACAGCTGTACAGTTGGAAGGTAAATGATTTGTGGAACTGTGTATGTTTCAAGCCATTCATGCATAAAGCTGTCAAATGCCATGTAGACATAGGTAGAGCATTTCTGGCTCAACATATTAACATTGCACAAGCAAAAAGCATTGACAGTTTTTATTGGGAAAGGCATCCTGACACCCCCATGTAGCTGGTGCAGTTTAATTCCAACTGTATCACTTCTCTGAGGGCTGAGAAACAAAATCCTTCGGCCAGGATTTTGATGGAAGCAATATTGCAAGAAGTCACATGCGTAAGTAGTGTTGTGCAAGTGAATTGCACTTAAGCAGCATCTTTTTCATTTACTAAGTATTTTAAACAAATTAATCTGCTAAGCTTTTTATTACTCTGGAACACAAAGGAATACATAACTCAATAACATTAACAGTTCAGAGTTAGTGCTTTCTGCTGGATGCAGAGGTGGTTTTGTCTCCCACTGGTGATTGACCCAGCAGGAGAGACACCTGCTGTGCAGTAACCCTCTGATGTGGTGGGCACTGCCAGCCTGACAGCTCCTGCTCAGTCTCCATCATTAATCCGTGAGCAAACTGTAATGGAGTGACTGATTTGTCACAATACAATAACTTTCCCTGCTTTTAGTCCATATTAATCCATATGTTTATTTAAGAGAAACTAAGAAGGACTGGGTTTAGGGGTTTTTGTTATTGTTAAATGTTACTTCTTTGGGAAAAATAAATTTACATATTGGCACTAGTTAAGACTCTTTTACTTAATCTTGTAAGACGCACAAAAGAATTTTTGTCAGCTTTGCTGTCAATGGACAAAATTACAAAAGATGGGGACTAGAAAAAATGCCAAAGAACAACTTTTCTGCATGAGTTCTACATTGTAGCATAGCCACTCAAAATCATTTGTGTTGTTAGTAGTCTAGTATACCAGAATTAGGGTGGGAAGAATAACAGGAACCTCTACATTCTGTAAAAGTGTCTTGACCATAAATAACTTAAAGATTCGAGATCATTCCCTAATCTCTATTTTCAATCATCGTCAGCAGCAGGCAGTAATCCTACAGAAAAAAAAAAGTCCACAAATAAACAAACCAATTTTCCTTTAAGAGCAGAGCTAATTCTTTTCAATCCACTTTTTTATTACACTATTTTCCCTCTATCTATTTAGCTAGCATAAGGATAAATTTCCAAAGCTACCCAGTTGGAAAATAAATGGGTTCACTGTTTGTCTAGCATTCCAATCTTCACAAATGTAAATCAGTCCAACTGCTACTCATTTAAACCTCCAACTTCACAAAACATTAAAGGACTGCTTTCCATACACAATTTAATCTGTGACAATTCACCAAGATTTCTGCTTGAACATCATTAGAAATTGACTATCTGATAAAGACAGACTGCTATCAGAGGTCAGGTGGGTCAGCCTGTGTCATCTACGGAGTTTTACTGGGTCAACTACAGTAGGCACCACTATTTGAAGGTTAAATTGTTACAATTAAATACATATACAGCTATTCCCATAGCTACTCTGCTGTTAAATCTACCGTAAACAACACAAGCATTTATATCTGACCCTAATTGTGTCCAAGATGTCACCATTTGGAAATTATACAAAAAAGGACATTATAATCCATTACACATTAAACAATACTTTATGTAGTGAGATCCATAATTAGCTGGTAGAGGCTGGTTTCATTTATTCACATCAGTGTTAAGGGGTTCATTTAGGTTACTTTCTTTCATTTTAATTGGAATAATGCGAGCAGTGCCTCCCAATATATTTTATAGCTGGAGAGTTCACTATAAACAAAGGCATGTAACCCTGCCAAGGCAGTCACTAGGGAAACGTTTTCTCTGTGTTGGCCCTATTCACTTGTTTCCTAAGTATCTTCGAGAAGACTGGCTTTGTCAAGGGGAAGGGTTGAGGGGGTGTCAGGGAAGAGCCTTCTTAAATTCAAGCTTACTGCTTAGCTTGGAAATCCTACTTTACTTGAAGTTTGAAGCCAGCCAGCCAGGAGCATTAACATTATGTGACTTTTCTAGTCATCAGAGAAAATCAAATGAAATCTCTCAGAAGCATTTTGTAGCAATCAGATCATTCTGATGCATGTAATAGTATAACAAGGTAGGTACACTGATACCACAAGAGAGAGAGTAGTTAGCTGTGTAACTAAATTTATAATCAACCCCTATGGGAAAAAAAAGAAAAAGGTTTCTCTGCATGCCTGTGTGCTTCTGGTTTGCACCACAATATGTGTAAAATTGTGTGTGTGCTAGAAACGGTTCTCAGAACCACCCCTTTAAATCAAATCTAGCAAAATATCCAACCGGAATGTAACGAGAAACTCTTACTGGCACGCCTGCACGAGGCAAATATAATGTATCTCAGACAAGCTTTCTACTGCATATGATCACTTTGTTTTCTTTGCTTTTCTTCTGATTTGTATGAAAGTGGGACATTTACTTTTCACTCAACTCAGTAGCCTGGGATATTTATTGTGTTTTATCTGTGTGCCAGTGACCTGATCCAGGACTCCCACAGTCTTCAGTGGGCTTTGAATGAAGTCTTTGGCTGGGGAAGGAAAAGCGCTTGAATGCACTAGATTTTGCTGAAAGCACAGGATTAATTCTGGTACCAGAGCAGTTCCTTTGCTGGGCTTTCACACACGTGCACGCGTCTGTGTGTGCTGCACAGACAGCAGCGGTGTGAGCCGGTCCGTGCAACGAGGTTGTGAACACTTGCTGTACAGTCCTTACATGTAAGATCATATCACGCCATTCATCCTCAGACTATCTCTTTTTTCTCTTTATTATTGTAATTTCAGATTTTGTGTTGGAGACAAATTTTTCCTGAAGAACAACATGATTCTCTGCCAGACAGACTATGAGGAGGGTTTAATGAAAGAAGGTTATGCACCCCAGGTTCGCTGATCGGATGCCACATCATTAAGAATAAAAAGCACTATGTTCTTTTATCTTTTTTGCTCAACATGTATATAAGAAATGACACAGGAACCTACTAGCATAGATATAGGGAGACTGAATGGTTGCGTGACATAAAAGGTGGACTGCATCTGTATGTAGTGAAAATTGCTCCAGTTCAGAGTTGGATGTTAATTAAAAAGGTACTGTACATACAGCTGGATTCTTTTTGCTTGCTCTTGGGGTTTTTTGTTTGTTTGAGCTTTTTTGTTTCTTTTTGTGTCACTTGGCATGAGATGTTTATTTTGGACTATTGTACATAATGTATTGTAATATTTGAAGCACAAATGTAATACAGTTTTATTGTGTTACCATTTGTGTTCCTGTTTGCTTCTTTGTATTGTTGCATTTAGTACAATCAGTGTCTAAACTTACTGTATATTTATGCTTTCTGTATCTACCAGCTATTTTAAATGAGCTGTATCTTTCTAGTAAAAAGCATTAAAGAGCAAATCCCAACCATTATGCTACACTTAGAGCTTAAGAATACTGTTTACATTAAAACTATTTAGAAAACTAATAACTAGCAGCACCTGCTGCTAATGATGCTGTGGTTAAGGGTCTATCAGCACTTCTGTTATAAGCCTCTATTTTTCAGGGGTTAAGCATCTGCTGTTTAATTGCATAGATTTTCCTCAAAGAGCACTTTTATTTTACTACAAAATTTTGAAAAGCAAATCTGACTGGTTTGGGATATATTATAAAAGGTGCAAAAGTTAATGATTTTGGGTGCTGCTTTTGCACCCTGTAGGCATTCCAAATGCCTGGATTTGATTTTTAATTTAGCTGGAAATTAAGCCCTAATGCAAACCAGTGCCTCTGGGTATCTTATTTTTTATATATATATAAATATATATATATGTTATTTTCTGAAATCATTTAGTTTGGGGGCGGGGGAAAGAAAAGGGAGAAGACTTCTGTTTATATAAATTTTTAAAAATTCTTAAAATTTGACAGGTCTCTCTCTCCCTCTCTCTATTTCCTTTCCTCTTCTTCGTTTTTTTTTTTTTTTTTT
>VZRE01014869.1:156032-227578 GCA_013396775.1 Cephalopterus ornatus
TTTTTTTAATCAGGGCTTAACCCTAAAGTTTTCTGGGGCTGTGCGCTCAACAAACCCTGGAAAAAAGTGAAAGTAGAAGGCACTGTAAACAGCCCCCTCTGAGGGTCTATTTACATTAAAGAAATGACCCTGAGCTGACACTAGGAAAGTGACTGGTTACTAATTACCCACCTCAGTGAAAGCTGAAGGTAATTTAAATGCTGATGTGGATGGGACAAAACTTTGCAATACCAGTACAGAACGGGAGAGCTACCACTCTCAACTGCATAGGTACTTTGCTGCCCATGCCAACATCCTACAGGTTTGTCCCATCAATACTGGCAATTAAAATCCTTTAGGCAGAGGTGAAATCACTGCTGACAGCTCCTGTTGGCAATCAGTCCATTTTCTAGGAGAAGTGGACCTCTGTTTTTAAAGCCATGAAGCTATTGCATCAGCAGGATGTCCCTAAGTGCTCATGCCCTGACAGAGCTTAGAGGTGTTTAGCAAAGAAAAGCAGGATGAATGTGTAAAAAGTTGTTAAATACATAATTAATTCTTGTCTGTTTGTCACTGTAATCTGGCTCACTGGAAAAACAACCTGTATTAAAAAAGGAAAAAAAAAACCAAAACAAAAACACCCAAACAACAAAACAGTATTAAGAAAAAAAAACCACACATGAAACCCACTATACCTTATGTTGCTATGAAGCTGAACTCTTGTTTTAATTTAGATTAAGAACCCTCCTCTCCACTCGAGTGCTGTCCTTCCCTGCTCTTCCTGTCCTATTGTGCATTCCAACATGTTTTTCCTGGGGAAGGTGAAAGAAACTTTTGTAATGCAGTGGGGTAATTCCTCTAGTGTATGATATGAGTACACTGCACAGTGGCTTGACTTAGAAATGGATATTTAGTTCTAATGACTATTGTTACAGTGTGGTTTTGTTTCTGGCTGTGAACCCTTTTAAAAAGAACCATGGCTCACAAAACTTGACTTTGACTCATACAGGACCAGTAAGAAATGCAATGACTCCTCAGGCTGTTCTTGCTAATTAGACGAAATAGCTCCACATAGCTTTTCAAATTAAATTTAGCCCTCTTTTGTGGACTATCTTCCTTCCTAACCTTGAGCACAAGTCTCTTTTCCACTCCTGTCCACAGTCCCTTAATGTCTTCAGGATAACGAAGCAGTTGGTGTCAGAGGTATTATTAAGGCTCTTCCAGATCTACTTCAGTGCAATAAACAAGCTGTCCTTTCCATGAAGGTCAGGATGGACAGAAATGGAAGAATCATATTATCTTATTTTGAGTCCAATTTCAATTTTCTCCTCCAGCCTCTCTTGGATCCTTCTGTTAGAAATCAGAAAGATGTCTCTTCTGATTCCCACTAGTAGACTACAGAATGGATAGAAATCCCTGGTTCAGAAATAGAGCTGAAGAACAGGAAAGGAGAGACTTTGGTTATGTCTTTGACTTCCTGTAAGCTTGGGCAAGTCATTCAACTTCTCTGTGCCTCATTTGTCCCTGTCTGTCAAATGGGGCCAATGCATACACTGCTTTTGTAAAGCATTTTTGGCTCTTCAGGAAACCAAGAGCCACGCATGCAGGTGTTACAAACAGCATTAGGACATCATGGGAGAAGCGGAGCATTTGCAATAGGTAACCACAGATCTGAGAACACCAGACCAACTAAACATGTGGAAGGCTTTGCTGGGGGTGATGGCAACTACACACTAATAGTGCTGTAAATGCTAAACTGCTCTCTCATTACCACAAAGTGTCACTGCTCAGCTCTCTATAGAGAAAATTAAGACAGTGCAATGGGAAAATAGTGGCTTATTATTACATGCCATGTTGCTCATATGTGCATGTGTGTGTTTTGTGACATAGGCTCAAAGTGCAGAACAGGAAGGTGGTCCTGCTATGAAGAAAAAAATTAGTCTCACCATTCTATCAACCTTATTTGATGTAAGGAAAAAGAAATATTGATATACACATTTGCGGTGCTGCAATGATATGGCACTGCTTTCAGCACTTTAAGCTCATATATCTTATTCACATATCTAAAATTTGTATGGATAAACAGTATAAACTTAGATTTGATGTAGGTGAAAGATCAATTACACATTTTCCTGTATGTCAAACTTCCATCTTGCCTGGCTGTTAAAATAATAACTGGGAGTTGGAATATTTAATGGAAACATTTACAACTCCAATAAAGTGTAAGAACATAAGAACACTGAAGAGAGATTATCTGCCAGGCTACTTTATTGATCCTTTTGACAGAGGCTTAGACCATTCCTTTGGGTTGCTTTTAGTTATCTACTTTGGTTCTCCTTCTCCATCACTGTGTGTGTCAACATGCTCTGTCTGCATACAGCAAAACGTTCTGCTAGTGACCAGTACTCAGTGTATGCTCATTTGCCAGGCAGGAATGCTTCATTTGTTTCTCCCATCTTTAGGGTATTTTATCTCAATCTGTACAAATCTCTAAGTTTAGCCAACCAAAAAAAATAATAATAACAACAATAATTCTGAAAAAAATCTACTATTCTTGGGTACCTGGATTTTGAGCCATGTGGAAAAGTACAAATTATCAAACCTAGATTTTCAGCTGTAAAAAGCTCCTCTGACAACCGTAACCTGCTGTGTCTGTTATCTGCCACTACTGGTGATGAACCAAGACAGCCTGGATTTGGCAGAAGCAGTGACCAGGGCTAAAACTTGATCTATTTCATAATTGTGTTTTTATATTTTTGTTTGGTTTTTTTTTAAGCACACCTTTTTGTGTTTTCTTATCCTCCCAAGATGCTCAACTTTTTGCTCATGTAATGTAAATAAAGGAAAATCATTCAACAACCCCTCAAATGTTCCTAATTGCCTACATGTAAAATAACTTGAGGAAAATAAACTGAAGAATGGTCAGTGAGAAGGGAAACTGTGGGGAAAAAAAACCAAACAGGGACTGTGGCAAGGTTTTGCCTGTATAGACTTTAAAGTACTTTAAAGGCTTTTTTCAACGTAATATGCAGCAGCTTCTTATAATTTTCTCAGCAGTAGATAGTTTACAGTCATCGGTACCTAGAACAAATCTTGTCAAAAATGAAGGTCTGTAGTGATTGCTGGGTATAATTTTATACATTTAGCTGATTTTTCTGAAAGCTTCCACTGTGCTGCTGTTGTCAGACTAAATTATCAATTTAGCCATTTGTTGTTTAATGAATAAAAACTCCTATGGCATTGGAGATGTTGTGGTTTCAATAAAGCAAAAGCTTTAACAACTCAAACTACAGAAAGCAAAGTGTGTACTCTATATAAGAATAGTGTTTTTATTCTTTTAAATACCACTTTAGATAAAAAAAGCCAATTACATATTCACTTAACACATTTCTCCTACTTCAGGCCAATGATGCAGACCAAACCTGTTTACTGTTCAGTACCTTGCAAAAGGAAACCAAAATACAATATGTGCAAGGTAATAGGCCATTAGCACAAACATGCTCCCAGTAAAAATCTTTTGTGTAGGCACCTTTCTAGAAGCTGCCAGTTGTGGGTGAGAAAAGTATTATAAAGGAAATGATTTTAATACCATTTAAGGCATTAAAAGCTGAAGAGTATCTGTTTAAAACCTTAAAGTAAGAGCTGCATGTATCTAATACCTTTTAAAATGCCCTTCTGCTGATTTATATTCATCCTGAACCTGCTAATAATGAGTATACATAAGCAAATACCATCTTCCACCTATTCAGCATGTCATTGATATGAAAGCCCCAGAAAATATCTCACGTAATCAGTGTGTTCAGAGAGTTATCTAGCACAAATTACTCATTAACTCAATAGCACATAATAAAAAAGAACATCAATTAATTAATGAGTCACCCTCAGATCACTTTGATTACAACACAGCTCTGTTGAAACAGCAGTTATAAATGGGGCTGCCTCTCTTTATTCATTGTTTGCAATTGGCCCATTATTTTGCAGAGACCAGTGTCATATTTAACACATGCCTGCAGGTAATTGTGTGATAAGTTTCATAAATGAAGATGCAGAGGGAGAACACGTAGTGTCTTGCTCTGCAGCTGAGTCTGAAGATGCAGGAATCCACCTTACCTCCTGCAACCTGCCAAGCCAGCAGACCCCTCTGCAGTGGCCACAAGGCCAGCCTGCTTCCAGACTGCAAGGTCCTAGTGACAGGACAACACTCAGAACCAGTCATACTTACCTCTACTTTAATCTAAACATCTCAAACCCTGGGCAAACACTTAGGTTTGGACTTCCCTCCTCCATGGATGTCAGTCTCTTCTCCCAAGTATCAAGCAACAGGACAAGGGAAAATGGCCTCAAGTTTTCCAGGGGAGGTTTAGATTGGGTATTAGCAAAAATTTCTTCATTGAAATGATCGTCAAGTACTGGAACAGATTGACCAAGGAAGTGGTAGAGTCACCATCCCTGAAGGTGTTTAAAAGATGTGTGAATATGGCGTTTCAGGACATGGGTCAGTGATGGATGTGGCAGTGCTGGGTAACAGTTGGAATCGATGATCTTACAGGTAATTTCCAGCCTAAAATATCCTTGTGAACAGGCCACATTGCTGGTATTTCACTTAGAAGAACACAGAGCCAGGGAGATAAGTGGGCTGCACAAGGTCAAGCAGCTGCATTCCTCGAACCCCACTATTAGCATGACTTGTAAGACCTCACACAGCCATCCCATCCTGGGCCTTGCCAAGATAGGCTCCAGTGCCATGCTTGGAGCAACACATGCAAACTGCTCTTCTGTGCTCAGGGATGGACCAGGGAAATGCTGAACATCCAAAGCTTCATTGTGGTGAACTGTGCTTGGTGAATATGAGCTGGGGAGGCTAGTGAGGAGGGCTGCTTGGTTGGGTATTTTTTTAAGTTTTTTAGAGGAAAGATGAATGAAAGAACACAAAGTCACCACCTAGAGTTCCTAAACTATCTTGGTTAAATGCCATTCCAATAAGCGTATAGTGTAATTATAACAGTTCCCTTAGGTAAGTAAGAAACATCTGTTAGTAACACATAGCAGGTGTTAGCAATTACACATACTGATTTTTTTAAAGTGTTTTTAATTAAAAAGAATTCTGTTTTCTGAAAAGGAAAGCACGGTAAGTCCAAACAAGCTTTTGTTTGTGTGGCTCTAGATCATGTAATATGTAAAACGATAAAGGTAAAACCAACTGAAATTAGCAAGAGTTTGCACGTTTGACTCCAGTTTATTGCAATCAAAACCAAATTGGGCTTCACTGTATTACTGTAAAGCAAATAACATTAGTATTCTAAGCAAAGTCTCATCAAATGTATGAAATCCATACAGTTCATGTAATCGCTGAACACATCTAAGTAGAGCGTTTGAACCTGGAAGATTGCTATAGTTAAGCAAAATGTGATAGGTATTGTAAGAGAGCAGCAAATTGCAACAAAATTCTGTATAATAGTTTCTTCACAATCCCTTTGTCCCACTACTGGGAAACAATGTCTAGATTATGTTACTGCCAAATCAAACTATGTTGTCAAATTTTTTGAAAAACTAGCCAAGAGCAATTTACATTTAGCAATGTGATAGGCTGTGCCATTGAGAAATAACAAGAGCTACACTAGAAGGCCAACTATTTAGATGCTTTTTTAATTCAAGATAATGAGATGACAAGTTTGTTTTCCTGTCCTGACACTATCTTTCCATGGATGCTAAGATGAGGATATCATGATTTAAATCTTGCCATAAACTTTGACTTTCATTTTATATAAAATACATAAGCAAACAAGTTGGCAGGGAAAAGAGAAAGAAGCACAAACATTATTAGTACAAACTATGGATTCGTCTTTGTATCCAGCTGGGATCCAGATTGTGCTTGTTTGTAATACACAAGAGTGTGGTTCCTTTCACAAAACTCCCTAAACTCCAATGTGGAAAAGTAGTCTTTCTACCTATAGTCTACAGCAATACAAAGGAGATTTTTTTCTTTATGTTCTTCCCAAGAGTGGGAGATTTATAAGAAGACACATATATAAAATAATTGGTCTGAAAAGCCTTATCAGTATGTTATGCCAAAGAAAGAACTAATACATATATATTCATGTGACTGAATGCACAGATCTGGAAATTAAGATCAGATTTTTAAATTTTTTCTGCTTTCAGGAAATTTAGGTTTTGTCTCGTTATCCATAAGTTTTTTTAAGTATCCTTATTTCTTTTTCAAAATATATAATATTTGTTTAAGCCTTCTTTTATATTAAGGACATTAAAACTACTCTCAGTGGCATCCAAACAATACACAGCCAATGCAACCAGTTACATTAGTAAGAAATTTTAGGTACACACTACATAGCTTTATTAGTTCTTCACAACTGCAGTATAATATCCAGATATCCAAACCAGATGCCATGCTGCTAACCAAATATATGAGCTGTGAACAATAATCATATATCATTAGCCATAAAAGTATTTTGATGGTGTTTTTGTTTGAGTTGAAGCAGAGCATTTCAGTACTTACTGTACACAATGCCTTTCTGGAGTACAGTAGCCCTGTTGCACTGTGTGCATATTAAAAAAAAAAAAAAAAAGTCTTTAATTTAGAATGGCAGACTTACATTTGTTCCTACAGTCTCTGAAAGATCATATAAAGATAAAATATCACTGCTAAGACTGTAGCAGGAAGGAAATTTCTGCTTTGACCTCTCATCCCAGTTTGAGAGCATTGCAAAAGGGTTTTCCCCTCTCCTCCCCTCAAAGTCCTCTTAAAAGAAGGGAATCACCTTTGCTGTGACTTGTATGGCCAGATGGAAGATCTGAAAGGTCTCCCTGGAGGTAATGTTCCCAAGCTATGATTGGAGATGGGGACATGAGCTTGTGAAATGAGCAGGACACAAGACACATATCTCTTTTCAAAGTCAGGCTTAGAAAGATCTACTCACAAATGGCACATGGTAACTCTGGAGACATGTACCTGAAGGTGTGACATTGTGGTACCAGCAGTGCACACCTGGATCCACCAGTGTGGACTTAACTCTCTGTCTTCCTGTCCATTTAGAAAATAGTGCTCAGGCTGCCGATGCATCTTGGAAGTGGTATGAACATAAACACATTAGTAATACTGAGATGTTAAATTAATAATGATAGAGAGGGCCACAGGTTAACCAAGCAGGACAGAGGACTGAAAATTTTCCACAGACAAAGCAGCAGAACTGTGCCAAGGCAACAAAGTCCAAGAGATAAAAGAAATCGCCTTGTTTGTTGCCTACTATCAGCTTAGGCCTCCTGGCATATATTCTACCATCTATCCAAAGTCCTTCTGACCTATAAGTTACTTAGTAGCACGATGTCACAGTGTCACAAGCTACTGACATTTTGAACCATCTGAAAATCCCTTTAAACAACTTGCAAATTCCTGATGAACATCCCACACGTCCATACACCTTTCCTTCTTTAATTGGTAGTACCTGATCTTGGACTCTGAAAGTCATCTGAAGCAACTCTGTGGATCGTGTTGCTGGCATTTACTGGGAAAGTGAAGCAACACAGAACTATCATAAAATTTCAGGGTTGCATTCACCCTTGTCTCATCGTGTAGTATTGTAATAGGAAGTTTATAGAGAGGTTGGATTTTTAAGGACAGGCTGCGTATCAATTTGTTCCCAAGTTTTTATTGTGCTAATGAACTGTAACAGCTCTAATCTATTTTTAGATGGTGGCATTTCAAGTCTCTGCTCCTCAGTTCAAAATCCATAATGTGGAGATAATGTACCACTTTTCTACCTCGCAGGATATGTGATGGTAGTAATTGTGGGATTTTTCAACAGCACCAGCTAAGTATATAAAATACCTAAGCAGGAGAACAGCAATATATACAGATTGTAGCTTAGGAATTGTCTAAAATACTAATTGCTAGATACTAGACAAGTCTGTGAAAAAGATTGCTCTACCTTTACCTTTTCTTATCACAGTTCCAAACCACCTTTTAATAGTCCCTGTCAAAGGCAGATACTGGGCTAGATGAGAACTTTGCACAGATCCAGAATGGACATTTTATATTATATTCTTCCCTGAGGTACTACAAGGACTAATATAATGAAAAAGAATGAGAGGCAAGGAAAACAGTTACAATCTCTACAATTTATTTTCACATTCACAATTATTCTTTGATGGAGCATATGCCAATTATCCCTGCCTGCTTCTCAAGCAATTATTAATTGGTTGATTACACAAAGCAGAAGTGGATGAGATGTGATCTGAAAGACCTGAAAGAGAGTGAAAAAGATTCTTGAGGCTAAATTCACAGAGGAAGAAAATGTTGCAGCTGCAATTTAAAAAGATGGCACCTTTAGACCTGTTATGGCTGTGCTTCCTTATGGTCCCTAGCAAAAACCAAACCAAATCGAGCCCATACCTCAGAGGTCCTTTGTGTCCAACCTCCTATGGACAAAGAACACTGGGAACAAACAGGTTTTGGCTCTTTTTGAGAACCCACTACAGCAAATCTTTTTCATGTGCTCTTTCAGCCAGCTCTACTTTCCCCAAAGAGATTTAGTTCTTTGGAATAGTATTGCCCACTATGTAGCATCGCCCATAGAAGCAACTTCTGCTATCTCCCTGAAAAAAATGAAGCTTGTTTAAATTCAATTTTTCCTACCATATTCACACCACATTCTCACCCAAGCCCCAAGCTGGTAAATCAGAACTCTGACACTTGCTCTTTCTTTGTTATTGCTCAAAATTTGTTAACTAATGCAGATACACCAAAAATCAGCTACAGAGACAAGATTTGGGCACATCTCTGATCATACACAAGGCCCATACAAATCAGATTCATTCTCGCTAAAATCAAGAGAAGAGCTGCTGGTGACAGCAGCAGAGAGATAGGATTTTACCTCTGGGAAGAATAACGGATAGCAGGAGGCAGCCCTCTGCCACTCTACATCAATTGCTTGCCACAGCCCTGGCTAATCTTTTCTAGCCAGTCAAAGCATACAGCACGTTACTGAAGGTCTCTGAATGACTTGACTGGAAGCCAGTTCAAGACGTGGCAAACTGACTTTCACTCAACACCTTAGCCAAAATTTGAATATAGATTTTGAGCACTGAAAACTTACTCTGGTAATGCCCCCTGGTCTGACAACTGAAATATGGTCTTTCTTGAGGCTTCTCTCCTGCATTCACATATATTGCTCTCCAGTCATCAGTCCATTAGGTATTACTAATCCACACACATCTGTGAATGGCAAAATAATCTATTTCTACAAGCAGCAAAGCAACCCAGCAAGAACTCCCACACAATAAATGAAGCATAATCAACACAAAAATGGGAAATTTGACTTTCTTACCCTTTAAGCAAGCAAATCAGTGAAAATAAGGTCTTTCAAAACCAAACAATAACAGACTTTCCTATAGCAGTTCAAGATTTTTTTCTGTATGTAGCAAATTCCTCTGCCTTTATCCCTCAGTCCTCTACCACCAGAACACCACAAACAGCCCAGTAACTCAAGCCATCAGTGGAGGTGTTGACAAGAAAGCACTGCAGAATGGACGGGGCTACCAAGGTGAGGCAGAGATGAGGGGCAGGCTGCTGGGGAGAAAGGGGTAAAATGCAGCACTACATCCAGTCTTGTTCCTCTCTCAGAGGATGCCTCATGGTTTCTTGGATGGGTTTTTGACCCTTTCAGCCCAGACAGGCATGCCAACATCTCACAATTTCATTCACAAGAACTGAAAATGCTGGGAGGCAGGTATTGGTTACTAGTGCAAACTCAGAGTCTTGTAATTGTTCCATTTGTGGCCTCAAGATATTAGTTTGAACCCTTTCTCCTGAAAATGCTGGTTTGCACCTCTGCTTTCTTCTACCTTTTATCATCCTTCCTGATGTCTTTTCCCAGCAATCCCACAGTTCTGCCAGCACACAGTTAAAATGCTTAGGCAATGTCAGCAGCTGTTTAAAATGCAAAGGGACAGAAATGATTAGTGCTATCAAACTTTTTATTTTAATAGAACTTAGACAAGCCCCAGGCATATTTGCACCTGCAATTGCTTGCTCCTTGCACTGTTGTGCCCCATAGATCTGCTTGTTTCAATTGACCCTAAGGCAGTAACCTGCAGAACGTACCCATATCATTCTCTCCTTTCTGCTGACACATTTTCAAATCACAGATTTAATGGTCATAATTTTCACATTTAAAAACTCAGACTGTGCAGTCCTGTCCTGTATTTTATTTCCAGACAGAAAAACAAAGTCTTGCATTGTCCAAATCACCTAAGGTGCAGATAAATTAGCTGAAGGAGTGTGTGGGGCTGGTTTTTTTCCCCCGCGACTTTAATATTTTTATTATTTACTAGCAGCAATGGATTTACATATGCAGTTGCATTATTCAATCACCAGCAGAAAAGCTCCAGGCACAAAGAGTTAACAGAAGACAGACGGGGGGGGAGGTGAGGGAGGAATCATCATCAACAAGGAGGTGAAATGGTTTCTCCCAAATCACATAACTCAATATCCATGAAAAGCTAACTCATGGGAATCCCTTATCACAGACCATGGTAAGGTCCTGCTTCTCCCAGAGTCAGATTGTACAGAATTGTCCTCAAATATATAGGATAATCCCACAATTTATCATTAAAGAAATAAATTCACCATCAGTGGGATCATATAAAATCATTATTTGCAGAGCAAATCTTTAGTCCAGTATTGAAATCAGTTTTAGTTTGTCAAAAATACAGGTCATGCAAAAGTTCCTGACTGATTGCTTTATGCCTGTCTCAAAGGAATCTACTGTACAGAAGTTTCAACCTTGAAATCCCCTTTCCACTCCTCTCAGCTTTGCTTCACTACCACGTATGAAACCTCACCCCTTGGTCAGAATTGCTCCAGCTGAAGAGGATGAGGGATGACTCTGCCCCTCTGGAGCCAGTTAAGAGATATTTTGACTGGAGCATCTTGTAGTACTTTTTTATTTTTTTAACTGTGCCTCTACATTATTGATTTTGGGGTTTATATGTTACTATATAGAGAAGAAGAAAGGATTTTTTTAAATGTCAAGAAGATTACAATGTTTTTTAGTCTGTTTTTCCTTTGTCAGAGGGACAAAAGTGCATATTCACTTCTTCAGTTTATCATGTTACAATCTGCTATGTTGCTACTGAAGGTTCAGAAGAAGCTCCTGTTTGCATCTCCTTAATTAGCCTCTAACTTTTTGTGAAGGAAGAGAAAAAAGATTTCAATAAGTTTCAAAGACTGCTATTTCTGTGGTTACAGTCATAAACAGGAAGTACATAGGTGACAGTAGACCTACAGAAGAGATGTGTCCTCTGGAAAAATAAGTAGTGGTTATAGTGCCAGAAATCATTTGCTGCAGATTTGGGGAGGGGTGCCCTTTACCCATATCTTCAAAGGGGATTGTATGTGAATACAATTGATTAATAGATATGTATTTGATGGAACTTGCACATCGTTCCTTTTCAGAGAAGGCAGTCTCAGAGCCTAAGGATAAGAACACCCTAATTCACTGTACACTCAAATAACCGACTCTTATTGTGGATTCTATGAATATATTCATTTAGGCCACCAGGCAGCAGGGTATATAAGTCCTAAATCAACTTTACCATGTGAAAAGTAACATTAGCTAGAGTTTCACAGATAACATCAAAGTAATGTACAAAGTGATATAACTGGCACAAATTGGAATATAGAAATTCACCATAGTGGATCGCCACCTTTCCCTTTCCAGCTCCTCTCAGATCCTTTCCAGCAGTCTTTCTCATAGGGTCGTTCGCAAATCCAAAGAAGGTCAAGAAGGATTAAAAAAAATTTATAAGAAAAAAAGTATAAAATGGAATTCTGAAAAGAAAAGCAAAGGATAAAACTTAAGAAAGTTTATTGCTTGCAGTAGGTCAGTCCTCACGGGTGGTGGAATGAAAAGTAGTTGCAATTATCAGCTCCACATGTTTGCAGTCATTAGGGATTGCTAAATACCTTTAATCATGGCTATGGTTCAGTTCCCCCAGGGCAAGGGAGCAAGCATTTACACCTGCAGCCAGTAATTACAGTGACTTTCACTCTCCTGCCACGAAGGGACAGAGCTGCTGCTGGCAGCAAGCAGTTGGGAAAGGTGGCCTTAGAGAAGCTGCTCATATAGCCAAGCCCAAAGGATAGATGCTTGGCAAAACAGTTGGGATGCAGCACTTTAAAACATGGGAATAATGTAGGGACGAAAGAATGAGATAAAACACGCCTCACCGTAAGTCTTGTCAAAACCTCTGAAAATTAAAGACAAGCCAAAACTGTGAATTCTGATGTTGTCTCAAACTGTGATAGATTATGTTCCAAACACAATATTCATGAAAAAAAAACAAACCCCCCATAAACCCAGAAACAGAAACCCAAGAAAAACAATAACAACAAAAACCCCACAACCAACAAAATTCTTGCCCAACCAAATTCTCATGCCCTACACAGTGTTTGATAGTTGTGTACATACAGACCTTTATTAAGAGGCAAAAAATGTTAATATATTTATAGTAAAAGTTCCTGTGAAAACAATTTTATTTTTCACATAAAGATAACATTTAAATGAAGTTTAATATTCTATTTATGAGGTTTTTAATTTAACTTCATATCAATCAGCGGGTTTGGTTTTCATCACAATTTAATTATCATTATACAGAAATCACCACAGCTTAGTCAGTCTTTTGTCTTAAATTTTTAAGTGCCTCAAAGTAAGGTAATGTCAGTTTAGCCGAAAAATGAAAGTATATTGAAAAGTTTTCTCACATAAATTGGCAAAAAAATTTTCCAATAAAACCTCAGTGAGCTGAGTTGAGGTTTTTGCCTTTCAAAGGTGAAATGGGTAGTCTTCTGCACCACAGCTGACAACTTTTGGAAGTGATATGAGTCAAAATGTGCAGAAGGAAGCAGCTAGAAGAAACAAGACAGGTGATCTTATTTAAGGTACAGTGACCCTTATGAATATGTATAATATGCATGTGCCCACCTATATTTATTCATGTATACACATACATCCTGTTATGCATGCAAATACATACCAGCAGTGCCTGTGGGATCCTTCGCCCATGTCACAACTGTCACGACTCTGTTTGATCTCTGGGCTGTGTGAGGAGGGCAGACAAACTCCTCTGTCTGCCAGAGATGGACTCCTGCTGCTGCTCTGCTGGGGTCACTGCTGTGGAGGACTACGGGGCCACAGTAGATCTAGGGGAAGGATCAAAAGGCCAGATGGGATGCTGAGCACTAAGACCCTTCCCTTTTTACAGATGGAGGAATTGGTGAGGCAACAGGAGATCCATGACATGACTGGGAGTTAAACTGCCTTCTCCAAGTCAGTTGTGGATTGGATAAGAGGACTGGGAGCAAAATTACGCAGCGACAGCCAGTATGTGTTTTTCAGCTGCTAAGACATCCACAGAGGAGCACGCTGCTGAACTGCAGCACCCACCACAGCATATGTACATCTCGTGGTAAAAACCACACGGGAGGGTTGTGGTGGTGTGTTGCCTTAGCAGACCCAAGCAGGCATGCTGCAAGCTGAACTGTTAGGTCATTTCAGGGGATTTGGGCAGAAATAAGAACTGGTGTGACTCAACCCCTTTCTTCTTGTGGAGTTCATAGGGGCCCCATGACTGCAATAGATGTTCTGTGCATACACAATAGAATGAAAGCACTTATCACACTGATCTACTGAATAGGAGGAATAGACACCTCATGATGTTTCTCTGAGTCATCATATAATACATAAAGTAGCCCTTCCTGGCCTTGAGTCTAATATAATGGCAATATAAAATGAAAATATTTCTGATTATTACCAATAGGCTGTTTGAAGCCAGTGTGATGCAATAATAGTTTAGCAACTTCCCACAACAAGATAACTTATTGTTTCTAACTACCTTTTACTGGTCATCACAATATACCAATATTTGTAATTATATGCATATATGTTGAGTCAGTAAAAATTAATAATTGCAAGATTATTTCATAAACTGTTCAGAGTTATGCCAAGGTTAGAGGATTCCCCTTGAAATGTAAGCAATAATGTATAACCCTTTAGCAAAGGTTAAATAAAGTCAATTCTAATTTGAGGGAAAGACTTTTATTTTTTATTAGCAATATACTTGGAAAAATGTTCACTTTGCTACTAAAACAAAAACAAGGCGAAAAAAACACCAGCCTCCCCAAGAGAAGAGCTTCCCAAGCAAGTCCAGAATGCTATTATTAAGAGCTGCTCCAAAAGCTAAACACATAGATCAAACCTTATTGAGGAAGGGGACAGAAAATGAACCATCCTGAGCAATGAAGGGGTTAATTATAAGACCTGAGTTAAAGGTGTCCTCACAAGTAGGCACTTCATCAAGCAATGGAGTCAGGAAACAAGGGAGAATAGATGAAGGTGCTAGGGATAATAATGATGGCAAGTAATGATTTCCCTAGAGATGATCTGATCTATGGCCACAAGCAAAGAAAAAAGGCTAGAAAGTACTATAACATTACCTTGGAGTACTTAACAGACTCGAAAGCAGTAACCTGGTGTCAAAAAAGGCCCATCACCCTGCTCATTTTAGGTAAAAGAGTTATGCCAAAGTACAAGAGGGGAATGCAAAATTCACATCTGAAATTAAACAGCTGAAAGGTATGATTTAACAATGCTCGAAACTCAATAAGCCAAAGATAAACAGCAAATTAGATGACTCAATGTCAGGAGGAAAAAACATCTTCCATCGATCCCATCGTCAAAAATTAATCTGCCTGAGAATGCCCTCTGCTCCAATCCCAGAACTGATGAAGAGTGGAGGAATAGAGTAAAACCTATGTACTAGTGCTTCACCTTCAGGCTAGACCCTGATTACAATCTCCTGTGAGACATTTCAGCATGAAGCGCCTCTCATGTTGGGACTGCAAAATTAAATTGCGATCAATACTTTACAAAAATAATTGGGGAAAAATGTTCAGAAGTCGGAGCTGTGCTGTGTGGCCAAAAAACATATGAAAGTTGTTGGCTTTTTCTTTTTTTTTTTCCCCTGCCTTCCTTTCCTCCTCACCTTATCTTTCTGGGGGTTATTCTTCAGGATAGATCAGTTCAAAGGTGTCTCTTGATAATAGTGTTCTTAGAATAGTTTCACTCACCTTGTTAGGGAATTTCAGAAGCAGCAAAGCATTTACAATGTACTAAGCGCATTATACTAATGCTGTGTTTTGAATCTGTTCCCTGCCCTTTATTTCTTCATTGTTCTTTCAATCTAAATTTGTATGCTTTTAATTACTTTTTAAATGATTGACTATTTTTTTCTGGAAAAACATTTTTTATTTTTAGTTTATGCTGTTAAAAAGAATTAAATTCACACAAAAAAAAGGAATGCCTAAGAAAACACTGAATATGCCTTGTGTTTCAGTAAAATCTTTCTGGAGATGTTAACACTTTCATCAACCTAAATGTCAAGATATGGAGTTAAATTTAGAGTAAAATATGCGTAAATAAAGCCATCCAAGTCTTCAGCAGTTCCTGCTACAGTTTTCTCTGCTTTTGCTTTTTTGAAATGTCCCTATCTTTGGTTATAGGGAATACTAAAATCCAAGCAAACTGGAAGCAGGCAGTCATTTTTAATTTCTGGCTCTCACAATTAATAGAAACTGAAAGTTTGAGCAGAATATGATGCTATTCAAATTATTGCAGGATTTGGTGTGTGTGCACAGTTGGCAACAGATATTCTAGAGCTTATTGGCAGGTTTAGAAGTGTATTTAGAATAAGCCAAGCAATTTAAGTGTTAAGATGTGGTACAGGATGCATCAAAAAAGGAAGTGCTCATGATATGTTGCCGTAATATTACTGCCCAGCAAAACACATCAAAGTGGGAAGGGAAGGCAAGGCAAGGCAAGGGGACAACACACGTCATTAATTCATGTTGGTGAAGGGTGCTCAGCCTGGGATGGATGCTTAAGAAATATTTTGAAGAAGTCATTGGCCCCTTGTTTTCTCCTGGCACTGAGACTTCCTTCAAAAATGGGAATAAAACCCCTTTGGTTTCTTTTAAATGCTCAATCCAATGAAACAAAATAACTCAATGTAAATAATATCTGTACATTACAGTCACAAAACTTGTATTTTTCAACTCATAAAACACAGCAGGAGGTGTGGTTATCTTAAGGAGGAGGGAAAGGGGGAATCAGTCCTGAGGGATTTTATGAATCATAGCCAGATGCCTATAATCCCCCAGAGGTGTGATTATCTCATGACAGCCATTTTCATTGGAGTTGTCTTATTGCAAACACCAAAAAGAAAGGAAATGGGGGGAGGGAAGTGGGGAAAAAATGGCATTATTTTAAGGGAGAGAGGAGATTTCATGTTGCGGAGGGAAGGAAAACAGAGAAAAAGAAAAAAACGGCAGATTTGAATGCTGAGTGTTTTCTTCAACCCCTCAACATAATATTTTCCCTCTTCTTTTATCTTTGACTCCAACAGACAAAATTTTCCCTAAACCTAGCTAGACTTATTTGTCTCTAAGAAAAAAATGTAAGTGTCACAATTACCATGGGCCTGATTCTGAGCCAAAGTCTTGCATCAGAGTAAGTGGCACTCACACCCCTCAGCTACTCTAGTTTCATTTAGCAGAGATCAGAACTGAAATAAAGTTTGGTAACACTAGTATCCTCGGGACAGAGCTCAGCTCAGCAATGGAACTGGGTGAAGATTTCACATAAAATATAAACACAAAGAAGTGTGTCTACTCAGTAATTTTGTTAGAAGCTCAGAATTCATCAGCAGAGTTGAAAATCTTTTGAGAGTATCTGGATTTCGTTTTTTTCCTGACTTTTCTTCTTTTGTAAGATACTAAAAGACATGGGAAGACCTTCATCATTCTGAGCTACCCAGTGCTAAAATAATACTATGTTCATGAAATTATATTTACCCAGAATTTGGGTATGTGTTTGGAGAAAACATTTTTGATTATCCCTAGCAGGTCTCAAGACTCATCTTCCCTTTCAGAGAATGTATATATATATATATACATACACATTCTTTGAGAATGTATAAAATCTTGTAACAGAATCATAGAATGGCTTGGATTGGAATGGACCTTAAAGATCATCTTGTTCCAACCCCCCTATTATGGGCAGGGACACCTTCTACTAGACCAGGTTGCTCGGAGCCCCATCCAACCTGGCCTTGGACACTTTCAGGTATGGGACATCCACAGCTTCTCTGGGCAACTTGTTCCAGTGCCTCACAATAAAGAATTTCTTCCTAATATCTAATCCAAACCTTCTATCTTTCAGTTTGAAGCCATTCCCCCTTGTCCTGTCACTATATGCTCTTGTAAAAACTCCCTCTCCATCTTTCTTGTAGCTTCTTCAGGTCCTGGAAGGCCACAAGTAGGTCACCCCAAAGCCTTCTCTTTTCCAGTCTAAACAATCCCAGTTCTCTCAGCCTTTCCTCATAGGAGAGGTGCTCCATCCCTCTGATCATCTTGGTGACCCTCCTCTGGACTCATTTGAACAGGTCAATGCCCTTCCTGTGCTGGGGACCCCAGAGCTGGATGCATTTTATACATTTAAATGCAGTTGCACTTACAGCCTTCCACAGAAAGGCAAATATCTTTGCAGATGTCTGAGACTGAAGCTTTTCTGTATATTAAGAAAAATTTTTTAGAACTCTAAGGGGACAAGATCATTTGGCAATGCCTGCCTTAACATAATTATTTAATGGATATTTTATAGCTGTACGTAGAGGTCCTAAATGATAGCTGAGCTTCTCTGCAGTAGGTGTTATATGTACTAAGAGATGATCATTGCCTGCAGGAAGTTTATAAACTAAATAAATAGGACAAAGATCAAGTCAAGAGGAGCATTATTATCTTTAGTTTACATACAGAAAACCAAAACACAAAGAGATAAAAATCTCCAAGTCCTACAGTAAGCCTGTGGCAAAGCAAAGTTCTCCTAAACCCTAATGCATTGCTAGCTCCTTCCTCTCAGCCATGTTCTTTTCAAAACAAGAAGCTGCTTGAATTCCACATGCAAAGCGAAGCCTGGGCAGTGAGTGACAGAAAGAAACAGCCCTTTATGACTAAAACACCTAATTTTCAACCACAGATCTCAAAGAGCATTAAAGACAAGTAAGTCTCTCTTTTTCGCACATGGATTGCTCGGGCAGAGGAAATCATCTGTAGCTTCACAGCCAGTTTAAAACCATAATATAGGTGAAGTCTACTGTCTCTGCATTTAACTGGACAGTCGTGATCTTCACCACCTTGCAGAGCCTCATAGCAATAAAACAGCTTAGCCATGGTGATTCCTGTAGTGCTTTCAGTTGTCACAAGATGCAGCCCAGAACTAAGGAAGAGACAGCAGAGAAAGTAATATTTTACATCTCCTGGACACTAGATCTGTGTCTTTCCCCTTTCCAGTATAAATTAACACTCCTCAGAATGGCCTCTGTAATTTACCATGGCTTTGAATGACTTGTGATCAGCCAGAATAGTGGAGTGCTCTGCCCTCTCCCTCTGTCCCAATCAAGGGAATAGTGTGGGGTCATCATGCCAAACATATGCTACATCCTTCTTGTGAGGTGTATTCCACACGGGGTGATCAATCTAACTCTATGGCTCCTTTCCAGCAGCTGAGCCAGCACAAAGAGAGCTACACCAGAGCCCAAAAATGATGACGTCTCTTATTGTGGCCAACTTTTGTTCAAAGGGACATGACAAATTTCTAGATTTTCTGTCTGTGTTACACAGGGACCCGATCTCATCTGCCTTGAATGTCTTTTAAGTTCACTATATTGTTGATATTGCTAGAGGCAAAAATGGTAACAGCCAATTTATTTACTATGGAAGTTACAAATTAGGAAAAAATCCTACAACTCTCTATTTAGAATGCTGGGTATAATTGCAATTAATTTTTTGAAGAAGTCATTGCTATATCAGGTACAGTTCTCAGATGGAGAGATATCACCTCTTGGTTTATTTTCCCTCTCATTTGTCTTCCTAGTAAAGAGCTTTTATGCTCTATATAAGCTGAGATCAGAAAAAAGAAGGAGAATGAGAAAAAAAAAATCAGGAAATAATAGCAGCAAGCATCACTCTATATTCTTTCCTCAAAATTAGCTCTAAGTCACACATTAGCCATTAACTCCTTTGACCTGTTCCTCTTTGAAAGATAGGTTCCACTTTAGGTTTCAACCTCAAACTTCAGTATTTTCAGCACTGACATAATCTTAATTGGTTTCTATATTTTTAAGAAGACATAAATGGGTATTTGAAAGTAGACTATAGAAAAAATAGATTTTCAAGGTAAGCCAAATAATCATAAAATCAGCTCTTGAAAACACCCAGAAATAAAATAGTATTTGGTAGCTGCAGTAGTAATGATCTGAAACATTTAAATTAAATATATGCACTCAAGAAATCACTGTATCATGTGCTTAAAGTGTTGGGTTCAAATGCTAATTGGAGTATAAGATGAGAAATCCAAACACAAGTCAATTTTGGTAAGAACGTGAATGCATTTATCAAAAAGATTTCAAAATGTTGATGTGAAGCCTCCTGGGATTGTTATGGATACACAGAAGATATGAACATAAAAACATAATTCATCTGTTCAAATTCCAATTCCATTCTGTTTATTTCAAGATGCAACAAATTTCTGCTCCTTTCCACTCTTTCCTTCATTTTTTTCAATGATGAGCAGTATGTACTTTTTAAGTGACCCACACAGGCTTTCTGAGTCCTGCCTCAGTGAATTACAGTGAGGAAACAGTCAGGCAAACATACAGGAAATAGAGGATCACTTCTCTGATGGAAAGGTTAGGAAGAGACAACATACCTGGACTGCAGTCATCACCAGCACTGCAGTCACAGAGGAAGGTGCTGTTTGGGCATTTCCCAGGCTCTTGCCTCCAGGAGAGATGGCAGCTCACACCTCTCACTGGGTTTGGGACTCAGCCCGTTTGCCACCCTCAGCCGCACCACTCAGAACATTCACCACTGCAGTGGATGTGCCAAAGCTTCAGCACCAGTGGCCACGTCCTGCAGGAGCACAGGGTCCAGCAAAGAGCCTGCACTGACTTTTGTGCTGCCAGTGCCGAGACTGCCACTGTGTATCAGCTGGCAGTGACTCCAGACGAGTCATTCCCAAACAAAAATCCTTCGCAAGGCAAAGACTTCTGTGGCCACACTTCTGAAAATAGCTGCTTAAAAATGGATTCATCCTCCTCTACAGTACTTTGCTTCTCCGGAATATGTTTTTCCTTCAGAATGGGAAAAAGTATCAAAATGGCTGCGCTTCTTACAGAACAAAGGGCATCCCAGATTATTTAACTGTGCTCACTAACTAATGTAGTGCAGCATGAAGATCACCTCTAGCTGAAGAGATCAGCATCCTAAAAGCCATATTATGGCTGTGCAAAGGCAGAGAACTTTTACCTTAGCTGGAGTGAAAAGCTTACCTCAAGGTTTCCCAGTGGAAAATTCATTTGAAAGAATATTTTTTTGTTGTAGTAAAAAGAAATATGATTAATATGATTAATATTTTCAAGAAAATATGTTTTTCAAGTAAAAAATATTTTGAACTTTTTCAACCAGTCCTACAGTTATGTGAACACTGCTTGGTACCTCTGTGTTCTTTCCATGAATAAAGCAGCAAAAGTTGAACCCAGACCTTCAAGCCACGATAGTAACTGATGTATTTCCTGGAAATACACATTGTCCCCAATACATCTAAAGGATATCAGATACAGACACTAAGCAATCCAGAACTACCTCCCCACTGAATAAAAGATGGTATATGAGACACATTTTTAGGATATGGATCAATGCTTTCATGTGAATATTCATACTCATTCAGTGACTACAGTACATCATTTCCAGCGAACAAGGAAGAGCTTCCACGGAAAAACTGATGTGATCAAGCCGAGAAAAAATATCTCTTTGTGACATCCATCTATTAGAGAATTAATGAATTTTCACAGAGCCTAAATACAGAGCACTTGATCTTGTAGCTTTAAAGTTCTTTCATGCAGGGTTGTTTTTCTTTTTTTTCTTGTCAGTGAATATGTATACATAGCTTTCACAGGGAATACAGGATATAAGGGACAGTCAGTATGCTTCAGCATATGGTGAAACCATATGGTTGGCTGCTTTTCTGCCCATACCACTTTTATTTATTTATTTTAAAATATGTGATTCACATTATTAGTTGAGACCTCTCTAATTTACATGGCTATAAATATGATAGATTAATTATGCTTAATTTTTAAAATATTATTTATTATTGTCTGGGGTTAAGGAGCGTGCACAAGACAGGAAAAGAAATGGGCTGAATTTCCTACTGATGTAAATGAACAAAGCAATAGCAGTACTTTAGATCAAAGAACTACCATTTCTATCATGCAGAAATCTTTGATTTGTCAGACAGATTCTGAATCTGGATTCCTTCTAATACACAATGCATGATTCTGCAGGAGTTAAAAAATGGTAAGCAATGAACACAGAGATCTGGCTTCTTAGTTCCTTGTCCAGTAAGTCACCAAAGAATGAAGAAGCACAGAAACCCTGTCAACATGATGCTGAGGAGCCTGCAGAGAGAGGCAGGAGGAAAAGGAAAAATGGTAATTCCAGGGGGACCAGCATGTTTCTATATAATTGTCATATTTTAAAACATTCCCATAATAAAAGTTGACAGCAGTGATGCAGCAGAATTTTTTCCCTAATTTTCAAGCTATTTCAATTAGAAATTCACTCTAAAACAAGGAATAGTCACATGGCAAAGAATTATAAAAACATGTTAAGTGTCATTATTTAATACCCTATAACAAATAAGCTTGTTTGATCACAGTCCGGTTGCTAACACACTGGTGTCAGCCACCTCACACTACTCTCTGTCTTGACTCTGTTTTCTTCTTGTTTCTCTCCTGAAGGGCCAGGGACTTGATCGAACAGAGAAATCTCCAATCCTTTTTCATCAGAGACTTTCTGTCTGTCATCACTTTTTCCATAGGAGAGAGATGACAGCTCCCATTTGGATTGATACCTAAGGAGATCAGATGCCTGGTCTGAAATCCCTACTTCAGCACAGACTTCTAATGTGAGTTTAAATAGTTCACTTTGCCTTTTTGCACCTCAGTTCCTCAATGGTAGCAAAGGAATCAGAGCACTTCCCCACCCCTGAGGGCTAGACTGTGGGGTGCTCCAAGGCCAAGGGGACATGTAAGTAGCTCAGCCAGCTGTAAGACTTTGATCTCCAGAGTTATCAATCCAGCATTTCAGAAGCCCTTAACTCACAATGAGACATTTAATATTTTCAAGAAACAGTTCACTTTTTTTTTTAATAGAAGTTTTACCATTATTTCTTTAAACAGCTTACAAAATCCCACTTACAATTTTCAGAACTTCATCTTATTATCTGTCTTTTACTGTAAACTCTCTGTTTTGGTGCAACGTGAAGTTTGACCAAGAGGTATTATATCTCTGCTGGCAGCAAGTCTGTGGATGTTGATATGCCAGGCAGCAGGTAGGTGATTTTTCTGGAGACATTGCTCACTTTCTCTAAGGGAAAACATGAAATAAAAAAGTTTAGAATGACCTTGCACTAATAAGCCTCTGCCTCGAGACAATGATTAAACCTGGTAGCACAAGGGTTGGTTTATGAGTAATATCAGCAAAGGCACTAATGAAAGTATCCCATTAAAAAAATGTATAACTTAAGGACTTGTCTGCACTGAGAAATTTGGTCACTGCTGTTGCTGCATTAATATGATCTGAAGTACAAACAGGGAGGTACATCCAGGTATTTCTAACTAAACTAATCAGCTGGAGGTCCTGCATAATTTGCAAGGAATGAAATCTGGATGTGAAATCTGCACTTCAAACCTGGTTGTAGCTCAAGGACTTCATTGTCCAAAGGTTTCTCATCATCAGTGTAGCTGTAATACTACTGTCAAGTACTGTACTGGGATTTGATGACTTGAACAGGTTTGTCCTGCACAAATATCATTGTACTCATGCAAAACATTATCCTTATACTCAGGAACATCATAGGAAAGGATCCATTTGAAAATATGTGCACTGGCCTGGGTCAGAAATTAAATTATTTGTTTTCTTCATTTGAGTTATTCAGAAAGCAAATTAATTTTCCCTATTGCATTTGAAAACTTCCACAGAAAAATAGACGTGGAAACTTCTGGTAGTGACTCACACTTACCCACAGCTCTGTTGTGCAGGCACAGCAGGTGTGATGGGACAAGTCCAGGCCAAGGTTACCGTGCAACGTGCAAATCAGCTGCTGGGCACATGTACAGCAACTCTGACGCGTCCAGTACCAAAGCTACTACCTCTAAATTGGGAAATTCTGCCAGCTTGTGGGCAACCAGGAAGACAACAGCAAAATCAGAGTGGTTGCAGAGAAACAACTTGAATTGCAACATACTCATTTATGAGAATAAGACCTCAAGATATGTAAAGTACAGTTCCTTTGAGGTTCAGTGGCACCATGTTGAATTTTAGTATTTCAATGGCCCACTTAAATCTTTTAGTGAATGACTGAAGAAAGCCCAAGAAAAATATAAATCCATTTTCTTATGTGCAGAAAATTAGGGGTATTTTCCTTGGGAAATTCTCTCTCTGATTTTAATCTTATTTTTGATAATTTTGGTATTAATTAGAAAAATTTGGGTGGGAAATTCCAAGCAGCTGCAACAGATTGCCTCTAAAAATTGTTATACAACTAACAAAAATAAATAAAATTAAATTGATAAAAGTAGCAGCGGTCTGTGATATAATATAGGTTATGCATGTTCCTTCTCCATTGCAAAAGCTTAAAAGGATTGCTATAACCATCAAATACCTTTTTATTTTCCAAGCTATATTAACAATTGAACACCAGTGAAGGTTATTGAGTGGTTATTTCCCCACCATACCACATTTAACCATAGGCATGTTAAAACTATGTTTGGAGGAGGGGAGTAAGAAAATAAAAATATTCATTGCAGGAAAAAACAAAGGGTGCATTAAGCTATTTTTTCAGAAACTTGATCTTCTATACGGTAGAGTTCATATATTAATTTATCAGGGGAAATTTGATGTTATCTGTCCTTTGCTAAAAATATTAAAGCTATTTTTAATGTGATCTGAGATACAGCAGAGTGGAAAGGCATCTATTTGAAAAAGTAAATGAAAAGCAAAGAAGATTTCTCTGTATAATTCTGACTCTTACCCATGACTTCGACATATCTTCTCAAATAGTGAAATGAAAGAATCTGTAGTTTCTGAGATTTTCTACATTCAGTTGCAGTACTAAATTGCTAAAGTAGAAAAGTATCAAAAAGGAAAGATCAAATTTATTTTCTGACACACACAAGGACTCTTTTTTGCTCCTGGCCATGAAAGTTAAAGCAAAGCTTCAACAAAATATAAGAATGAGACACAATCAGCTGCTGCATTTCAGGTCAATCTTACAAAACGAAATCAGTGATTTTCCCACAACCATATAAATTAAACTACAGATTGTGGATTTTCTGTGTTAAAATTTGATTAGCAGGCAATTCCTCATGCTCTTCTACTTGCTCAGGGAATAAACTTTAACTCCCCTTTTTTAACTTGGTCCTCCACAATGTATGACTTCATATTTTTATTTCAACAAGAGAGAAATTTCATCAAGAGATATTTCATTAAGAAAGAAATTATCAGATAAACACATTAGTTGGTACTTCATACATATACCCCTAGGTCACTACGAAATGTTTCTTTCTACCATGAAACACACATTTCCCAGCCACTGTGAACACACCAGATCATCCTCTCAGGGTCACCGAACACAATCCATACCTCTGAGAACAGGCAGATTATTGGGATCCGTGTCATACTTTCCTCTTTACCTTCTACTCAGTCCCACTGGTGCTTGACAAAGATTTGATCAGTGGGAACAAAGTGGGTAAGGGCAGAGCAAAACACTCTGGAGTCTCAATGTAAAGCCAGAGCCTCCAGATTTCCCAAGAGAAATCAAATGCCACTGAGTTGGAAGAGTTTTGGCTGCTGCTGGCTCCTGGTGGGCTGCTCCAGGGACACCCACATCTCCTCACAGAACTTGGCTTTCACACACAGCGCTAAGATCTATGAGAAATGGGAGCTTCACAGCCCAGTGTGGGCTGCCTGGTCAGAAATCCCATCCAGATAACCTGGAACAACAGGAAGGAGAAACCTTTGCCCATGTCATGTTGGCTGGCAGCTGGAGCATGGAAAGGGAAGCACAGGGAGTAGTGGTGATGCAGCCCTGGGTATGGCACCGCAGGGATGCAGAGCTGCACCAGTCCTTCACTACATCCCTGTCACCCCCGTGACCTGCTGCAGGGATCAGTCCCATTCCTCTGTTCAGATGGCACAGTGTGGCTCCTACACCATTCACAGTTAGTGCCACATGTACATTTGAAGGTATCTCTGGCTAAATATTTACCACACAGATATTTGCCCCTACTATCTTTCAGGTTCTCTAGCAGACTCTTTGTGCTGTCCTCAACACTTGTCCATGCATTATTTGCCTTTGAATAATATAGCCTTCATATTCTGACCACGGCTCTTTATCTAGGCTGCTTTATTTTTATTTCTAGCAGCATACAAGACCGTGCTTCAACTTCTCAGCATGCAGAAGGCCATCTCTACATATGCTCAGGAAAATTCCTGCAGCTCTAAGTAGTCTCTTTCTCTGTCTGCACTCTGACACAAGGGCTAGAATTGCAGAATATTCTGAGTTGGAAGAGACCCACAAGGATCATTAAGTTCAGCTCTTAAGTGAATGGCCCATGCAGGGGTCAAACCCACAAACTTGGTGTTACCAGTTGCTCTAACCAACTGAGCTAATCTCAGGCCCAGCATTTCTGGATCCACAAGGCTGTCCTTTTGGTCTGGGACTCTTAAGAAATAATATATTCACTGAAAATGACTGAGACAATGAGGGAGCTCTTGTGAAATCCAAATGACAATGACAGCCCTTGCGATAGAAGGGTATGAGATGGTTTCAGGGGTGCTGCGACACTACTGAAAGACTGGATTGGGTAAAGGGAGTAAGATGGTGCCTTCACACCACGTGTATTGGCTCAGTCCCTGAACTAATTTATCTGCCATTCACAGATTTTCGCCAGAGAGAGATCTAGTTGATCCAGAAGGGATCTCAGGAGCAATGTAATATGTACGTGAGCAATGGTGTTATTCAAACTGGCAGCATAAACACACTCTTCTGATAGGATCAAAACCTAATAATGCAAAACCCTGGTAGTATGCCACTGGAAAGAGGAAATACATGCCTTCTCCTACCTAAATCTTTTGACTGCATCTGCACATGGCTGTTCTGCTTGAAAGTAATGGCACTTGTTTCAGGAATTCAGTGAGAGCCAAGGAACAACTAGATCAAGCCCACAGCAACTAGAACTAGGAAACTATACATACTCACTGACAGCATGTGCTCTGCTTCAGTGGACCTGCACTCCATTGCAGAGGCTGTTTTGAAAACCCAAAAGAGGTAATTGTTGATTAACTGATAAAAAAACATGAATTAGCAATTTTCAGCATGTGATTGAGAACCTGGAAATCCGCGTACTAACAAAAAATGCCTAATCCTGGCAGGTTATCAGTCCTTGTACAAGAATCTACAACTTTATCAGATAATTCTTAGGGATACGCTAATTATCAATATTTGAAGATGACTGGCTAAATATGATTTGAGAAGCCAAGCATTTAGAAACTCTTCTCTCTATGCTACAGTTAAATATAACAAATATTAAAACTTAAAAATACACCTCTCTACAAATAAGAACTTTGGAGCAATTGGTGTAAACAGCAGAATTCTTCCTTATTTTCAGGAGACAAAATTACAGCCTTACCATTTCTGGCATCCTTCAGGCTGCTTCAGTTTTTCCTTTGTTTTAAGATCTTGTCTTTGTTGTGTTTTGCATACATGAACATCTATAAGAGGATGCATATGCAGTAGGAATGTTTAGGAACATGTAAGAACATGTTGGAAGGTGGTGATAGTTACACCATTTCAGGCATTTTTTTCCACATAACTTCTGTGGGCTTCTTGTTTTGGTTTATAATTTATTGTCTGTATTCAGCTAGCAGGCCTAGAGGCCTCTAAGTCTTCAATGTTACAAATATAAATGTTACAAATATAAAATATAAAATATACTTCAAATGTTTTTCCATTCTGGTAGTTCAGGATATCGGAGCCATTGGTGAAGAATGATTCATTATCAAGGACAGTAAACTCCAGCCTTGCACGAGGATCAGTCAGGATTTTATTAAGCCTCCCATTTGATCAGGAAATTCCCTGAGACTTTTTAAGTCCTGTTTAAGGAGTATAATTCCATGTAATGAAATCAATTGTGTTAACAACCACAGCAATTATTTTTGTATTTGAAAACACACAGTACCCTCACTGCTACCTGAGCTGCAGCCACTTCTGCAGCAGGATTACTTTTTGTTTCAAAGGAAGGAAAAATGCAAAAGGGAGTGGAGAACTACGGTCACGAATTACTTTGTTGCACCCAAAATTAAAATACTATGTGCAGGCAGAAGTAAGTGACAACTCCCATTCTCCAACTCCAAATTTCTGTCTTAATGGTACACAACAAGTTAAAACAGTATGGAGAAAATACTGTATTATTCAATCTTGTAATAAATTTCTGCAGGCAATATTCAGTAGCTCAGTTCAACCACCAGCCCCACTGGAGAGTTTTAGTGCTCTGAAGATTAAGATTAAATTCAGAAATAGCAAAGCAAAATTTTCTAGTTTTTCCAAGGGGCAGGAGGAGGATTATATATCCCTCTTACGTGCACAAAATAAGTTTCCATTATTCAAGAGTTGTTCCATAGATCAGTCACAAAGACAAGTGTGTTTTTTCTGCAGTAAGCACGAACACTACCCTCATGACACAATGGGGTTTTGATAAACAGAAGCCTTTTAAGTAACATTATAGAAGTAACCATTTTTCCTTCATACCCTTTCAAAGGGGCACTGGTATTTTCAAAATGGCACACATGAATTACATACCAATCTAATGATCATACAGCACATTGGAAATTTACTCCTAAATGGCTTCTGTTGTAAAAAGGCAGTCAATTTACATGTCAGAGTAAGGAGGTCTGAACAGAAGGAAAGTCTGAATACCCTGACTTACACCAGTTTACCACCACAGACTTCACTGACGTTATTCCTGATTTGTGGCACTTGAAAAGCAAATTAGATATGAAGCATTGTAATGAATGATGATGTATTGGTGATTAAAGTTGAGTAGCCTTCCATCAAAGAATCATAAGATTATCTTGCTGTACTAAATTACTTCATTCTCAGAAGAGGAATAGTCCCAAGCCAGAGAGCTAAAATCAATTCAAAAGTACACAATATATTAACTTAAATAGAAGAAAAATTAAAAAAAAAAAAAAAGAAGAAAGAGTTGGCATTTTTCTCTCTCCATCTGAAGATCTCAACACAATTTACCATCTTGAATTATGTCAGCCCCACCACATTCCTTTAAGGAAAGCATTGAATCTATCTGGAGATAATGAGGAGGCAAGATGTAAAGATTAAGGACATAATTTTCAGAATCACATAAATTATTTGGGAGCCCCAGTTTAAAACTGTATTGAAAGAGCCAGAACTTCAGAAAAGCATTACATTAAAAAAATTCAGCAAATTAATGGGAAGAATGAAGATCCCCAGTTTCTGAAAAATCTGGCTAACAATTCCCTTAACTGGGCACCCCAAACTTCAGCGGATATTCCTGGAAACACTAATCAGATCCAAACAGCTGCACCACAACAAGGATGAGGGTCTGGATCTTTTGATCCAGTCTTGCATCTTAATTACAAGATATTTTATCATTCTTGTTCTAGTTCAGGGATTTGAATAGGGCAATTTTATAATTTGATGGACAGCTACCACATAGGTAGAAACCTCAGCAAGAGTAGTTTGATCAGCAAATGAAAAAACACAGTTTTCCAGTTAGCTATTTTCTCTGTTACTTTTTGTAAATTGGATAAATTCCCTATAAGCTCCCAATATCATGAGCACGTACTAGTCACTGACCATAACACAAAACTTCTTGTCATGGAGAAACAGATGACTGGACAAAGCCTCCATTCAGGCAGTGCCAGAAACAACTGCAGAGCCTGTTTGCTTCCCTCATTTACCTGTAAACTCTGTTGCCTCTGTCATCACACAGCTCTCAAGTAGACACCAGAAGTACATGATGCTACAAGGGTTAATGGACTCAGTTGCCAAGATTCAACAGCCAGAGATGGGTGTCAGATCTCTCCACATAGCCTCCCGTGCATCCAGAGTTGGGAAATGGAATGTGCAAATGAGAGAGAGATAAAACTTAAATAAATATACCCTTTATGTTAAAAGCCTCAATCAAGACAATAATGCCTCCATTTCACAACTACAGGTTTTACTTTACTTTAGCACCTGTTTATTAAACTCTTTGCTTCTCAAGTTCTGAAATAGAAATAAGCCAGTTTTTGAAAGCAGTGGTAAAGGGGCTCTAGGCATGGATGAAGAGAAATATGCTGATTGCATAGCTCACATTTTCACTTTGTTTTCTATGTGCTAATTGTACTCCTCTTTCCTGGTTTTGAATGGTATAGTTGCTTTGGAGATGTTTGAGCCCAGTGCCTCTGAATATTGGACCCTGAAACACAGTCATTCCTCTCAGTTTAAATTATTACGATATAACAAAAGTAAAATCTATATCTGATAGCAAAAGAAAATAATCCTAATCATTGAATCTTTCAAAATTATACTGGACAACAGACTAGAAAAGATTACAATGAGCAGGAATAATTCTTTGCTGGCAGGGAGATGAACTAGGTAAATGAATCAGTCCTTTCTGTATCTAATTTCTATGACGGCAAGGCATGAACACTCTGACCAAGCAATTTACATTGATTTACAAGTATAATTTATAAATCAGTGGGTTCATACATCAGGGTTTCATATCAGCTTATATAATGTGTATAAATACATTTTCACTTTATTTGTTAATGTATTGCAAATGAGGATATAAATCTGACATGAACACAAGTTTACCTTATTTTATTCATTTAAAATGACAATCATTCCTGTACAAATGGGTAGCAGAGGACTTGCTCTGTTCTTTAGCTCAGGCTCAAACTTGCAAACTAAATTTGTATCATTTACTTGTCTTCTGAGATATTTCCTCCTGACTGCTTTCTTACCCTAAGAAATACATGCATTCTGAGGGCCAGATCCCCAACTATAATCCAACTAGAACATCCTTCAGCTTAGTTCATCATCTTCAATAAAGTTATGCTAGCTTTCAACATTTGAGGATTTGAGGTGAAATCTTTGTTCCAATTAAATCAATAAGAGTTTTCCTATTGAATTCAAGGGTTCAAGGATTTTATCCTTGGCCTCTCTATGTATACACGTCTTTTTAAGACTAAAGTGATATACAACAGCTCTGTATAACATGCATGTAGCAGCTCCTTTTATGGAAAGAGCAGAAAGCTCCTCAGACAGTGAACATCCTGTTTCCTCTTGAATAGTTTCTGAATGTTTATAAAACAAAATATAGGATGAGTTATGTCAAAGATTCATATAAATTTTCACCATTTATAAATATTTTGGACATATTTTGGACATAAATTAACATTTAAAATTTCTTTAAGCCTATCAAGTCAGTCAGAGTCTAGTTTTGTATCAGCTAGCACACAGAAAACCTTTTCTTTCTTTCTTGTCTGAGATCATATTTTTTAAACGAAGGGTTTCACATAAAACCAAAATGACAGTGGACATGTTACAGGAAAGGACTGTAGCAATAAATGTCCTAAAGCAGCTGGACTCTGTTTCAGCCTGCATGAGCTCCACCAAATAATTGACAGTCTTATTGCCTTTCCATTTTACACAAAACTACAGTGAAAAAGTGGTTTCTTCTGGAAGCTATTCCATGTGGAACTAACTCATATTCTGGGCAGAGTGAGATTTTATTTGAACAGCAGATGGTGGATCCATAGGTGTATATTTTGAGAGAAATGTAGTTGTGGAAATTAAAGACAAGAAAATCACATGTAGGACCCAGTTCCACTTAAATCCGTAACAGGTTTTCTCTCTACTTCCATGGGAGTCGGAACAGGCCTCCTACGGAGAAATCCTTGTTCCTTTTAGCTTCTTTTAGCAAAAAATCTCCAGGACTGTACTCAGAGTTTAAGCTTGACATAATCATGGAGACACTAAAGGCGTGCTGTATACTTACTTTTTTATCAAGTAGTGTTAACTTAAAGTTGTTTTTTAAAATACAAAATTTCTCATTTAATACCTTGTATATTTTATGAACTTTATATCAATTTTCTAGTTGCAATGTCCTTTTCACCCCTCCTCTTCTCCAGTTCATATTTCTAGGGGTGTAATGTAGCAATAAGGACTTGATCCTGTATGACCAAACACATGGAAGTCTTGCCCAGGATCAGTGGGTGTTTAAGACCTATAAACATTTACACATGCTAGCACCTCCATAGATTTAAACAACCTTCCTCCCTCCCTAATTTCAACACCTGGCAGAATCAAAGCAAGCTGGAGAGAAACAGGCCCCACAAATTTTCACCTTTGCGCTTCTGCTTATATCTTATTACTTCTGCTAATTTTGCCGCAAAGCATAAAGTAAACTCTGCATTCCACTGTAATATAAATGATATAATTTAATGTGACTAAGAGATATACAGATGGCACTGCATTTCCTCCACAGTGTGGAGAGGTCAGACAGCAATTGGCTATAACACAAACTAAGCCAATACAGAGTTACAAGCTGCCAGATCTTGGTCCCACTTACTAACAGCCTGTGCTATGTGAAGTAATCAAACATGCAGCAACTTTCTTCACTGTACTTAAGTAAGTGAAGTACTTAAGTAAGGGACAATGTTGGAAAATGTCATGCTCCCGCTTAAAATATCTTCACATTCATAGGAAATATTTTAGAGGATTTTAATGATAAAAGGTTCAGAAGGAGCAGTATTTTTGTTAAGTGTGCCCAGATCTACAGTTCATCTACAGTGATTTAGTCTTACCTCTGGCTGCAAAAATTAATCTTGAAATTAAAAATAAGACACTTCTATTGATCACTGTGGTACACAAAAAACTTAACAATATCTAATTCTTACAATGTCTCTAGTTTTTTTCATCCATTAAGTGTCCACAATATAACCTGCTACAAAATCATAGTTTTCAGTATAAATTCCCTCATAGAACGTGATTCTAAGGAAACTGAATTTAGTAATTTTTCAATGCAAAATGTCTATACAAAATGGACTATGACTCCATCTACAAAAGATTCTGACTAGTTTGTTTTGCTTCAGAAATGTAAAAAGAGGCTTTAAAGCTGCCCCATCCATCTAGCTAAGGGAAATTCTACCTCATGACCAGTTGTCGAGCAAGGTGAGTCCAAGCAGAGGGAAGGAAGAGGGTCTAACAATACAGGTGACCAAACTGTACTGCTCTGTCAAGATCTCTAGCACTATAATGTACTAGGATGTCCTTAGGAGATGCTACAGAATAGAACAATAAACAAACACTTCTCTGAGAAAGGAATATTACAATGGAAAATAGCATAATTTAAACCCAGTGTAACCACATCTTGATTACTCCTTGTAATTCTGTTTCTTTCCATGTCACGTAGTAGGACCAGATAAGATAGCAGGAAGAACACCTATTATTTCTGGAGTTATGAAACAGCTGATTCACAAGTCTAAGTGAGGTTGAATAAATATCAGGTAAAATTAAAATATTTTAGACGGATTTACAGTCACATTTGCAGCTTCTTACATGCAATTTTGTAAACATTGACAAACACATACAATAACTACAAAGTTTTTTAGATAAACACTGTCAAATCCTTCCCCAATGCTTACTCAAAGCGCAATCTAGAGTTATGTACAATTTACTCATGCCAGGAGTACTTTTCATGCTGCTTTTTAAAGAAAGACGCCCTTCTGCATGATTTTCCTGACCCATCATAGCTTAGATAGTTCCAACTTCGAGTAACAGTTGGAAATAAAAATATATTTTCCAAGTCATTCAGGCAAGAAGTGTGGGCAGTGTTTCACTCCTGAAGAGTGGGTGGCAGATGAAATTCATAAGTGGAACATATGCTGCTTTCTGTAAAAGGAGTGCATGCTGCCTGCTTCCGTGTGCCAGACCCAAGTCCTTTAGGCACCTGGGCTCCCAAACTCCACAAAGGCATTCCGGAATGCCTGTCAAGGATACAGCTGGAGCAGTGCAGCTCCTCGGTCAGCTTAGTGGACAGCAAGAGTTACATACTACGAATCTAAGTGGGACAGATTTTATGCTTGCCTGTCACTCATTCTATTCACTGCCCAAACTCTCATCAGTACACATCAAGTAGCAAATTTGACTTTTAGTTCTCTTTTTTCCTTTGGTCTTATTGGTCATTTAATGGAAGACATCAGTCCACTGCCTCATCCAAGGTTTCATTTTGCTACTGTGATTCCCCTGGTATAGCAGTTTTGTCTTAAATCGGAAGCTACTCAAGTTAAATGCTAGTCTTCGATTTTCAAATTTAGAATCTTTTAGAGATGCTTGCTCTTAGACTGCATTAGCTGGCTTCACTGCTTGATTAGCAATGCTTTTTCTGAGTGGTATATTTACTTCCAGGAGCACTTTATCATTTATAATACTTATGTTCATTTTACTCTTATCCCAATCATGCCAGCTTTCATGTAAAATAAACAAAAAAAAAAAAAGAGAAAGAAAACAAGATTAAAACCTATTTAGTACACCTTTAATATCACCTTTAATGCATGCACACATTTCAGAGACAAATGTGTTCTGTAGCTTCTTTATGTTTGGCTTTTTAATTTTCTTCATCAGAGTTATCTGAATGTAAATTCTAGGCAATGCTGTGAGAAACTATAAAGCTATATAGAAATCTGCATATCACTGGGGAGCCAAGAGGAACAATGGAAATCCAGGCCAACCATCTGGTCCAACACAATTCTCCATTTCAAAAGGTATCTCTTAGAGAATCCTGTTACTGAAGTATAACGTGATTTTGGGTCACAGTCATTCTGACAACACTGTTACAGAGATTGCCTATGTATGGTTGGGTCAGATCTCCAGAATGTAATCTAACTCAGACAGACATCTTCTTTTAATCTTTTGTCTTACAGGAACAATTGACACCATCTGTTTTCATAAGAAAGTGCTTTAGTAGGCCTTCCATGGATGCAACTAAATTTGTGTGTGACAAGACACAAGAATCACAAAGCTATTTAAGCATCACAGAAGACAACTGAGGAGAGGCACCTCTTCATATAAATGAGTAAACATTTAGAGGGTAGGCTGAAAAAAAGCAATAATATTAATTTCTCAGAAATTCCCCTCACAAAAAGAAAATAACACTTTTTATTTAGGGGAGTATCCTGTTTCATTCTCCTGAGTTTGTAAGAGAAAATTTTAATTTAGAAATTTCCCGTTGAGTAAATTCTAGGGTTTACTTATTATTTCAAATCTGAGTTTTCCGGGGTCTTCTTTTCTTGTTCTCCAGGCCAACAAGTTTTTAGAATACTATAATATTGAATTATCATTCATTAAAGCTATCTAATTATGTAAGTCATCAAGTTATATTTCAGATTTATGACTTACTACAACTAGCTTCAACAAAACTGTGTATCTTACTACCTAAAATAATGCCATGGATTAGTATTTTTTTATATATAATAAAAACAGAATAAATGCTCAGCAAATGGAAGGGAAGTGGGTACAAAATAGTTATTTTATGACTGTGAAATATAAGGGTGAAAATAAACAAAGTGGATTTGGGAAAATTTGTCATGGAAGGGCAGCCTGCTGCTTAGGAGAATTAACAGAACCCATAAAGCAGGGGTTCTGTGGTTGTGATAATCACTACTCTGTTCTGGCAATCATTGCCAAAATGGTGCTTCAGAGTGAACTTGGCTAAAGCAAGTTTTCTGGTTAATTCCAGCTGTTTCAAAAGCTGTTGAAGAACTTCATCAGAAAAAGATTTTAAAAGGCAGTTAAGACAAAAGTAATGAATTTTACTCTTCAAAGGACTGCTGTTATACAAAAGAACATCAAATAGGTTATTAGGCCTATTTCATGGGCCCAAAATTACGTTCCACATCGTCAAAGGGCAGAAATTATCACAATTCCACGCAAAATCCGTCACAGTGTGTATCACTTCAAGTGTTATACCACTTCAAGTCAGTGGAAAATCATAACTAATATCTCTACTAAGATATGATCTGCACTATGGAAGAAATTGTGTTTTCATTCTACTTCATCATCCTCTTTGTCTTTCTTTTAGGCATTGTCATATCCTCTCCAATCAACTATTCTCCAAAGTTTGCTTGGCTTGTTTATTTTCCATCCTCCTAATCCTTCTTCCAGCCCTGATGTCTACCTTAGGGTACACTTTAGTCACTAAAAGATAGGAGTAAATGACACAAATACCCCACTAACGCTGGCAATTTCACCTTCAGAACTGGTAGCCCCTGTGGTTTCTTAAACTCGGAGGTTAAGTTTGAGGCACACAACCAAGAAAGCCTGAGTGGCTGCTGAGTGAGCCAGATGGTCCAGCCCTGGGGGATGAACACACAAGCGGGAAGTCATCCTCATAGTACTTTCCAAATGCTTTCGCTGGGCTCCCCTGAACAGAAAGGACCAAAATGTGGATCTTGAGCCATAGAGAGAAGTTACTCAGAAATAAAAACACCTATAAAAATCTACACCAGCTGAAAGTTGGGGTTTTTAGAACAGGCTCAGACTTTCATGTTCAGAATTTTATATATATATGTATATATCAATAATCTAATATCTCATATATTATTATTTATCTAACAAATTATTAAGTGCTTTTATGTAAGGTTATTCACAGTTATTCATAAACAGGCACAAGATTGTTCTGCCACACAAAACATAGTGCATTAGCAATTACCTATTTTAATATTTCCATGTATAAACCAGACACAGAAAATAATGCAACAAGATCATAAATATATTTAGCAACCTCTACCTGGTTGGAAAAAAAAAAAAGAAGCAATAAAAGAATGGATATTTCTGCTCTCAGAAATATTAATCCTAATAAAATTTAAGACACTGCAGAAAAAAAAATCAACTTAAGTTAAAAAAATGTTTTTATATATTTCTAATAGCAAGAAAGAAACCTTCTCACCTCTGATTATTTCAATCTGTTAAATTCTGAGACCAAAAAACATAGTTCAAGAATTTACACGCTAATCGTTTGGTCAATAAAATGAGAGAAGGACTGTAAGTTATACTAAAATGAATACTAAAAGTGAACCTACTACATAAAATTCAGTGTATCTGTGCTTGATCACTCCATATTCACAATCAGTGCTCTGGATTATTTAGAGCCAAAATTTTGTTCTGTCTATTATGATAAAAGAAAAAAATCTTCATCTGGCTTCAGACTTACAACACATCCTTCCAACAAAAAGCAAGTAAGTGACCAAGGCTTAAAGATTAACTGAAATCAAATAGGAACCAAACACTGAAACACACCCAAAAATATGGGCCAGAGGGATGCAGTCCATGAGTGCTTATGGAAATTTTCAAAATCAGTCCAGTAGCTTCACTGCTGTTGCAGTGGCTAAATTTGAACATTTTAAACTGTAGCCTCAATTGGTTAGACTCCTTAATAAAATACTAGCACAGGAGGGAACTAAACCTGAATGTCCAAAAGATTATATACAAAGCCCTGCACCTTACTTTTCTCCAAAACGAGTATGAAACTTGGCTTTTCCCTGGTTTGCTTCTGATACTTTCTAATGACTTGAATGAAAAAATGATGAAAGTAGTTAAATTTGACAATGGTTCAATTTAAAATGATTGTTAGTTGTGGGAAATTTCAGTTCTGACTCTGAAGGGAAAGCAAAGAGGAGATGAAGCATGGCAAGCTTACGGTTGCTGGCCAAAACGAATCTAGGTTCACACACTGATGGTCCATGAATGCGGGCTTTGGACAATGGATGCTGTTGAAACCTCTGAGGAAGATGATGGGGAATTGATTTGAATGCCATAATGAGTATATATGCCCTCTTCCCTCAGTAGTTAAAAATAAAGTTAAAAGAAAGAGCAATCAAGAATCTTTAATGATGACTTATCTTCAGTTTTGGTTTTGTCAGAGAGTTGGAAGAAGAAGAATAGAATAGGACAAATGAATAAAATAAAATGAAATGAATTCTCCATTTAAACCTTATTTCTCTTTTCCTCAAAGTTATTTCTTGTTCAAAATTATTTTCCCCAATAATTCTGGCAAATCTTGATCTCTAGATTAGTCACAATGAGTATGTTATGTACACTCAAAATGAGATGTCAGAGAACTCACAGACTAGATCTTTGCTGAAAATTCTCATGTCACCACCAACTTTAAAATTTGCTGTTCAAGAATGCTTTCTATTATATACCCATGTTTTGTTGTTTCCATGAAATTACTGGTCAACAAATAAATAGAATCATGGGAATATTTACTGAATAGTAGTACAGACAGAGTGAAGTTTTAAAATACCTAAATAAGAAGTTGGAGAGGGATAAGTAAGTAATCAGAAGTTCAGAGGATTACATGGCATACACCAGCCTCTTCACTTTCCCTCCTCACCTCAATATTTGGGAGGACTTTTAGGATGACTTGGAATGTATGAGTGATCAGATTGAATCAGATACAAAATACTGTTTTGCAGTGGAAAATATACTCAGCTGTGGAAAATTACTAGCACAAGAATCAAGTGTTATGGCTGCATTTAAAACAATGTTTAATGATTTTATAGTTGCTAATAGTGCACTCAGAGCTTTTTGTAAATTTTCTTCACTCTATTTGTATGGCCTTAGTTCTGCATTAAGCTCATACAGACCTAATAGAGTCAGTAAGAATTTTGCAGGTTGAACTGTTCAGATGAGGTCATTTGCTCATGATGTTTCAAATTTTGCAAGAACAAATGTTCTTATGAATTGATGCTGTTACAGAGGTCAAAAGTCTCACAAGAAGAACAACTGGAAACACATTTCTTTCTTTCTTTGTCCCTAAAATGCCACAAAAAAGTATGCAATAATGTGAAGGAAACCAAGGCAGGGAAAAGATAATAAGAAGAAGTTGTCTTCCCTTTTATTTCTACCCCCACTTCTTATGCCTACTGTCTAACACTGCTGCAAATTCACAAGGGAAAGGCTTAATCTTTATAAATTGATTTGGAATTCCTGTCATATTAAAAAAATACACAAGAAGTCTGTAAGGGAGGAAGCACTTCCCTTCATGGGAAGGAGGTTCCGTGCATACATTGTGCTTTTCAGAGAATGACACAGAGCTCATTTTGATTTTGTGGATGAGTTAAAAACTGAATACAATCAGCTCCCAGACCTGAGGTTTCCAGTACTATCTACAGAGGGAAAAAGAAAACTTTTTTTGTCCAGGTTAATAAATCAGTCAATTTATGCATTACATATATGCACAGAAAAGAGGTGGAAGGAATTCTATTTTCTTCTGAATGGTCTAAGTGTTGGCCAATGTTATGGCTGGAGGCCAAACTAGGCTGAAGATGGTTTGCTCCATTATACCTACTGCTGTATTCTTATCTTAGAATGACAGCAATTACTCTATGTATTTTAACTGTATTCTTCTATTATGGCAATACATGGTTATTTAAATACCATCAGTCTCAAATTACTCCACTGGAAAATACAGCAAGGAAAAGTATCAAAGACAAAGAACTTTTAAATAAATCTCATCTTCCCACCTGCCATATGAACCAAATTCTTGCCAGGTGGCAGATGTTCATGATGGTGCTTAAAATAAGTAAAAATTAAATGGATCTCAAAATTTAATTGTTTTTTTTAGTGTAAGGGGCTCTCAATTAAAGGGAATTTTATTTTATTTTGTTGGTTAGAGATCCTATCAGAAATGACCTGAAAACCTCTTTAACATAAAAGAGATGATAAAGAGATCAGAATCTCAAGCATTAAAAGAGAATCCTCTTTCCTCAATGTTAATTTAATATAGAGTATCTCAAAATTGGGCTATCATGACAGAGAACTCTCCATCCCTTCAATAAAACACTTAGACAGTACATGTGGAATTTTCTTGATGCATGACATTTTATACAGGATCAGATATGTTTTTCTCAGATTTTCTGCAATATATATATAAGCAGTTGAAACCATATACAAAAATGCCTATTGAAAACTGAGTATGTATCGGATTATCAGTTTTACAAGTGATCCTATAGTTTATAAAATACTTAAGTCCTCTTTTAATTAGTATAATTTCTTATCTCAAGAACTGTGATTTCCACAGGGCAGTATTCTCTTGTAACATTTTTCTTGCTGATGCCTCCTATATAAAGATAAGCTACGCCTTTTTTTTAGGGCATCTTAGAGTTGTAAACATGTTGCTATACTTGAAAGTGACCATTCACATTAAGCCTTTTATGAATCAATGCCATATCATACATTGTTCTGTGTCTGCTCTGCGTCAGAAGCTGGTATAGAAATAATACGTAAGTTGCATATACTTTTGTTCCACATGATTTCACCAGGATAACAACACTGCCTCAGCTGAAAGAATGACAAAGGATTTATGTGTTCTTTGATTCATCCTCTGCAGGAGTTTCATAAAGTAGATGTGGGCCTGAGTAAGGTCCTTACATAAACCATACCAATTGAATTGATGAATGAGAGAGGAATTCCAAGAGCTGGATCACAGTACACATACAATCATAGAATATTAGGGATTGAAAAGACCTCCATGATCATCAAGTCCAACCTTCAAATGAATGACACCACACCCACTAAACTATATCACAATTGCATGACTTTGAAGCCTCGAGAAACCAAGATTTGAGGAGAAAACAGTTTACCATCCCAGTGAGGATACAGAAGAAAATCTGGAGAAAATAAATTCCTGAGAAGGCAGCAAAAATATCATGAAGTTCTTTTACACCTGTAGGACAGACTAAATTATTTGGTTTTGTTGCTATAGCTGCAAAGAACTGTTTGAACTTTCCTACACTAAAAACCATCTGATATAAAAATTCAAGAGCCTATTTCTAGAAAAGTGCTGTGTATTCTCTTCACTGTGGGATGCCTGGTCTCACTGCTTTGAAGTGTATGTCCTAGACTACAAAACCTGACCTACTGCTAAATTTTAAGGAATGAGCCTTTATTGCAAACATAGTTAGGACGGGTCTGCATAGATATAGGTCAAGCATTTTGACTGTGGAGTGCTTACAAGACTACAAATTCTGTAGTATTGAGGTGCTGAAATTATAGTCTGTGTTCTACAAGTGTTATTCAAGTCAAGGAGGGTGTAATGGTTGCTCTCAATTCTGCTACATAACGTCACGTCCAGAGCTGATGGCATTACCCCTCTTCAGAGGCATATGAATCCTTTCACTAAGAGAGAGAGCTTTTGCCCTGAAAAGTAATTATGTTTAACAGCAATGGTTTTCACCAGTGTCTAAACTAGGTCCAGAACACTGCTAGTGGCTTTCATTTCTTCATGAATGTGTTGTCAGTAGAATTGTCTGGGATTATATGAAATCAGCAGTACCTTAAGTAGTAAAGATACATAAATATAAATAATTTCTCAATATAAAATGGATCTTATACTATCATTTTGTTGAATAAAAAGATAGCACTTTTCCAAATCCAAGTTTACTCAACTAAAACTACTCAATTACCACAATACCACTGCCAAATAAGTCAAGCTTTGAGATACTATAGTAAACAAGATTTTGAAAAGAATTAAAGTCATGACAAACTAAGAAAGACAGTAGATATAGTAAAAGCAGAGATAAAGCACAAGGGAATACATGAGAGATTTAGTTCAAGATATTTCTATGTTTCCAACCATGTCATACTTCAAACGGACCAGTTTGTATATCCTTTTTCCAAAACTTTGAGTCACAGGAAAAAAATGTTTCACACAATCCACACAGATCTATATCCATCTCACTAACCCCTCCTGTGTTGCTTCTACTGTCTACCTTATGAAAGAACAACCAGCCTTTCTCTGGTCACTGTTTGATCTCTTCAGCAATGCTAGAGCGGTACAGAAAACTTGGAGGCAGGGAGGTTGTTTAGGAGGCTGATCACTAAACTCCACTTGTAAGTTCCAAATATATATAAATTACAAACTCACTATGTGTCTGTGTACTTGTTTCAGACATGACCTTTTGTCCGAAACCCACTAACAGTGAGCATATGTCACAGTAGAAAACCCTTTGGTGCCCAAGTTATTTCAGTGTATCACAGTTAACAAATTGTAATTCCACTTCCATAGTTCCTTTGCTCATAATAAAGTAAATCTGTCAAAGAAAAAAATAATCTTTCTTTCCCATAAAAAGACTCACAGTTAAAGCATACAGGATTATCATTATGCAAGCTCATTAGGCACACACAAGCTATACTTTTCCCTGTACAACTGAAATTCATTGATAAAACAATGAAGTGAACTAACACCCTTCCTAAATAAAGTTTCACCAGTAGCACTGTATGTTAATGGAGCTATTTCATTGTTAATGTGACTGACTGCTTATTGATTCTTGCAGTAATCCAGCAAGGGCTTCAGAGTACAATTTAGTTTGGAGAGCTACGGGTCCAACATCTATGCTCAATTACAACTTTCAGAAGGGTAGATCAATAAAATTTAAATTGCTTATGGTAATCACAACTTCAAATCATTGCGATCAGCATAAGCAATCTGCTGACCTCAGCCAAGCTCCTAAATTGAAACTTGTAATGAGTGGTCATTTAGTTTGGGTCCATTCATATTATTTTGGAGGCAGGTGATGAACAATTAAAGATCAGTCAGCACCTTCCCTACCCAGCAATCCCATCTGAATTCCCAAAGTACTAATATGTAGTAACCCTAGGGTATAGGCCTTTGCACTTCTTTAATGGGTATTCTGTATGAATAAGCAATTATATTTTCTATTAAACAATTTCAGTGTAATTGAATTAGCAGTTATAATATTGCTCGGGCAAGCAGAAGCTTTCCTAGGGAAAAATTAAGTGATATTGGGTAATTCAAATTAATTTATAAACTTGAAAAATGTAACCATTAAAACAGAATTGTTCACCCTCCCCAAAAAATTACAATTAATGAGCATATTGTTTCAATGCATAAGTTTCCTAACAATTTGCTTTTTGGTCATAATAGCTTTTTCCCAGTTCATTATAAAAACCTGTCTATTATAATGAAAATTTCATAGGCTGTTTTCTTTGACAAAGTGGGTTGCAAGTTTAAACAAAGATAGCCTGCAGATTACTTTCAAGATAAGGAGTCACCTTAGAATTACATTTTAATAAATCATTGACAATAAATCTTCTGTATTACAGCACTAGGGTTTAGAGAAGGAGGAAAAAGGCAAATACAGAGAAAACGATCAATGAAAATCCCCTTCTGCCAATATGAGAATGGATTGACCAAGTCTAATGTTAAGTTTGCTACGCACAAAAATAAAAGCTTGAAAAGCTTAAAAAAGATGCAAAGCAAACAGCAATAAAGTCTGTAAATGGATGCAGATTTAATTAACATATTAATTTATTAATACTCACCTAACAGCCTTTTGTAAACAGTCTTATTCAGGGTAGAAGTTACTGAATATTTAAACAAGCTAACAGACTCTGATTTGGGAATACTTTCATTAATAAAATGCCAAACACACATAATTCTGGTTCATGAGATTACGTATTATTCACAGGCATTTGAAACACTGATGAGCATTTCTATTTGAGATTCACAAAATGTTACATGGGTTTGAGCACAAACAGTGCTTTGCCTGAACACTATTTAAACTGATTTAGTCATCCAAACAGAGAGGAATAACAATTCCTGTACTTTTACTTGGAACAAGAGGTCTTAAGGCCAGGAGCATCTATGCTATGTGAAGTATCTCTTACCATACTAACCAACAGTGCAAAATACACCTTACTTATACCAGGTTTTGCACAGCTCTGCAGACAAAACTCATATTTTGGCAGGAGTGTAGCAAGGAAATCTAAAATAAACTACCCAGACAAAAGATTTCTGAATGTGTTATGCAACACATGGATGGTTTTCCGGGACAAATCTACCACAAAATTCTTCTGATCACAACAAAGTCTAATAATGTCCCTCATTAGCTTTCACAACCACAGTATGGTAGAAGTAAAAGGCAAAAATTAGAAGTGGTAAATTTGGAATTCTCAATTAAGCAGAATCCAGAACAAAACCCATACCTCTGGCTATGAGTCTGAGGGTTACTTACACTGGGAAGGGCTTCTCCCCTCCCGCCTGGCCTGTCATTTTATATGCAGTGTAATGCTTCTTAAGAATATCAATCTTAAAAAGTATACTGATGGTTTATAGCTGCTCCTGTTTTGCAATACAAATGATATAATTACTTGTTTCTTGCTGGAGGGGGTCCAGTTCTTTTAGTTCATTTTTTAAATGCAAATCTTATTAAGCATTTTATCCTAAAATGTTTACTGCAAAGAGGGCAGTATGATCTCAGACAAAGATGGACAACATACCTCCAAAAATAAATACTAGGCAAGGAATGAAACCTGAATTAAAGCAGCATACCAAAAATTGAATTGATCACTTACTGAAATATGTTAACATGATGTAATGGGCAACTACTAAAATCAGATGTACAGGAATATTCTATGAATCACTGCTAGCTAGACCACAACGAACAAAGACATAATAAAGAGCTATGTTCACAAAAAATCTCAAATTTTATAATAGCTCTGAAATGTTCTGTTTATATAATATAACAAATTTCTCACCACCTACAGCTTCACATTTGTTACTGTGGACGGACTTCAAACTTTCTTACAGTGGCGAGCAAAGCATTAACTCATTCCTGTAACTGCTCACTCATTTGGGCTCGCTAATGACACCCTACTCTTGAGCTGGAGACCACAACCACTCAGAAATTCCTGGCAGCAGCTGAGCTTGAAATTAGATTCTCCAGACCCAAAAGCACAAGCCCTTACTATTTAACTTAAAGCAGATTCGGCGTGAGTTGTGCCCTATGAGACATGACAAATGACTGAACAGTTCTGCTTCCATCCATTAGAGGTCAGTGGTACTTGTAAGCCAGCCAACTCATTACAGAACTGCAGAAAAGGGATTAATTAGTGTCCTAGCTTAGCTTCGATTATGGAACAATCCATATTCAAATTGTCTGTTGAATATGGTGGCCACTCCATGAGAATTCTGGAAAATTTAAAGAAAATTATGGCATTGCATTTAGGGGGAAAAATGCAATTCAGTGACACTGACAATGTAGGGAATGGCTTTCGTCCTGTGTCCCTCACTTACCTTCAGGTCAGGAAGATGTCCATATCCTCTCCAGCTCCTCTGCTGGGATAGGTTTGTTCATCTCCTTATGGAAGAGAACTGAGACATTGTTGCCCTGTTTGGTCTAGCATATGAAGCTCTCCTGGAAATGCTAAAAGGAAAAAGTCTGTTCTCTCCTACTTCTCCTAACATAGGGAAGCGCACAGTGACAAACAAGAGAGATATGGCTATGTAACAGAGTCTTCATATATAGACATGTCTGTCCAAAATAATCCTAAAATGCAGAATTTTCAGCCTATATAATTAGCTCATAAATTAGTCTATAATTTTCTGGGGCTCATTGTCACCACACTAACAGATTCCTAACCTGTAGCTTTTCTTTGATTTTTTAAGTCCTTCAGAAACCACAGCTGTCTTTTTCTTCCAGTAATTAGTAGATTTAAATATTTGAAGTCAAGATATATAGGAAAGTCACAAATAAGATGCATCCTTTCCCTAGGTAAATCTTCAAGACATTTTACAGCATAAAAGTAATATGACATTTTACAAGTTTGAGAATTTCTTGAAAGAAAGCTCCAAAATTGGCCTGACAAATCCTTAAGCTATTTATTCAAAGAGTGAAAATGTAGCATTTATATTTGAAAAAGAATAGCAGAAAATATCAATTCCCTATGTGAGCAGAGTGGATAAACTGGTGGAATATTCAAAGCTAGGTTCTGATACAAGTTGTGTAGCTACGTGTCTGAGATAGACTGATTTTAATAGTTATTTCAGATTTTCTGTAAAGAAAATGTTTATGAGAGCTTTAGGCTTCCTATCAGCATTGTGTCTAAAAGGATCATTTTTCATAAAAATTTTTATTTGCTTACTTCATTGTACTTCTTCACTTGTCAGGAATCTTGCAGTGATGTCAGCTTAACAGAATTTTTGAAGCAATTACCTGTGAGTTGAAAGCCTTAGGTCATAAGTAAAAACAGTGCACCTAAACCAGGTCTTAATCAGCCAAGGACAGCGACATTATAATAGTATAAGGACATCACTTATTGCCCTTAGGGAACATCTAACAGCAAAAGATACAACTGGCACTATTGCAAAAATAACTGTGCAATAGGATTGGCAGTTTATTAGAAACTCTTGTGGTTTTAATTAGGATGTCAGAAGAATGGATGCCTATTGACACCATATTCTGTTGCCCTATACACATGGAAGAACATGATGGGACAGAATTTGGACTCCCGGTAAAGCTTAACCCTGAATTATGTCATTACTGGGAGCATGAATGAGCTGACCCACAACAGCTGTGAATTTGCACAGGAACCTGTGAAAAACTTAAAGAATTATTATTTATCTTAAAATTCCCTCTCTGAAATTTAAACATTGCCACACTACTTTACATTTTCTTATTGGACAAATTTGCTCCAAACTAGAATGACCAGGCTCAGCTGAAAACAGTAACCCTTTTAAAAATGCAAGACCTGGTTTAGCCTTAAAGTCTTAAAGACCTGGTTTAGTCTTAAAGCTCTTCATATCAGCAAAAACATATGGATAATACAGGAGATGGCGAACCAAGAACAACCAACTGACTGCCAGGAACTCTTCTAAATGTACTTCAATATCACAGGATTCAGTGGTACTTGATAAATCTCCCCTGCATCATGCAGCCTCTTCCTATGACATCGTGGTACTTCGTATTCTACATTAAGGCATCTTGGAGTCATCTGCATAATTAACAAAAAATTACAAGGGAGGGGCATGTGCTTTTAGGTATAGACAATAGCATGAGAGGGCTGAAAAACTGGAGAAAAAAATATCCCATGCTGCAGCTGGGTTTCTTTGCCATTGAAAAAAATATATTGAAAATGTCATAGATTTTTGGTCATGAGAGTTATCGGTGGACAGAGGCCGGATTTCAGCCTCAAGACACTGCATCTGATAGCCCATCCCCTTGTATCTGCTCTATTAAAAACTACCCCATGGACAAATCATGATCCTAAGAGTTAGTTGAAAGTAACCTCAAACCTTTCACCCTTTTTGTACTCTCAAAGTAATCTAAACTCAGCATATTAAGAGAGACATCAAAGAGTCCCCACTGTTTTTTGTAGGTGCAACTTCTGAGTCTCTCACTTCGTACTTTAGAGATAAGCCATGCAAAGACTTCACCCTGGCCTTTGGCCCTGAAAAGAGTTTTTACTGAAATGTGTGTTGCAGTAGAAAGATAAATAGTCAGAGTTACAGAAATCAATACAGCAAAATTCAATAAATAACAACAAACATCCACTAAAAAAGACCTAAACTTTTAGTATGAAAGAAGTTGTTTTACTTTCCTATGCTTGTACAATATAGACACTTCTTTTGTACATTTGTGTTCATAAAGAATATTACATTTGATTTTAAAGATTCCGGCAAAATGTGAGGTATGCATTCTGTTGCCATCACTGTTTAAGAGATCTTTGAAACCAGAACCAGCAACTCAAATGATATTAAACTCCATCACACATATAAATTTAGATCTCAAATTCACTTTAAACTATGGATGCAAGCTACAAAATACAGATCCAGATCTCATTAGCCTGAAGGTCTGCAGCTATCTGAATCTGACATTTTGACTTGGAGCCATTTCTACTAAAAGTCACAAAAAAAATTTCTCATTTTCCATTTAGTCATTCCCCGCATGTTTTGCTTACGATTTTTTTCACTCTGTCCCTGCACTAAGAAGCCATTGAACCATCTGTAGTATTCAGATAATAATTTTCTTAGCTCTAACTATATAATTCCACTAATGAGAGCTACTGGAGAGTCTGCTATCATCCATTTCCAAAGACATTATTATAGTTTGATCTTTTGCATATGCAGACATCACTCCACCTTATAGATGTAGCTTAATGTATGAGAAACTATTTCTTAAAGAAACACTGTACTGGAGCAATGCATATAAATACCAAATGGCATCACTACCAAGAAACACCATTTTAGAGAGTCTGAAACTGTTTAACAGAAAGACAGCATTCAGATAGCAGTTTTGGCTATAAGAAAATAATTTTTAAATAGCCTGGAAAAATTAAAAATAAAATAGTTTTAAAATTTTTCAACCCATTATTTACTAGTTATATTTTCACTTTAAAATCCACCAACTTTTATTATTTGTTTTAAGAACTGAAGGAGCTAAATTCCTTTTTAAAAGGAAATTACAGCTTACATGTCTCTTAAATTTTTTCTTTATAGTAGGAACACCTGAATAAAATTCCCTTTGGTAATTAACCAACATTTGTTTCCATTTCTCAAATGACACTGTGAACCAAAAGACCACCTTTAGACCACAACCATCCAAAAAGGCAGCATTACTAATCACAGCAATAGATCAGACTCTCCAAAGGGTCAGACCTCACACTTAGTTTATGGAAGTCTCTAAGAACTTAATATGATCTTGGGCCACAAGATCAAGATAATTATTCAGCTAGTAGCTGGACAATCTTCCAATGTAGTCTTCACACTGGCTTTTACAGGAATTGTACAGTGCTCCCTCCACAGAAAGAAGGCAATGCAAGAATCTGCTCCACAGTCTTCCCAAAAGGGTCCTTGAGCCAGCACTCTACACTGAGCTCATGCTCACCACCTTCTCAAATAAAAATTATATGCTACACGTAAGAGATTCCTGATAACTCTTCATAATATGACCTGTCTGTGCCCTTTATAAGCACGCAGCCTCTGGTGACACAATAGCCTCTCCATTCATGTCTGAAGTCCTCCAGCACAGAAGTGCCTTCTTAAATGGAGAGAGCATTTTGAAAATGCATTCTTCAGTTTGATGATGAAAAATGAATATGAGAATAAAAGAATTCCTGTTCTTTCCTTGTATACAAGACTCTCCTTGCAAAAATCAATCCATGCCATTTTGGAAGAGTATCACTAATGAAATTACCATAATCAAGAACTGCAAAGGCATTGATTACTAAACACTAAGCTAATAACAGCCTTGAACGAGATTCTGATGCCACTGAAGACTTACAGAATCTGGCCAGGATTTCACTATCTGTCATTAAAATGTCCCACTGAAAAGCTAACCTTCTCTAAATATAAGCAGATGATAAATCTAAGATCATGGTTCTACAAGACACTGACCTCTAATAACATAACAAAATTGCTGTGCTCTCTGGACACGATATTAACTTGTCCTGGCAGTTAAGGTGCATTCAAAAAATCATTCCACTGTACTTCCTGCCAGACCACCTATCCTTTACCTTACAACCAGCATGAAGCACAAACCCGGTAGCTCTCATTATTTTATCAGAAATAGCACTGATTGTAGTTTTGTGATGGATCCAGACCAACTCTTTATTGACAGACAATTCAAAGATGTGCACAGCCAGTATGGATGAAACTGAAACTATTACCTCATTGCACTGAGATGATGTGTGATGTTAAATTAGAACACCAAAAAATCTTATTTGGATGATATTCAAACCACTCTGTGTTGGGTTTGTATAGAGAAGTTTTGGTAGTGGGGGGTACAGGGATGGCTTCTGTGAGAAGCTGCCAGAAGCTTCTTCCCCCATGTCCAGCAGACCCAGTGCCAGCCAGCTCCAGCATGACTCACTGCTGGCCAAGGCTGAGCTCATCAGCGATGATGACAGCACCTCTAGGATAACAGATTTAAGGAGAGGGGAAAAAACCCACAAAACAGCAACTGTACCTGGAGAGACAAGTGAGAATATGTGAGAGCAACAACTCTGCAGACACCCAGGTCAATGAGGAAGGAGAGGCAGGAGATGCTCCAGGCACCAAGCAGAGATTCTCCTGCAGCCTGTGGCGAAGAACAGGGTGAGGCAGCCATGCCCCGGCAGCCTACGGAGGTCTGAGGTGGAGCAGAGATCCACCTGCAGCTCATGGAGGACTCCATGCTGAAACAGGTGGGAGGCCTGAAAGAGGCTATGACCCCATGGGAAGCCTGAGCTGGAGCAGGTTCCTGGCCCCACGGAGAGAGGAGCCTATGCTGGCAGGACTTGTGACCCTGTGGGGAACCTGCACTGGGGCAGCCTGTTCCTCAAGGAACTGCACCCCATGGAAGGGACCCATGATGGAGCAGTTCCTGGACGACCGCAGGCAATGGAAAGGACTCACTTTGGAGAAGTTTGCAGAGGTCTGTCTCCTGTGGGACAGACCCCACACTGGAGCAGGGGATGAGTGTGAGGAGTCATCCCTCTGAGGAGGAAGGAGCAGCCAAGACAACATGTGATGAACTGACCACAGCCCCCATTCCCTATGTCAGGGAGGAGGTAGAGAAATTGGGTCTCAGGTTAAGTCCAGGAAGAAGGGTGGGTTGGGGGAAGGGTTTTTTTAAGATTCAGTTTTATTTCTCATACTATGATTTCATTGGTAATCAATTAAGCTCATTTCCCCAAGCTGAGTCTGTTTTGCCCACAACAGTAACTAGTGACTGATCTCTCCTTGCCCGTATCTCGACCCAATGAGCATTTCATTATATTTTCTCTCCCCTGCCCAGCTGAGGAGGGCAGTGATAGAGCAGCGTTGGTGGGCACCTGATGTCCAGCCAGGGTCAACCCACCACAGTCCTTTTTGGCGCCCCAAGGCTCACTGACCTTTTAATAGTCCCATATGGCCAGTGCAAGAGTTTGACAGAGGGTGGAGGTTGATAGTAGGCTGTCGTGGCCTGAACAACGTGACACCACCACGGAGTGTTGCTGTACCAGGCATGGTAGAGCTCCAACAGGAGTGGGATGCAGCAACTAACATTGCCAATGCGTATTTTTCTAATTCCTTTGGCAGAAGAGTGCAGGACACAGATTCCTTTCATGTTTAGGGGTGTCCAATATACTTTAAATCAACTGTCCCAGATTTAATGGGGCAAATGGGGAAGCCCACCATTTGCCATGGGCTAATCCAAACTGTACTGGAAAAGGGTAAAGCCCCAAACATCTACAATACATAATGATACAATCATGTGGGTAACAAGTCAGAAGAAGTGTTTGAGAAGGGAAAATGAGTATTTCAGATTCTTCTGAAAATTGGTTTGGCCATAAAAAAGCAATGTCAAGGGACCTGCACAGGACATTAAATTCCTGGGAATAAAACAGCAGGGTGAACACCGTCACGTGCCTCTGGATGTGGTCAACAAGAGAGCAACTATGTCTCCACCAGTTAACAGGATGGAAACACAAGCTTTTCTACGCCTTGCGGGATTCTGTAACTTCATTCATGAAAGAACATGCATCAACGATCCTTCTAAACAGTTCAGTCATGCAACTGTGTGTGTGGGTAGATTTGTACTTAATTTTCATATGCATCTCCTAGATTCACCCGTCAGGTGCCTGATAGCTTAAATTGTATAGTGTCAGTAAATGTGGACATAATTTTAGATGCAATGTTTTTGCCCAGAACACTTAAAAACTTCACAGATTCAAACTGTTTCACTGTTACCAGAAATTTCAGAGGTCCAAAATGTCTAATTCAACGTTCCTTTGCTTTCACATATTTTCATTTTGTGAACCCATAAGAGATCAGCATAGCTGAGGCCCCTCAGCGCCACATCTCAGGGCCATACAGTAAGAGCTGTACCCCAGTTACCCTGATTTAAAGCCAATCCACATGCAATGTATGTGGATTCACTTGAAGTATCAGGACTGGATTAGGTAAAGCAAATAAAATGGAGTACGTAATTAAGAGAAGGATGTATTAAATGAGACCCTACAGGTATTTTCCATCCCCAACAGCCAAGAGTCACTCCCTTTCTCCCTGCAATAAGATCTGAGGCAATAAAAAGCCTCCAAAGACCCCACTCTTTCAATAGTGTCCAAAATGGTCTTTGTTTGCGTAGAAACAACGTAGAAAGATATAAAAATAGGCTTAAATTAGCATATTGCCAAATTGGTCTACTGTAACAAGTGCTTTGAAGTCTGGCATGCTGACTGATTCCCCACAGGAAGTTGAGTACTCTGAAAACAATTAAGAACAAAAAAGGGGCGGGGGTGAGGAGAGAAGGAGCAGGCAAGTACAGTAGTTAAATTAAGCAAAGTGAGCCTTGGAATAGTCAAGGGACTAAACAAGCCATCGAATCACTTAATAACAGCTCTTCTTTAGCAGTGGAGATAGAAAACACCAACTGGATTTTTAGAAGCTGAGACATTAATGCTTGAAAAAGCAGAATGACAGAAGTTTAAATTAAATAAATGAAAATTACTTCAGAATATAATAGAAGGTAATAAGGCACCAAAACTGCCAGTAGTTATAGTAGCTAATCCTGTGTTCTAAAATTGATCCTAATGTAAAAGCATTGTGCAATTTAAAAGTAATGAACATAATAATCCCTGCCATTTTACATAATAAATAAATCTTAACTATGTTTCCCGTTTGTATAAAGCCTTGTGAAATGATGGGTTTGCTTGTTAAAAAAATCCAAATGTTTGTTTCACAAGGATATTATAGTGATGCAGTGGAATATATTTCGAGGGGGAAGGCTAACATATTTTATATAGGCAGTACTGAGTAAACATAACTATATCTGAAAAACCCCACATGCCGCAAAAAGACAGACCTTTCAGATTTTACAGTAAACGTTTTACACTGTGGAATACCTTCTCTATAGCATTTTGTCTACACTGAAATGCATAATCAGATACTGAAAGATGGTTACTATTGTTATCATTAATGTTATGGTAGCGTGCAGGGGAACTACTGTATAATTAGGTATCTGTTCCAAAGATTCTGTGATGCAGATAAGTAAAGCAGGTAAAGGTTTCACCATGTGTGTTTTACCAAATAGGAATGAGGTGCAGAGAAGATTAAAGGCATACTTCAATTAGGTAGTGAGTCTTCAAGTAACTGATTGTTTCTGGATGAGGTCCCAAATTCCTGGTCGAAGGGACCAGTCAGCTGGGACCTGAACCTACATCCTTGTCTTCCCTATGCATGGCTTAGCACAAACTCAGAATTCTGTTCCTTTGGACTCCCTCTCAAAGGGCCTCCCCAACAGGAATTCCTGTACCTCTGTGGCGTGGCACCCAAGAGGGATTGCAAGGAATGTAGCTCTCCATCTCACAGCAGTACATCTCAAATGTACAAGATAGGGCCTTAAGCCTCAAAAAATTCACCGGCTTTTCCCCCTATCACCTTCTGCCCCCTCCTTTATACACACAAAGCGGTGCCTCTGTTTCAGTCATCTCCATTACAACTGTTAGGACAAAGTTACACTGTTTTTCAAAAACTTTGCTAACTCACTTTTGATAACAAGACTTCAGAAACTAACCCTTCTGGTTCCAATGAAAGTGTAAAGACTCCATCTTTGGAGCTGTTCAAGACTGGCTGGACGAGGTCCTGAGCTGGCTGACACAATTTATCTTGCAACTCAAAGTCCATTCAGTCTGTGAGAACTCTAAACACTCGGGTTGTAGGACAAGACAGGAGACCCATGCTGACCTCAACAGCCTAAAGAATCACCCTTATTGTACAGTAACTGTTCTTTGAGAATGTGTTATTACAGGTGCCATTATAGAAGATCAGTAAGCATTATCCTGTCAGAATAGCACCTTTGAGAAAATCCAGCTGCCTTGAATACTGATTTATGGTTCTGCATTCCCAAATTTAGTAACCAAGGAAAAGCTGGAGAGCTTGATACTGACATTCATACTCCTGGCCAAAGTAACATGTATCAGAAAGAATAATTTGAAGTCGGAGAGCTACAGAACTCTCTTAGAAGGGATTTTTTCACAAGTCTTACTATATTTCAGTTCCTCTGTGCACTCTCTAACCACTGCATAGACTTTAAAACAGCAATATTATAAAATGAAAGAAAACTACGTAGTACTTCTCTGTAACTAAAAAAACAGTCTATAAAAGACAAATGAGAGGGAAACCTGTTCAAGGTGAGACTGGAGAAGATTGTGGAGATTAAATCTTATGGATGAGATTACATCCAAACTTTTTCTGGCTCCCTATGTCAAGAACCTTCATTTTGAAAAGTATCTTCTAACTTTCATGTCTTATCTCAAGATATCCTTGCCATCTTGGAACAATGTATTTTTAAAGTGTTCATTCACAGGTGGGGAGAAAGGAGCAGGATGTGGACTAGCCATGGCTCTGTGAGGTTTGGTGGAAGAGATCTGAAAACAGAGTAGGTATCTAACAGACTTGCACTATTCAGTTCAAAAGCCACCACATGAATGTTACCATGTTCCCTTCAAGCTTAAAAATCAGCTCAGCTGGAACTGTCCTTAGATGGTAAGAATCATCAGCATTTGCTACCATTAATTTTATTGATTGTTCTCACATTTTTATTATTTCCTCTTCTTTCTTTAATATTATGTATTATTCTTTTATATTATGTATTAATATTACAGTACCACCTATAGCAACAAATTAAAATTGCAGCTTCCATCAGAAATGTGACTCTGTTAAAGTAGGTTCTGTACAAAGATACAGTCACTTGCTCAAATTGGCAAAAATAAAGTTGATAGAAACAAAATCAAAGCAAAAAGAAGTGGCTCGGATCATGGCACATGTCAAAAGCAGAACAGGTTTCCTAATTCCAAGTCCAAGGTACTTTGCCTTTACATCTCTTCTTCTCTTACCTTACAGCGGAACATTTATTCCTGACTATGAGAGTGTGTGTGATATACAAGTCAGCCAACAAGTATACAGGCAATTTCAGTAGTTAGCATTTGTTTAAGCTTCAATTCTTTTATTAATAGAAGTTTTGAGAGTGGAAACAAAAGCACAGAGATATTATCTGACTTGGTCAAAAAAAATTGGGATAGAATACAGGCCATTTGGTGTTCCAGTTATAAAACTATTAGTTTTTATTAACAGAAGCAAGTAACTGCTACTCTTGGCCAGAGCTATCTGTAACCTGATTCTCAAAGCATCAAGGTCCTGCTAAGAAAACCTATCTGGCAGCATTGGTACCTCCCCAATATTTCTAGATCCATGAGTGGGCCAAATGATCCTACATGCCTGCAAAGAAGCTTCAAGACCCCACTGGATAAGGCTTCTTCATTCACTAAAGTTAGTTATTGTCCTGCTGGGGGGGGAAAAAATCAAACAATGTTCACTTTGTATGCATTCCTGGGCAGCGCTAAATGTCGTTCTGGGTAGCAAGTGAAAATATAGGAGATTTTAAATGCTTTCTCTGAAAGTAAAAAAATATATCTTTTAAGCAGTCAAGCGTTAACTGCAAGAATTAAAAATATCTGTTCCATATGTTCAAGTTCCAAGTAAAGTAATATTAAGTATGTAGTAGAAAGTTCAGGTAGGAAGAGCAAATGATTAAAATAAAAGTCCCTTGGGTCAAAACGCAAGAGTAGCAGACATAGATAAAGTACCGGGGAAAGGAGATGAAATACAAACAGGATGTGCTGTGGTGTCCAAATGAGACGCATTACTAAAAAAACTGTTGCATCATTAACCACTCCATCAACTGGCTCTGCCAGGGCTGCAACAGACTTTCTATTTGCCCACACCTTGGAGAATATGAGGATCTCAGATCCCGCTGGTGTGTCTGCTGGCCTCACTTTAATGCTTCAAAACAGAGGAGGGAGAAAATTAATGATCAAATTTGAAGAGAAACAGCAGTTATATTAGGAGTTGAAAAACAGTTTCAGTTCTGTGATGGGCCTCTCAATATACAACTGAGCAGTCAGTACCTTCTGCATTGGTATCTCTGTGGTCAGTTAGTCCCTGGTCTTCAGTGGATGTGCTGTCCACAGGTTGAGTTGCTTTTGTCACTGGTGGTGGGGTAGCTCTCCAGAAGTCATCTACTGTTCTGAGCAGAAAACAGCCCAAGAGTCTTTTAATATCCCAAATCATTAGTTCTGACCTGAACCACACTGAAACTAAAGTGCTGAATGCCACTAATTTGCCCTGCAGCCCATGGAAAACAATGATCTTGAATACCTCTAGAAATCAGTCCCTTAATGATGAGCCCTGTGTGGCCTCCATGGCATTCCCCAGTACATAGCCCACTGTGTGACCAAACACAGACCAAACAGCACCTCCAGACTCCAATTTTAAGAACTGTTGGAACAATTAATTCAGATGGAGTGATCCTAGATAAAAGAGAAGTTTGTAAAAACTGAATTAGGTGCTATCTGCAGGCTAAGTAGATAGAAAATCCATTGTGTCCATTATAAAAAATAATTACATATAATGTTTTACCAAAAAAAAATTTTTATTTCTCCAATCAAAGAAACCTTAATGATTTTTTAAAATTTGTTTAAAAATACGTTTAAAATGTTTATTCAGATCTAACAAACTTTATTCAAACTTTATTTAAAACCCACTCAGTTTGTCTCTTCTACTGCTAAGCTCATTCCATGCAAATTGTCAGACAAAATTTTTAGTACTTGAAAGAAGTTAAAGGAAAAATACCCTTTATTCCCACTTTCTGAAATACACAAAGCAAATGTGGATTATTTACTTTGTGCGCTTTGGCTTTAGTCATATTCACACTTTTATTTCCATGTCAGTGAAGTAGCCAGTGCCTCCTTTAACATGGTTTATACTTTCATACACACACACCCCCCAAAAAAGCCACCACCAATAATGAGAAAAACATAGTTAACAGGATATTCTTCATTGCAATCCCACAGAAACTGGCAAAAGGACTTGGGGACATGGAGCTCCTATTACCCTGTTTATTTTTAATTGACCAGATTTCAAGTTGCAAGTGGCCCTTTTAGCAGTGTACAGAACAAAACAGCACCACACGGCCAGCAGGATCCATTTTAAAGTGGTGCTCTCTCCTACGTCCCCTGCTGAGGATTGCACCATATGAGCCATCAGTAATGCCAAGTCAAAGGCCAACCATCAATAAAGCTCTTGCTGTGATCAAGTATATGTAAACAATGGACCAGCCACTACTAGGGGTAGTTGTAGCAGAGTTAAAGCTCAAGAAAGGTGGCACCTACCTGACATGCTTTTTCTCTGAAATTTTACAAAGTACAATATTTTATCTGGACACTGTTGCTTGCAGTAAATATTTTAGTGCAGACTGTATCCTGCACATACCTAATTAAATGACTGGAATATGATAGAGACTATTTGTCCAGATACAAGGCCTGTGAAAGGCAGTGGGAACAGTTCTGTTCCATTCACTGGTTGCTGAACTAAGTCTATAGTCAATTCATTGTAATACAGATATCAGAGCAATGAGAACTAAACAAAGAACATCCAGATGTGTCCTCTCTCATTACATACACTTGTAAAAGCACACTTTTATTTAGTATAGTTCAACATATCAAGACCAACCTTTTCTTCATCAATGTACATGTGTCTGGAGCTAAAAATTCCTACAGTGGTAGTTCACTAAGAACAGACTATTATTTCAGAAGGAAAAGACCTATAGAATTTCATAGGGATTGTTGCTTTACTTGTCCTTCTTACATTCCTGCTATAGGATGGATTAAGCTTTCAGTGGGAAGGATTTACTTACATATATTCTGGAAGAGTTTCCCTAAATCTGGTTAGCTTCTTTTGCAGGGTGGATTTCTCCATAATACATGAACCTGTAAAACTTAACTGGACAAATTAACAAAATCATATAAAGCTCCTTGCAAGGACATTACTTTCTCTGACCTTAAGCAACTCTTTGTTGCCACCCATCCCTGTACATGACTCATCCCTTTATGTCATATTACCATTGACAAGGACATATAAAGCCACAAAAGAAGCTGACGGACATTCGCTCCAGAGCATTAGCTACCTTGCTTCATGCTCTTGAGATCTGGCTGTGCCTTTTGACAGGTCTCCAAGCACATTTCCCCATTTCTAGAATGAAACTGAACCTTTGCACTTTATTATTATTATTATTATTGTTCTCTTTCAGCAAAAAGGTAATTGGGCATGAAAAGTTCAAATCCATTAAATAAAAACTCAATTTAAAATATTTTCCATCCACCAAGCAAGCTCCTATTCATTATGCTGACACTGTACTCCACCTCTGTGCCAAGTGGATCACTCAAAGATGCCCCCCACCACTTCCCTGGCATTTTGTGCGACAAGTAAATCTGCTGTGCACATACTGCTTTATAGAGCATCCCAGTTTTTTACAATTTCAAGCAACATTTTTTACAACACCTTTAAATTCCCAAGTTGAATTTTGTAACTGCTGAGATAATTTCAAGCAAACTATTTGCACCCAGTCTCTCACTGGATATTGTGGCAGACAGACACAGCTTCTGGTTTTTTTTGCTTCTTTACTCACTTCAAGTTTTTGAACAGCCTCATTCCCATTCAGTTTACTCTACTGCTAAATACAAATAGTAAAATGTGTTTACCTATCAAAAACAATAGCAGGCAATTAAAATATAAATTGCATAGTTCTCTAGGAACCTCAGAGGAAGAATTCAGATGTTGCAGTTACCTGGTGCCTTATTAATTTAGAAAAGCAAAACAAAACAAAACATTCTAATGCTTCAGCCACAGGTTACATACTCTGTTTTCACAAAGGTCACTTTTTCCATAAAGTTTTTTTAGCACAAGTTTACTGTACAGAGACACTTTTTTGCCTTAATATCCATTATAAATCTCTTCTTTAAATCTAGCAAAATATTTTCCCCTTACAACTTAATCTGCCAGCAATGCAGAGCACAGCTACTTTATTTTTCACAGGTCCAGTCCTGAAATCTAATAAAAAAAGCCTAAGAGGGACATCTAGTGGTACCATGCATGAAATTAAGACTGAACAGAGGGAGCAAAAACCTACTGCCATGCCCATGGATCTGAGAGAACCACTGGTTTCTCACGAGGAACAAAGAAAGGTTGAAGGGAAGACTAAAATTACAGAAAGGAAAAAACTGGCCATTTTAATTTTTTTCTAACACATCGCCACTTACAACTGGAATAACGTAACTAAGATGCATTTGATCAAAGCAGAAAGATGAAACAAACCAAAAGGAGAGTTAACAGTGATAATCAAACAACATTGCCACAGAACTCCAGACTCAAAGAAGGAAACTGCATCCCAGCTTTCACTTGCAAAATAATCCTGAGGAAAACCAAGAGGACCTGCAGAACTAATTTAATTTACCTTGAAAGTATACAGGTACGTCAAACTCCAGCCAAGGCCTGAGCATCAACTGAAATTACATTGCAGTTTGACAAAACCTCTGAACACTCACCCAGTGAGCAAACTATAAGATTTAGTGCTTATCACTTATACTAGCAGTGAATATTTTATTATAATCATCCTGCAGTTCTCATGAAAAATTAGTGGGATAAGCCATCTGTCAGCTAACGAGGCAGATCAGCAGCACTGGACCCTTCTCCTAGCTGAAGACAAGGAAAGACCAACAGCAAACACCAAATTGCTGAAGAGACAACAGAAGAGCTGAGTAGCATGAGCTACATGGTCCCAGATAACTACTACCAGAGTATTCTCAACACAGGCTTTCTTATGAAAACACCCCTTTAAGAGTACAGAAGGGACACTCACATGAAGAGTATGTAAGTTGCCAGCCCTCTGAGAAATGCAGCCTGCAAGATGGACCACACCTCCTCACAGGTTTGATGTCAAAAACCCATAGTAAGAACTTTGTGTTGCACAGATGCCCAGCATTAAATAAATGAGGCAGTCGTCCACATTAGAACATTCCTCTTTGAGGAAAACTGACTTTTTATTGTCACTTTCTATCAAAACAGGAAGCAGATGAAGTCATACCTTTCTAGCAATTATATAGGTCTCTTAGACACCTAGAGATTAAGGATCTAAACCTACCTTGAGCACTTCAGTGGCAATTCCACATACACGAATCCCTACAGCTCATACGTGAGGGTTAAAGAGATGAAGCTCAGAAATTCTTCCATGAAATGTAGGGCAAACCACAGAGCTGAGCCCTTCTGGCCCAGCTCCCAAACTCACCCTTCTGAAGGTCCTTTTGATTTCCATTAATGTATTGCAGTGAAAAAGGACTCTTTTCCATGAATTTGAAAACAAGTGTCATATATGAATTTCCGTGCAAAAAACCAATAATCCTCTCCATGTTGTAGGTGTGATGCCATATTTGGGAAAGTTTCATAGGCCATTCTTCATAGTCTTGCAGTGTCAACTCTTACCTCCCACTGCATGCGCCACACATGCCTTATGAGGAAACTTATTAAACAAAATTAGTTACCCAACCCATGGGTCTTCTCCATCCTGTTTTGAGGTATTTATAATCCTCTTTGCAGATATTTAATGACTGCATACACAAGGAAAAACATTGTTAAAAATTACGGTAAAGCAGTTCCATAAAGCAGAAATCTACCTTCCTCTCTTACAACACTTTATCTACTAGTCCTCATCCAGTTTGCTCCTTGATGCTGTGCTAAGCTATCATTAAAGCATTTCCCTCCTTTCAGTTCTCCTTTTTTATTTTTCCCCCTACCTTATTGTTTCTGCAGGTCTGCAGTACTGACACTACCTTCTGAATTTATTCTCTCTCACCGGACAAGCAGTACCCATGAGAAAAACACTCTTCTTTTTGTCTTTTTTGTTTGTGTTTGTTTATTTGTTGTTGTAATAAAAAGACAGGTTTCTTTGAACTTCGCCTTCTTAAGCTCTCTCCAAGTTCACCAGCACATATGAGATGTAGAATACAAGAAAGATGCTGTCAGTGGTGATGCGCACTGGGGTCCACTAGCAAAGAACTAAGCGTAAAAGCATTCGATTGTGGAGATCATATGGCCACTGCTAAATAATGTCCTTTAATGTATAAAAATAAATTACTTTTAAATGTGTTTCCATGGCAAATGCAGCCACCTGACATGCAGGTCAGTACTTGGAAATGCCGTTTTAAGGAATGGAGCTGACTAGTTAATTGAAGTCAGTCACCATTCCCTTGCCCATGTTACAGCTCAACAGGCTTTAAAGAAAGCATGCTGGAGATGTCATTTTCCACTCTTTTTTAAGCATCCACTTGAAGATGCTTCACTCCAGGCTAGGAAGGGATGCCCTCCATTACTGTAGTACTACTTACAAAACTCATGGCACATGATTGTTGTTACAAGTTCATACACTGCAAGCATTTGTGCAGAACAGAGTCCAGTGTGTGCATATTCGCCACAACATATTCCTAAGAATGCTCAGTTATCACCACTATACGGAAAAAAACTTCAGGCATTACACCTTGCATTTCTCATGCCTACTTTTAAACCAGAAGAGTAGTATGTTTTTACATGTGGAAAGAGACTCTAAATTTTTCTTTTTCAAGTAGTGAAGAGTAGAGTGCTTTGTAGGAGGAAAGCTGCTGACTAAAATATTTCATATTCTTCCTTGCACTGCAATAAGTGCCTCAATTAAAAAAGAAAGAAACAAACAAAGCCAACAAAAACAACCTATGCTGTTTTTAAAGCCTACATTTAGTGACCATATATTCCAGTATTCCAGAGAGAAACAATGTCATAGAATCAATGGCTACGTCCCAAAGTCTCTGAATGAGGATCACATATCTTTCTGGAAGTCATGCTGTGATTAAACTAACCTCAGCAGAAGGGCAGCCAATTCCATGGCAACTTTTCCACTAGAGGTCAGGCTGAAGGAGCTAACGATCTATTTTAGCCTTCCAAATCTATGAGTGAAGTTACTAATCGAGATTTGGAGGTCTGAATATTACTTAAAGTGAATCACAAGGAGGTATTGGACTTCTAAGTGTCCAACAGCCGGAGATATTTAATCATGAGAGTATTTTAATGCCTGTCAATACAACCTTTCACAGAGCACTTGATGTGCCATCTCAGTTGGCAAGACAACGTTTGGAACAGAGAAAAGTTCTTCTTAAATTTCAACCTTGAACTGAAAACTCTGATTGCTTGAATAGTAATAGACAACATTCTAGTTACTTTAAAAAGAGTATTGCAAAAGTTTTGCTTTTTATTATTTTCCTTTTAAAAAAGGCTACACTAAAAAGCATTTTCCACCAAAAATATAGATTGGTTTCTGTAAATAACTAGGAAGAAATGCAGGTAAGCATGAACTATATGACCACAATGGTCTTCATGCAACTAGAATTTTTCAAAAGCCCCAAGTGATTTGAATCCAGAGCCCAGGCTTTCCTTTTCCTGTATTTCGGTGACATGCAATTCCATCACTTTAAGAAACACTGACCCAACTTCCTGAAATAAATACCCTGAAGGCAGTGAAGTTCAGATATACACTTGCTTCTGAAAATTCAAGGAAATATTTTAATGTATCATTTATAGTTTTAAACACTTCATTGCAACAGGAGAAAACATCATGCTTAAATGGCAAGTCCTAGCCCAGAGCTCTTTGCCAGTCACCAGCCCTTTCAACAATCCACTGCCTTCATTGCATCCGTCTGCAGCCATGAAAACCAGGACAAAGTAAATTTGGCCAAAGACACATAAGCATTTACCCATACAAACAAAAACTAACCTGGGGAATTGCTCACATTTACAACTCTGAAAACAAAGAATCCCATGAAATTCACACAGAGATGAAGTCAGCTAACCAGATCAAGTTATATCAGCTGGCATTTTGAAGTGCCTCATGGTCAACTATTAGAGCCACTTCAAAGATACACAAAGTACTTGGGAGAAGAACACAAAACACCAGGAATAATGAGCAGAGAGAAGACAAGTTAGTTTCTCCAGTCACCTAAGATTAGTGGTGGGAATAACAGGTATAATGAACAGAAATGAAGCATAGAAGGTGATAGTTTGACCTCTTTAGATGTTTCCCATGGACTAGTCCTTTCTGTACTTTCACCAACCAGGTGAGAGGCAGCATACCTGCAGATAACAGCCAGTTGCTTCATCAGTACAGATTACTTCATTTAATGATTTTGTAACAGGACCTGGCCAGAGCAGTGTGAAATCCACATGTGCATGTTTTAAAAGGTGAAAATTCACTTTAGCTCAGTAATAAATTCAACTAATGCACTCTTTTTCCTTTGCTAGTTCTCCTGAAATATGCTAACCTTTTAAAATTTACAACTGTACAACAGGTAGAGTGTACCTCCCTAGGGCATGGACTGGAGAAATGCAAGAGCTGTTTGACAAGGACCACTTCAACATACTTATGTGGAGCTGGCACTCAGAGTTTGACTGAATCTGGTAAGGCACATTTCCCAGATTGAGCACGTACCCCGCCCAGATGCACAGATGGTATTTGTGGGAGCAAAGGAAAATAAAATATAGGTTTAAAATAAATGCAAGAGAAACACAGAATAATATTGAATCACTCTAGGTATTTCTAAGGGTTTCCATTTATCTTTTCTACTTCTCAGCACATAGCGAGTGTATGTTCAGGGCTTTGAAACTACTGAGCAAATGGAAAGGATTTAAAACTAGTTTTGTTTCAAATGTAAGATCACAGAAATAAAGACAGGCTCCAGGTATTTTTCTTCAGAATGAGATTTTCATACAGAAACTTGATGCAAAAGGAGTTAAAAATGCTGTTCCTGCATATGTCTGGCAATGATAACTACGCTTGTCAGAAGAGCCTTTTTGATGCTAAAGGAGAGGACTCGCTCTGCTGTTGAATTTCAAATGGGTTCCTCTGCATGGTGGCTACTTCACCTTTGTTTTGAAAGGATAGAAAGACATACAGCTCGGAAAAAGAGGAACGCTACAAAGCAGTGAGGGAAATACACCTTTATCATGATATAAGGAAGGAAGAATAGACACAGACCAAGTAGATGCCATCAGAGTTGGCAGGTTGACTACAGTAACAACTGGTTTGGGCCACAGTTCAAGGCTGCAGCCTCACTCCTTCACCCTCCACCGCTAGTCCTTCTTACACTGGAAGAGCTGATGGCCTTTCTTACAATGATATCATCCAAAGTAGCTGTGTGAAGAAACAATAAAAAGCTAGCAGAGGAAGAAGGAACAGGAGAAAAATAGCAGAGGTAGAAAATGGTGGAAAAAGAGGAGAGAAGAAACACAAAATCTCGTATTTCCCACTGAGTCTCTGCTAACCCAGAGGTGCTGACATGTGTGTACTCTGCCATGTCAGGAGTTAAAGTTCCACAATGTTCTATCTTTAATCCTCCTCTCTTAAGCATCCTCCTTCGAGAGGATGCAGCTCTACATTATGTTACTTGTTACTTAGATTTAACTTTTGGTAAATCAATGTTAACTTCTCAGTTTGAAGTCCCGTGCTCTCTTCTTTAGCAGACATGACTTAAACTCGAATCGCAGTAAGAATCCTCCTTTGGATTAAACCAATTTCTCTGCACCCTTCCCCACTCCTGCTGCTACCCTTCTCAGCTGCAGCCTAACACAACACTGCATCAACTTCCACCTCACAACTGTGGTTAGACAGGTAAGCCCTTCAGTATTATTTCTTGCCCTACAACTACTTCTCCTATGCAAAAAGCAAAAGTCTTTGGCATATGGAGGTGGCAGAAAGAACTCTGCAGCTCCTGTCTGGGCCATCCCTTAGGGGCACAGCTTCTGGGGTAGGAAAGAAAATCAAATGTGTTGTGTTCTGACTTCCACCATTTAAAACGTATCAAGGACCATCTCACTGGATACAGAGACTCTTCTGGGTCACTTCTTTTCCTTGAAATCTGTGCTATTATTTAACACACAGCTACCAAAAAAAAAAAAAACTCTTTAAAGAAAATATTTCAAATTAACACATCATAGAAAGATGCAAGCAAAGAGCAAAACTTCCTATCAGCAACATGTTTATGATAGTATGACACAAAACACTAATTACATATGCACATCTGAATTACTTGATGTCTACATTTGCAAGTCTCACTCATTTTATGCTGAATTTATTCAAAAACAAAAACAAACTTCTGCAAAGGGTCTACACTTTATCCAGTCAGGAAAACTAAGTTTGCGGTAATTTCAACAAAAATAATTACTTCAAATTTTCACCAGTATGTCCAAAGAGAATTTAGCCCAAATAACTTCCTTTTTTTTAATCTATTCAGCTGAAAGAAATGGAGCTTCAACAGTTTAGGTTTAGGTTTTTTTAGTTTAGGATTTTTAATCCCATAGTGGATTATACAAACAACATTTTCATTAAAGACTTTTTACAACAAGCCTAGCATTACTGGTTTTATCTTATTATTAAGGTAAGCATTCTTCAAAGAACTGTATGATTGGAATCTCATCCTGATACACAGTGACATGCTATTTGCTGGCTGCAGTGAGAAGAGTCAAAATGAAAATGAAAATACAAACAGGCTTTTTTTAAACCTTGTCTTTATTGATTTAGAGTTCAGAGCTACAGCCAAAAATAGTGCATCTGTAGAAAATTATCATACATTCTATCAATACAGCATCATCACATGTTTAGAATAGTAAGCACTTGACAAATTGCAAAGGGAACATCCGATCTAGTATTCGGCAATGCAAGGCATGAACAGGGAATACAGGCAGAAAGATTCTTTTTCCTTCAAAAACAAACATTTCTGAACAGGAATGAAAAGGTTCTTTTAAAGAAAAAAATTCCAGTCACCACAGAAGGCTTATATTGGCTCACTCAAGACATCACCGTACATTGCTGGAAACTTTGTGTCGAATGTTGAATCGTACACAGAAGCCAAGACTCTGCTACAGGAGCAACACTGTCTTCAGCACTTTGTATGCCATTGAGAAGGTCACTGCATAGCCAACTGCCCAAGACAAACCTCTGCTAGGCTGGGGAAGAGGGATCAAGTATGCAAAAGTGTGAAGGATCCTCGCACCAGCGAAGATCCTGTAATGCAGCAAGGCTGTGGACAGCTCAGGGCCACTAAGGGCATACAGCAGTCCAATGCCAAAAAATGGGACAATATTTTCAAGGTCATTCAGGTGGCCTCTGGAGAAAGAAGAAAAGTTTTTTACAGTGTTACATTTTGTTGATTAAACCACTTCAAGCCTCATTATTTTTCAGCATCTTCAGAGCATGCTACTGTTCAGGCCCTAACACAAGTATGCTTACTCTGCAGTGGGGACTTGATCCAGCTTACTGAAACGATTTTGGCTTGTTCACCTGACATCACTCTGGTCTATCTTGCTTCTGATCTTCTGCATGAAAGGACTTAAGTTTTCTCTTTGGACCTTCGGGATATTAGAGATTTACATGAGGTATATGAGTGCACCTGGGTGTGCAAGAATGCAAAGTCAGGGAAGAACAGAGACAGCTGTTTTCTTGTAGCCTCTCTCAACAGAACATCAATTGATGGATGGATGACTGTGACTAAAACTACTAGACTTCATGGCCTGATGGTCTATTCCAATCCCATAAGCTCAATCTGTGGTCTCTGTCAAGAAAATATGAAACATCCTACACAGGAATCATTCTATCAAATCTCCATGAAGTTCAATCATCTTTAAAGTTATTTTTGAACATCTAACAGGTGTGACAGTTACGCTTTTCGTTCATTTTCTTCACTCTAAGCACTAAAATAGCAGAAAAAATGTTTGAAATTTTGAAACCATAATATAATTTACTAAAAATGTGTTGAGACTGAACTCCGTATCTTGAAGTATTCTTTCACACCCCTTCCTAAACCTTCCCATCTTCCTTCACTTATTTAAATAAACTGTACTTTCAGCCAAGTTTACTGATTGAAACAATCTCTAAGCCTTACTAATTATGTTATATTTCAGAGCCAACTGGAATCAGAAGATGGCTCTGTCTTACAGCTGCTTTTTAAATCTATTTATCATTAAAAGGAAACACAGCGCTCCAGCTTTTTAATTCTTGTTCTCCCAAAACGTACTCTGAAGAAAGTAATCTTTTTTCTACACCCATAAACATAACACATTCCAGTCACTTATACAGAAGAGAAGCCATTCTAAATCTATGCAGCATTATCTGTTGCCAAGAAGTTTCCAAAATACAGTACACTTCCATTAAGAACCACTGCTGAGAGGAAAATATGGATGCTTCAGCACCAATGGAGTAACTAGAACTAGACTTAGTAGGTCTGGGGATGTATGACAAACTCTGCAAAACAGCAACACAGGATTTGATAATACAGTGTTTTAAAAATCTAATCTGTGTAAATGACTGAGGCAGTTGTTATCTCTTTAATATAACAATCTGAGTTAATGGTCATAAAGTTAGTCTCAACTTAGTTGGCCTTTTACAATTTACAAATAGGAAGGGATTATCCCTGACCAAGAAGTTTCCCTTTTTATGTAATATCCAGCAAATTAAGCAACAACTCCCTGAACTATTCAGGGGCAGAAAAGGAAAGAGCAGAGCACCTTTACAGCCCACTGTGATTAGACTCTTCTTTTAGAGATTTTAATCCGTAAGAAACATACAGAAAAACATTTCATGAAACCACAGTCATCACTTGCAAGGATGCAGTTCTTAAATCAGAGTTGGTACATACTTTCAAGATCTTCCCTACTGGTCGCTTAAATTAGAAGAGTTCATTCACATTCAAGTTTTTGCTATAAAAATAAACTTAGCTTCGTTAAGGAATTATCATATGGAAAGCACTCCATTTCTTTGTTAGCACAGGTGTATCAAACAGCATCTCAAAAGTTGAGATTTTGGCAATAGAAAATTTTGCCATCGGCTGAATAAAATTAAATAAGCTGCAATATTTAACACACTGAAATACAGTTTACATTTTGCCACGGATCTTACAAAAGAAAATACATACAATGCAGGTTGCACACTGCCATCCTACTGAGAGCAGAAGGCCGGTCAACTCTCCTGTACACCTGAGTGAGTGACCTCGATTCAATCTGTCAGAAAGAGCACAGGCTCTGACTCCCACTTTGTACAGTTTGCCAGATTAAAGCTCTCATTACAACTCTGGAATTCCATGGCTTTAACATAAATTTACTCCTCTTTCCCTCATTATTTCCTTCACACTTTAGGAAAAAATGTAACTATTCTAATCGATACTCAAATTAGTTAGAAAGCCGATTTACCCTGAATGGGTAACCCTTCATATTAAATCAATTTATGGTCCTATTTTACAACCCTCTCACCCCTTCCCCCATGCATACAGGACTCTACCCAGACAATGGCTTATCATTTTTAGTATGCATGTTGACCATTTGAATGTGGAATGGTTTGTTCATTTAAACTAATTAATGTATTAGATTACTACATAAAGCAACACAAAACACCCACAGGCTTGTCAGAGACAACGGGGTGAAATTAATTCTTTGGTTTAGTATTATTCTCTGCAATACCTGCGTACACGTTCGACGTCTGGATCAGTCCTCAGGTATTTCTTGGCGCTATCGCCTTTTCCAAGCGATGCTGCATCTTCTGGGTTCACAAATGCCTGTTTCAAACAGAAGCACACAAGAGACATTAAAAGCCAAAATGTTTTATCCAGTCAAGGCAGCTTGCTATAACGGCCACTCTTAACCAATGCCTCCATAACCTCACATAACTTACCTTAAGTTAAATACACAGGGAATAACATAACATTCACTGCATTACTGCTTTCTTAAGCACAGTCTGTATGTAGCTTGCATGCTGACAAATTAATATAATGTAATTTATGTATGTAGATAAAGCCTTCTTTTAAGATGGGACAAGCCTGAAGTAATGCCAGTGGGCTGAAGGAACATAAGCACCTTGAAGGTAGAAGGTCTCTACTACCCAAGTCTGTTTTTCACCATTCTTGACAAATTATCTGAAAGCGCTTTGGGATGCCTTCCTTCTTCAGAAGTTTATACAGCAATAGCATCCAAGAATCTTACTCCCAATCTCATTTATGAGCAAGTAAGTTTCTCCCTTTCCTCTTAGGTACAAATTCTTCCACTTATATGACCCATTATTATCCCCAAATACTGCAAAACACTACTTGAAAACAACATTTAATCCAGGAAGTGTAGACTACAGTAGATGTCTCCTTGCTGATACATGTAGTAACACAGGTTCTGAAGACTGTCCAGGCTATGCAGATGAAAGTCAAGAAAATATTTTAATTTTAGGAGAGCTACATGATTGCTGTCTAGGGCAGCCTTTATCCTATCTATGAAATATCCTCAGTCTCAAAATTCTAGAGACATATCAACAACAATTTACCCTCTCTTGCTCCACTAACTGCTTTCTTCTGTTTTTCCTAAGTATTTTAAAGACTTTTCTATATTAAACAGAAAATTACTAGCGCTAATTTTTCTGTTTGTAATATTACTGTCATAAGAAAACAAACATTCCAAATTAATGAAGGTCCTCTTGTAACCTGCACACACATGGATCATAACATGATATGAGCATTAATACAGGACTCCACTGGATCCACACATAGGTCTGCTACAGCTGATGTGCTCCCAGAAAAGCAAAAGGAAGCAAGGTTATGACACAAACATATGGCTCCTATTTTGAACATACAGGACAGGCTGTGCACTCTACTAAATCTTCACCTGCACCAAAGACCTTAAGAGCCATTAGAAACCAGCAGCATCTCAGTAAAAGGACTGCAACAAAATCCTTGAAGCACACACCATATTGCAGAAGCAGATCTCACAAGAACAGACATATGAGGCAAACTCAGGGCTCTTTCAGCCCAGGAGTAAGTATTTCCAACAGTGACCATGAACAGATGCCTAGAAAAGATGAGGAACAGGGCAAACACAACACAATGCTCCCCATAAGCACTATTCTAAGCTAGATTACCTTCTGCAATATTTAGTAAAGCTCAGTGGATGTTTCATGTTCTTATCTAACCTACATATCAATCTATGTAAATTTTCAGCCTGTCTCTCATGCTAGAAACAATTTCAGGTTTTTTAGATAATGACCTACCTGCAATGGGAAGGCTAAAACAATTAGGGAGCATAAAAAGCTTTAGAACTACTGAATTAAAGGGTTATAGTTGCATAAAATCTACCCCCTCTTCTGACCCCAGTAGTTGGTTATTCATGTAATATGGCTCTGTATCACATTTTATTTGCTTTATAAATTGGGTACCCTGGACACAAGCTTTCTGTAGAAGACAATGGAAATTACAGATATGAAAAACTTTTATTTAAAAATAACAGAAACATTTTACATGGGTAGGGTTAGCCAAATGCAACTATAAGATACAGTCTCATAATTATCTCATAATTAGGTTAAAGAAATTATCCATTTGAGACCAACAGGACAGCATGCCAAATTCAGAATACCTTTAGAAGAAGGAGGAAGAAAATGAATAGCAGCAGTTTTCAAAGCTGAAAAGAAACACGTGATATTTCTGTATTTCAATACAAATTTCAATTTATTCTACCAGACAGTATTCCCAAATTCCTACCTTTCTTGTGACCCTGTAGTATGCTGTTACAAGACTCATCAGCATCATTTTCAGAAGAACAATAGCTGCGTAAGTGGCATAAGCCCGGAAGACTTCATTGTCAATTAACTGGGTCGATTTAGCCATTTCTCCACTTCTCACAGACGACCTTTAAAAAACATTAAAGTTAGGTTAACATCATTGCAATCCAAAGTTCTGATAACAACGTTGTCAGAATAGCCTTGTTTTTTAGCATCACAGCAAACGGCAGCACAATTTTGCCACTGGGGAAAGTTTCTTTTCAAACAATTTTTCCTCTGTTTATTTTCACAATGGCATAATACAAAACTTCAAGATTATTTAATATTTTGCTTCCATTATAACTGCTTAGTAAACTGTCAAAGTACAAACCACCAGAATATTTAATGTAATTGCAGAAATACCATTTAAGTCACAGATATTAGTACAATTTTGAAATAACACAAGGAGTCAGAACAATTTTACACCAATTCATTTGAACTAGTGAATTTCCTTAAGCAGTTACCAGGATAGAGTGTGACAATACTATGAATTCTACACTATGTGAAGAGGAAAATTAGTATTGCCTAACTTTTTTTTTTTTCAAATGTCACAATTATAATTGCACTTCCTCTTTCAAACGAACCAATATCTTCCTACCCAACAGTAACTTGTAATCAAACTGAGTTAAACATGCATTTTTCTCCTTTGAGACCTTGTTCTTAAAAATTGCTTTTAGCATGATTCATGGGCAAAGATTAAGTTGAAATGACAAAAAGGAGAGAACTATTTCTGCTTTTATCATGGGAGGTTTAAGCTAATGAAGTCTCTTTCCAATGAAACCGTATCAAACCCACAATTCTATGGAAGCAGTAACTTTTATCCAACACCATAAAGTTAAGAAGTGATGAGGAGCACATAAAAAAAAAGCATGTCCCCTTGCATATTAAATTTTTTCTCTGCATGGAACAAGGCTTTTGCCTCACCAAGTGCTTTAACCATGCATTTAGTGACAAGGAATCCACAAAACTACTACGTCTTAGCTTCACTAGAGACGAAAATAAATTAACATTTTGTTAACGTCTTTCCTTTGACATAATTTTAACAATAGGAATAAAAAGGTTAATATTAACTTGATTACAGTTCTAACAATCCCTCATATTGCTTTAAGCACAGTCACTGACAGCTATTGCCAAACAAGGGAAACTAGATGAGCAGAGAGCACTAGAAGACTTGCTCTAAAGGCACATCCTGGATGAGAAAGTGGGCAGGATGGAGGTATGCAGCAGTTTGCTCAGAGAAAACAAGTCCAGCCTTGCCAGGACCTGTCTGCTGTGCTAATGAGATTTTGCTCCGTCTTTCATCCTCTCTAAAACAGTGCTTGGGTCACCGGGCCTATCACAGGGTCTAGGGACGATGGGACTCTCTCTTCTCACATTACAACACAGTTCACAAGATAAAACCTGAAAGATACTGTAACTTTTAACTTATCACAGCAGAAAGCGCACACAGTTTCACACAACAAAAGGAAAGTAAATCCATGGCGTCAGAACATTTTTCCTTACTGGATGCTAAAGCTATGCTGAAAAGACATCCGAAAATGTTGCAAGGCCATGAGAAACTGTTCATCAGCATCTCTGAACTACACCACATGTACCCATTTTCCCTGGCTGCAGGGCTGGCCTCTCCTTGCGCCCATAACGCCTTCGATACAAAATGAAAGCAAACCGGAGACCTCGTGATTTCAACACGAGCAGAAATGCAAAAATAAACCCCACATTCTAAAACAGCACAGGGCTTTAGGAGATACGCTCAGCAAGACTACAAACAGCTTGATCTACCTGGGAAGGAAAAAAAATAATAATAAAATAATAATAATAATAATAATAGCGATCTGCAAAACACGTGTCTGGCACAAGTGACCGCGTGTGACGGGTGGGAAGGGCGGGCACAGATGCCCCAGCCGCCCCGGCCACGCGTGTCCCGCGGGCAGCGACAGGAGTGGATTGTTTGCGTGTGTTTAAAACGCGGCCTCTCCAAGCGCTCCCGCTCCAG
>VZRE01014871.1:153-62338 GCA_013396775.1 Cephalopterus ornatus
CATCTTCATAAACAACCTGGACGAGGACTTGAAGGAATACTAGGTAAATCTTCCACTAACACTGCATTGAGAGGAGGCCGTTGACTCTCTTGAAAGCCAAGAAGCCCTGCAGAGAGACCTCAACAAATTAGAGGACTAGGCAATCACCAACTAGAAGTTTAACACAGGAAGTACTGGACTCTGCACCTGGGATGGGGTAACCCTGGAGGTACATACAGAATAGCAAATGAGACACTGGAGAGCAGCACTGAGAGCAAAGATCTGGGGAGCCTGGTTGACAGCAAACTGAAATCAGACAGAAGTGTGTCCTGGTAGCCGGGAGGGCCAACTACGTTTTGGGGCTCTTCAGACACAGCATGACCAGCTGGTTGGAGGAAGTGACTGTCCTGCTCTACTCTGCACTAGCACAGCCTCACCTTGAGTCCTGTGTGCAGTTTTGGGTGCCACAACATGAAGATATAAGGCCATTAATAAGCATCTGAAGGAGGGCAGTGAAGATGGTAAAGCGCATTGAGGGGAAGCTGTATGAGGAGTGGCTGAGGGCACCTGGTTTGTTCAGCCTGGAAAAGAGGAGACTGAAGGGAGACATTGCAGTCTACAACTTCCTTGTGAGGGGAAGAAGACAGGCGGTCACTGATCTCTGGTCTCTGGTGATCAGTGACAGAACACAATAGAACAGCAGGAAGCTCTGCTGGGGAGGTTTAGGTTGAGTATTGGGAAAAGGTTCTTCAGCCAGAGGGTGGCTGGGCACCAGAACAGCCTACCCAGGGAAGCGCTCATGTCACCATGCCTGTCAGGATTCAAGAAGTGTTTGGACAATTCTCTCAGGCACATGGTGTGATTCTTGGGGTTGTCCTGTGCAGGGCCACGAGTTGGACTCGATCCTTGTGAGTCCCTTCCAACTCAGGATATTCCATTACTGATTTTCCAGAATGAATTGTTTTTCCAGAATGTGTTTTTTTTTTCCAGAATGAAGTGTTTTTCAAATACACACACATATGTATGTTAGACTGCAAGCTTTCTCCATGTATTTCTTCTCTCAGCTTCCCTCAAGCTACTAAACTGTAGTATGACACAGCAACTCTAAATCTTTTGAAATTACCTGGCCAATGCCTGGGACACACAGTGCCTACCACTCCTATTACTCTTATTCATGGAGTCCCTTAAAATGCTTCTTTAGAAAAATGTCTACCCTGAAGAAGCTCTTGTTTCTTCCTGGCAAATTCCAGACATGGGAAGAGAAAGTCTTATTATAGATTTTCTTCAGGACTCCACAAAATATGAACTTAGGTTAAAAAAAAGTACAGTTGACTTGGTTTTCTCAAACTACAGAGCATTAGAGTTCTGCAGTAAGCCAGGTTTGTGTAATACACTATCATGAGAGTAAGCCACCAAACCTCTAAAAGACCAGAAAAGAGGAAATTAAAAAATGCATGGCTACCATCAGGACACTCAGTGTGGATGACAGAGGTCTACTGTCACTGATATCCTGCGGGGGAGAGGAAGGTGAAGAGTTCTATAAACGCCATCACTTACAGCAGTCAGCTGAGGACTTCATACAGTAATGGAATCACTTGTATGATTTTCTCTCAGTTACCTTGAAGTCTTGAAAATATTGTGAAAAAATTCTCAGGGACTTTTCACTGGAAACTTTTAAAGATGCTTTAAGTTACACATCCTACAGAACAATTACATAGAGCAGCTTTTGAAAATCCAGATCAAGTTTTCTCTTAGTAAGAAAAAAAAGCATTGTATTGATCCTTTTGTTTTTACTACTCAAGTTTGTGCTGATTGTTTTCAGGCCTCTGTCAACTGTTAACAGAGATGGGGCAACTGCATCAGATAATCCTGTCTGAAATGTCAACAAACGTCAAGAATTAAGATTTCTTTCACATGTAACATATGAAAGACCTGAAGCATTGGTGCCATCTCAACTATCTGGTTGGTACCAGATCTGGAATGCTGCAGCAATGCAAAGCAAAGACCCAAAAACCAAGAAAAGATGTTTTCACTTTACAGTTAAAAAACCCCAAAAATTTGAAAAGACTGTGTTTTAGTGAAAAAGGATAAGTCTTAAGGCTTTCACAAAAAAAATAAAAATTCATTTTGTCTGCAACTTCAGCTTACCTTCTGACCAGTCAGTTAAATCCTTTCCTTCCTTTGACATTGATAAAACATTTTATTCTCTCTCTCCTGTTTACTACAGACTTGGTACTTATTCAGTGCTTTTTGTTACAACTATACTTGTAGAACATCTCATAGTATCTCTTAAGGTGGTTTAAAGCATTACTTTACACTGAGTATCTCAGAAAAAACCCCAACTTGCCAGTGACATTCATAAAAATATACTTCCTTTTAAACAAAAATAAGCCTCAACCAATCAAAATTTAAGGTTAAAAGCCTAAAGCTGAAGGACAGGGGTAGTCTATGGAAGCTACTTATGTGAAGAGAAATAGGTCTGTCCGAAGAAAAAACTCTGAAAGTTGGAGAATTTTTAGTAATGGTGGGCTACCTGGATTATCAGTTAAATACAGATGCTACCCCAGTCAGCATCCAAGTAAAACTGAACAGATAGGCTTCTGCAAACACGTGTGTTCAGCTGACCTCAAGGAGTCAGCAGGCCAAGACTTGCCAGAATACACTGTAACACACAAGTTGTACAACAGCTCCCCCACAATCCTACTTCACACTGTGCACTTGAGTCCATCCTGCAACTTCTGTCCCTATGCCTTGCCTATGGAACAATGGCAAGCTTACTTTTATACAGTCTTCAGCACACTGTTCTACAGTAACCCTTTTATTCCCTAAGAAATTGTAAGGAAATCCGCCAAGTAGAAAAATTAGTTATTCCCTCCCTCATGACAGAAAAAAAATAGAAACTGCTTGAAGGTATTACTGTTTAACACATTCCAGTCGCATCCTTTAGGAGCAGAGGGAGGGAAGAAACAATCAAAATCATTGAAACAAAATCCAAGCTACTCATGAATGCAGATAATACACTATTTGTTTTGCTTTGCTCTCACCATCTGTCCTTTTCAACACACTAAATATCACAGGGAACTACATGGCTGTAGTTTTAATGTGATGGGAACATACATCCCCAAAAAACAGAAGCAAAAAATATTTGAATAATTTTCATTATGAAAATTTGTAATAAGAAAAGAAAGTGTGGCATGGAGGGCTCAGACAACTGACAAGGAAAAAAACAAAGCCTGAATGGGGAAGAAAAATAAGAGGGTAGGGAAGAGAAGGCCAGCTGTGGCATGCTGTATGGCTAAGAAGAAAACTAAACTGCCTAGTTCAATGCTAACTGAATCAACCTGAATAATCTAGGAAATGGAAAGTCATCTTCGAAAAAATTTTTAGTGTATGAGTACAAGAAAAAGATGCCACTTCAGTTTAGCTAAGTAGGTTTATTAGACAGCGAAATGCTATCAGTAGGATGGCATGCATTTTTGGTTTTAGCTGAACTGTATGAGCAGAGTTAAAGTTTAACATTCACGTGTTTCCTTCACACAGAAGTCAGACAAGCGGGAAAGCACCAAAGTGGAGGCAAACAAACAGGTCTGAGGGAACATGCAAGTTTCAGCACAGTTGTACATGTTACCTGACTTACCTAAAACGCTGAGCCTGCTGAGCTAGAGGTGCTGGATACCTTCTGTTTGGAGAATGGTACAGCTGGGAAAGAACGGCCTGATTATTCTTTTGGCTTGGATTGTTAGCAAACTTTACAGTCATGGGCTCTGTGGCACTTGGAGGTTTCTGGCCATTCAAGCCCTTGATAGCTTCTTCTGCTTCAATTCGCTTGTCAAACCGGATAAATCCCACACCTCTTGATACCCCTGCACAACGTGAAGGAAGCATGTAATAATTAATTCAGAGACTCTAAAATATTATTAGATGTTAACATTTTATTTTCAAGGCCAACTGCTGTTAATGGTCAATCACTGTGAACACGTGACAAATTTTGAGCTTAACAGAACTGAGCTTTGGCTCAGAATAGGAATTTTCTACTGTAATTTTAATTTTTATTTTTAATTTAACTGATGTAAGACTTATTTGTGGAAAAAGCTTGGAGGGTTGAGGGAAAACAGGGGAAACAACTTAAACATAGTGAGCCACAGAGGAACTCTGAAACAAAGCAATTTTGGTGAGGATGGAGATGAACCCAGAATCAGCTGCACTGTAACCTCCAGTCAGTTTACGCTACTGTGCAGCACCTAAATTCACAGAAATTCTTTGAATAGCTTAGTTATCTGCTCTCCAGAAGCAAAAAATGGCTTATGCCCTCCTGCAGCACCCCTTGAGGCTCCCTTTGGAGCAAATACACTGAGAAGATTATGACATGCAGGTTCTAGACTGCAGTAACAGGAATTACGGGTATGTCTTAATAGTCCATGGTTACCTTTAAGTAAAAGATTCAGTATATCACCATACACCACTAAGTGTTATTTCTGAAGGAAACTTTTCTTGGTATAGAGAAGTCAAAGACAACATGCAAGGGGATCAGCAAAGTGAAGGAAGGTCTTCGGAATATTGTACATCAAAAATATAGCGTCTTAGACATAAACACTAAGGTGTCAACACTTGAATCAATTAACATTGAAGTTACCAACAGTCAACATTAGTTAGTTGAATGCTTTGATGTAATATTCTTAATGGCATTAAGAGGCCCTTTATGTTTTGGTTCATAAACAGTGATGATTTAAACCATCAAAGTAACAATAAGGAGGCATAAAAAAAGCTTTAAGAACAAAAAGCTTTAAATGTCACAGTTTCAACTTCGTACTTTTTATCTGTTTGTCTGTGTCACAATCTTATTATTCATATCATTTTGAACCTACCTCTCCCAAATTACTGAGAGGGAGGAGGGAAAAAAGCTTAAACCTGAACAGCAGTCTATATGCCAGAAAACTACCATGCAAATACTACGATTTATGAATACTTGGAATTAACTTGCACATTCGAAGTTTAATTACATTTACTTACTGGCCCATTTGTCAGACCCCATCTATAAATCAGTATTTCTACAGGAACATACTGTATATGACTATTTATTGCACAAAGACTGGAAATCTGACCCACAAATCTGGTACTTCTGTGCATCAGTATTTGGTCTTTAGCTTTCCTTTCCATGCCTCTCTACACTCTCAGCAATTCACACTATTAAAACACTCTGTATAATACAATGTGTCAATATTGAGCTTTTAACTTAATGGAACTGCAAAGTTCCATATTACAAGTTCCACAACAGGTCAGTCAAAGTCAAACACTGGCATGTACAATCCTTTCAAAGTAAGACAATTTGAAAAGCTTATGGCCTCCTAGAACTGAAAGCTGTTTTTCATGCACAAGGACACCTGACTTTGAAAAGGCGAAACTATAAAAAAAGAAAGTCAAACCTAGCTTATTCAGGGAATAATTATGTGAGTAAATGAATTCTTCCATCCCACACCCTTAGTGTTCTGGAAAGGGGAGAAGCTGGAAAGCCCTGCTTCTTTGTATGTTGCTTTGCACACTCAATACTTCTGTCGTGTACTTGGCACTGCACTCGATTGCTTATTTCTGGAAAAGACTTCATAGCAGGTGGTGCAGCAAATTATAAAGCTTCTCAGGACCAGTCATTTGAAACAGCAAAAAAACACACGCATTACTGTCCAAGTCTGAAGAGCAGCCACAGAGCGTCACTGACGATCAGTCGCTAACTGAAACACATACTGTAACAACGCATATAAACTTGCTACATCTTAGTACTTTAAGGCCCAGCTCATCACAGAACTTATCTACACGTGAGGGACTCAAAGTTGACGTATATGCCCAAAGTTAGTGGGTCAATCTTGAAAACAGTCTTAACAGCAATTTCAAGTGTGGGTCTTCTGTAATCCTAGCCTCAGAGAACCAGCTGTGCATTTCTGCATAAAGTTTTCTTTCTGGAAAAATAAAGTTTAATAGCATTTTGTAAGGCGCTGAGAGACTATTTTCATGCAGCAGCTTGGAAAGGAAGATTATAGCAGCTGTAAATTTAGTACAAGTCATCAAACAGTCTTCAAACCTGCACCTTCAGGGTGGAAATGACTCAAGCTGCCTCAGTACGCTCCACAGTCTATTTTTGCCCATGTATATTTATGAACAATTCCAGGAGAAAAACGCATTTTCTGGTCTACATTATAGAGACAAGACCATTGTACTGAAAGATGAAATATTTCTTAAACTGACAGTCCAAAAAGGACAGGCTGTGCAAAACTGCTACTTACCAGTGACTTGGTCAACCAGAATACGAGAAGTAATAATGCGTCCATACTGGGAAAAGATCTGTTCCAGTTCTTTCTGGGTCATTGTTTTTGGAAGTCCACTAACATACAAATTTGCATCTCTGATAGAAGCTGAACTCGGTCGCGCATAGGAAACCTTAAGGGAAAAAGAAAAAAAACAACAAAAAACCCTAGAAAATCAACACTGTAAAACCAGATGAAATAGGGTAGTCATTTATCCTGAACCCAGGTCACTGGGCTTTTAGATTTGTTTTTTATTTTTCTGGCCCTGGCTTCTGAAAATACAGAAGGAATGCAACACAGACCACACAGGTGAAGCTGACTACATGGACTCACTGTAATTGAAGATGTACTTTCAAATAAATGAGAAAAAGCTATGTACACAGTCTAGCAAGACTTGGTGAAGAAAATTTTCTCAGTTAGCTTACTCTAAGATTAGAAAGACAAATTTAAGAAGTTCCAAGAACGTCTGCTTTTTAATTCTCATTAAAAAGCACTAAAACATACAAGAAATTAAGATTTCAGTGTGATATCTAGGCCAAAAGCACAGAAAGGCAGCCCAATGCACTTTAAGGTTTCCAAATGTTTTTCAACTGCTGTGCCCTTTGTACATGTGTTGAGCATCCTGTCAAATGACACAATCATTCATGAGGTCAAGATAAAATCTGCTATATCACTTCCACAGACCTCAGAATGAATGGCACAAGTAGGAACCCAACCTCTGTTCTGACTGTTTATTAGCAGCTTGCCAATTTCAGCAACACAGAGGTCTTACAACCAAATGTCAAATAACAGTGAGATTCTCAGATCCTTTTGGATACAAAGTTTTTTACTTGCTGCCTCCCAAGTGTCAGTCAGAAATATTGAGATGATCAAGTATGTCCTTCAACCTTTAGACATATGCTACAAAAACAGCATGTTCATTATTTTCTGCTGAAGTCTGTACAAGCGGTCTTATGCTTACTACAAGAATGATTAAAACAGAACATCTGTGCTTCTGGAACAGGACAAAATACTTTTATCTGGGGTTCTCATTGTGCAAAATGTAAAAACAAAAAAGGAGTAGTCAGATTCATCTCCTTTCCTTCCCTCTACCGCAATTCACCTGCACTATTACCCAACACCAGGCAGCTGAAACTTGATTCTGTAAATCTGTCTTTTGCCTAACCCTTTGACATTTCTTTTCAAATCCTTCCTGTCTCATTTTCATGCAGATCAGCAGACTCCTAAGACTCCTGTGGAAGCAAGACAAAAGAGAGCACCCTGGAGACTAAACAAGAACTACCCTGAACACTGCTGTGATCTTTCGAGTTCTACCCAGCGGCTTTATGCAAGGTACCTTTGTGCTGGCTGAACAGGGTTGACCTAAAAAATTTGTAGGTGTCCAACACAGAGCCTTGTGAGCCACACTGTTCTTTCCACATGACAGCCACGCAGGAGCTGAAGACCTATGTTCAAAGTTACAGCACAACAGAGAGTAAAGCTTGCCTGCATTCAGCCAAAGAAGCACAAGGACAGTGATGGCTATCCATTTCTACCAGGTAGAGAAATACAACAGCTAAAGAATGAAGAAACTTGTCCAACCTGCCCATTTGGCTCTGAGCTTCTTTAAGAAACATAGTTCCATGCCTTAGAACCTGGCAGGGTAACTTTGAGGAGACTGAAGGCCAAAGAATGGAGACAAGACTGCCTTGGAGATGGGACTAGAATACAGTAAGTTCATGTATTAGCAAAACCAAGGAGTTCTGAATAGCTAAGTCAATGTTTGTTTTCAAAAGGAACCCTTCCACCAACACCTCAGAATTTAACTCTACACAGTAGGCACGGACAGCAACAAAGTCTATTTATAACTGAACAAAATGAAGTGTTTTATAGTTTTAAATTATCTTTGGAATTGAGATACACTGCACAGTGTCCTATCCAATCCTTTTTAAGTTGTCAGACGTTTTTCTTCCCATATGCATTCTGTCTGGTCTTCTGAAGAAAATTTCAAATTCATAGGAGTAACCGTCAGCTAAGGAAGGAAGAAAGAAAAACAGTAACTTTACTTTAAATTTAACAGAACAGCTCTGCAACTGCTGGTCAAACAATATTTCACTACTGAGAAACTAAAACCCCCATGGTTTGCTGTAGATTAAGGAAGTATTGTGGACTTTACAATATCTTTGAACTAAAATACCCATTACAAAGCTCCTTTCTACGCATGCACTCTTGCAAGCACTCACAACAGAGGTTATAGAGTACAAGCCTCACAAGCGCTTTTCAAACAGGACAAAATAAGTCTGTATGAATAGAAGACACCAAAGGCCTGCCAAAACCCTTAAGTCATACCTTAGGGTGCCATTGTTTTCCCAGTATCCAAAGTATCTAAACTTGACTCTAGAAGTAGTTCCTGCAGATACTGATGGATCAAATAGCTCCACTTTCTAAGTAGCCCAATGCAGTAATCGGAGTTTCCAATGAGCTGCCCACTCCTAACTGTCAAAAATCATTCTAATTTGACATACGAGATAGAATAAAACTGAGGAAGTAAAAAAATAAGCAAAAAAACAGTTGTGATCTGTATGGAGAAAGAGATACATAAAAAGCAAAGAAAAACCTTAAATAAAGTAATTGACCTATGAGGCACTACTTAGTACCTAAAGTTTTTTCCCTTCTTGTCAGTGAGAAACCTGAAGGGCAACAAAAAAGATCTGTAGAAATACAGCGTCACCAAAACGAAGACTGGAGAAAAACAAACCCACTGCTGACCAGAACAGGAAAACTGCTGACCCGGGACACAGCAAAGAACAGGACACAGACATTCCTTGCCTCAGTCTTTACCAGTACAACTGACCTTCAGGGATCCCAGGCCCAAGAGCAGTAGAAAGCCTGGAACAAGGAATATGTACTCTTAGTGGTAGAGGATCACACTGAGGAATACCCAAGCTGCACAGAGAAGTCCACGGGGCCTGAAAGACTGTGCCTACAAGTGTTGGGAGAGCTGATGGATGTCACTGAAAGGCAATTCTTGGTTGTCCTTTGAAAGGTCATGGGGAAGAGGGGAGGTTTCTGAGGAGTGGAAAGAAGTAAGTATCACCCATTTTATGTGACAAGAAGCTCTCTTGCCATTTGGGTAACTACAGTCAGGTGAAACTCAACTCAATCCCTGGGAAGGTAACAGAGGAATTAACCATAGCAGCCTCCTTCAGTCACAGGAATGACATGGAGGTGACTGGATACAGTCAGCATGGATTTCTAAATGTGAAACCATGTCTGACCAATCTAACAGTCTTCTACATTGATATGACTGCTTTGGTGAACAAGGGATGTTGTTTGTATCATCTGTACAGAGACCTGACACTCTCCTGAAATATACTCACCAAGTGCACATTAAGTACACACCTAATGTCTGCTTGGATGATTCTGTAAATACATACAAAGTTGGAGGCGAGGGGCAGTGATGAGACTGAAAACCAGCTGAGCTACCAGACTCAATGGGCTGCAATCAGTGACATGAAGTTCAGTTGGAGGCTCATCACTGGCATCCATCGATACAGGATCCAATACTGGATAACATCCTCACTAGATGATAGGGCAGTGCACACTCAAACTTTTACAACTGTTACAAAACTTGGACAAGTGGCTGACAGACCAGACATCCTGAGGGCCTTCAACAGACTGGAGAACTGGGCAAGCAGGATACACAAAGTTCAAGAAATCAGAGTCCTCCCACTGGACCACTACATGCCAGGAGCTGACCGGCTGCAAAGCAGCTTGTCAGAGAACCCTGGAGTCCCGGCAGACATCAAGCTCATCATAAGCCAGTGGAATGTACCCTTGTTACACAGATGGCCAACAGCCACCTAGGCTGAACTAGCAAAAGCATTACCAGCAGGTCAAGGGAGGTCATTCTTCCTGTCTCCTCTGCACTGGTGAGACACTTGCAGGGAACTGCCGCCAGCTCTGGGCTCCCCAGTGCAGTAAGGTATTTTTTACACCTAAGAATAACACCACTCACAGGTTACCCTTCATGGAAAGTACCCCAGTGACTGCTCATGTATCCTAACTGACATCTCAAATTTGGGCAGATTAGTCACAGGACTAACACACATTAAACCAAAATCAGTGCTGCACCACCAATACCCAAACACTATATCTAGCCATCTTGCTAAGCACCAGAAGTTCTGGCAAGGCACAAAATCAAAGAAACAAAACTTTAGAAACCCAGTGTAATTTAAGTTTGATTTTTTTATTTTTTGGCAAAAATCAAACCTACCATCTTTGATTCTTGCAAGTCAGCACAACTAGAGAAAAACAAGGATGCCACAAAATATTACCAGTATAAGGGAATTAACTCCTATGCAGGAGAGCATTGCCTGTAGTATGGGATATACAGTTCCTTTTCTCTACTGATGTCAAAGTCCAGTAATTTCAGTTGTGATACATATTTAAAGCAGTGACTCCTTAGATTCATCTCCCTACCTGCATCCTGTCAGTTTGCTCATTCGGTAATTATTTGCTGATAGTTCTAGATTTAGTGTCTTCAAACAATCTACATATGGACTGAATTAACAGCTGTGCTAAGATTTTAATTCCACAGCTACTTCAACAAGTGAAAAATTACAGTCATGCAATGTCAAAACCACTGAATGTAAAGCAAGTCAAGAAACAGACTGAAAGCCTACGGTTTTAAATATTTAATGATGACACACTGTACAACACTGAACAGCATTACTCTGGAGACACCAGTTTAAATAACAGTTTTACTGAAATTTTCCACTGCAGTTACTAGGAAAGACACTTGCTTCTAGAAATGCAAACATTATACCACCAAATTCAAGCATTTTTACCATTGCTTTAATATTTCATTTCTTAACATCAAGATGAACTGATTTACAATTGTCATGTGATAACTCTGAGAGTTGGCAGGTTAGGCAAAGAAGTTGCCAAAAATAAGAGACATAGCCCCTACAAATGAATTTTTCAGTTTCTTACTATCTGCTACTACCCATAAACACTTCAGTATCATGCGTGGAGCTCTTTTATAGCTTATTATTAGTGTAAAAGGCAAATAGTATTGGTATTATCTCAAAGAACTTCTGAATTTACTACGACTTTCTCCTAAGCACCTCTACTTAACATATTCTCAAAAGTTTTTAAATCTGAAATCTTTAAGTATTAAAATCAGTATTTCAGTCAGCGTTGGCATTCACTAACTACCAGTGTAATCTTTCAGCTTAGAACACTGCTTGCCCTTCAGGATAGTATCCAGTTCTTTTAAAATGCATGCTTCAGTCAAAAAAAAAAACTTAGTAAAAAATTACCGTCCAGTCTGGGCAGATGAAAATGGGTTAAGCCTATCTGCAAAGCAGACAGATTTTTACTTAGAAATGCATTAGGAATATGTAAGCCATCTTGGCAAGTACAATAAAAACAAAAACATAATTTGTTATGGCAATGTTCTCAGAGGCCTTTGTGCCAGGCCCCTTAAATTTGTATGAGAAATCATGACTCAAGACACTTCTTAATTCTATTTCTAGTAAGAAGATGCTGCAGCACACCTCAGAGATGAGGTCTGAGCTGTCACTAGCCAGCAATAGATTGTTTGAAACAGGAGAGTACACTTCTGTATATACAGCAAGTTTACCTCCTGTATCCCCTCAAATGAAAGACAGCTCCACTCGGACACAGATTTCCCTCTGCAAAGGTGACTTACGCTCAACTCTGTAGAACTACAAATGGATGCTGCTCAACGCTTACGTGTGTAGATTAAGATAATAAATATAACCACATCTGAAAAAGCTGCTGCTTTCACAGCCTGTTATGCAATAAGCAATGCATTCAAAAAATGGACACCAAAAGTAACAGCCTTTCAGCATTATAACCAGAAGGGGTTTCATTGTTTTAGTCCACATCTCAAAGTGCTCCAGCTCTGACAACTACAACCCGTGCCAGTGCCACCAATCCGAGGTCAGCCACGGGATCCACATTTGCTCTGTTCCCAGAGGGTACAGCTGAGGGTATGAATGGACCAACCTGACAGGCTGCTCCTCCATAAAACCAGACTATCAGAATCAGATTTGACCATAGCATAGTAGCAGGCTTAGAATATGTTCAAAGTGATTACTGATGGGCATAGTAATTCACATGAACATGATGAGACAACACAGAAGTACCTGTATTTTATAAAGCTCTTTCTAGGAACTAATTTTACCTAAATAACATGATTTTGCCAAAGACCTGTGTGTTAACTATATCATTACTACTAAGACTCATGAATATAAACCCAACACCAGTTTTTGAGTAAGGGGAAAAAATAACACAGGGATGTATTTTACAAAACTAAGGAATGAGCACTCTGCAGATAACTTCCATTGAAATAAAGTGAAGTCTCCATACATATAGTCCTTTGGAGCTTTTAGTAACTGTTTACAGCAAAGTCTTCTTGTTTTACATATTTTAGAACCTTCACTCTAAGCATGTTAGCACGCAGTATAGACACTGGCTAAAAGGTCTCCAGCATCTGAGCCTTCCACCAAATTTCAGATTCGTTACTGGACAGAGATATAACTACAGAGATACAGTGAGTGCTGGAGCTCAGAAAGACTTTTTACTTTCATTCCTCTTTGACAATGTTCTGTATTTGACTCTTGTCAATCAGGAAATGGCCACCTCGTGCTACTTGCCTGCAGCATACCTGCACTGATACCACTTTCCAGTATGCAGCAAGCTGAAAGCCTTATCACCACAACAAAGCCAGAAAACTGAGCCAGCTGCTCAAGTTCAGTTTCTACACTAAAACATGAGATGGGAATTATGTGCTACAATCACGGAACAGTAATCCTGTTATTTTGCCTTTAAAGGGACCAATACAGAAGAATATTTTAAAATCTGCAGTCTTGTTATAAATAAGCATTTAACTTTGAATTTAAGTACAAATAAAAGATATGAAACAAAAGCAGATCCAGTCTCCAAACATTTTGATTTTCCTACTTCTCACATTCTTGTACTGTCACAAGACCTTTCTCCATACTTTACATTCATGGTTAACACCCCCCCTTTTCCCACTCATGCTCAAACAGTGAGAGCACCAAGAATTTCAGACACTTAAGAATGGAAAAAGCAGTCACATTTCATAGAGAACAAGGGTAAGCAGCAGCATAATATTAAGCCCTCTACATAATACAACAGAACAAAGCCTCTGAATAACAGACCCCAATTATCCTTATGCTTTTGGAGTTGAGGTAGATTTGTTCACACATTTTCCCTTCTTCTGAAAGAAATAAGTAAACTTTAGTTTCTCTGTGTTTTGTTGAGGGAGTTGCTACTATTGACAGAAACTGTGGTAAGCTCATCCCCTGGGTCTCTCTTGGACTATTCCAGGGACACATCCTCTAGAAAGGCACAAAACACATCTATTGCCACAGTTATCACTTGAGTATCTCTCAACCTTTCAGGAAAAAACTATTACCACACAGATAAAAGACACCCAGGGTTTTGACTTAGTATGTCAAAAAAAAAATCAAACCAAAAAACAAAACACCAACTTGGAATCTGCTAGCTTAACAGAGATCTGTTTATCTCAAGACTTCCATCGTTTCAAAGGTAAGCAAAACCATATTTTACAATATTAAAAGCATTCTTCCAGAGAGAACAGCTAGACTTAAAAAAAAATCCCATACCGAGGAAAGCCATAGCCTACCTAAGGGATTTTGCTTGATTAGAGGACTTAGCATAGCATGGGGAAGCAAGAGTACAAAGATGCACCATCAATCTCAGCAGTAACAAGCAGTTTTTTGTTAGTTTTGTTGGCATTTTTTTGCTTGCCTAAAGCTTGGCTTTTGAGCAAAGCTTGCTATTTTCCTTCAGCTCCACAGAGTAATGTTAGCCTCTTCTAATATGCCCATTTCTGTGTCAGAAACCCCCAGTGTAGCTCAGAAAGCACTTTACTGCACCCACTGAGGCTTTATGGCTGCAAGTCTGTTCAGCAGCCTTAGGGTGAGCTGCACTGGTCCAAGGATTCTCTGCCTCAGACAAAGCAGGGATGGACTCTTGTAAGAAACTCCAATCAGCAGCAACATGGCCCCTGGGGCTCAAACAGGAAAAAAACTATGTCATTGGTGAAAGTGAGATTAGCACATTTTATGGTTCGGTCTGACACATGCTACTACTTTTCTCAGAGTGGTTAAACAAACAACAGTGTGGTCATAATGTGGTTTACAGGAAGTGACAGCAATATGCTTTTGGAAGTGAATCCTCCTCTCAGTATTATTCATCTAAAGGAAAACCAAGCAGGCAGTTTAAGCTGGTTAAGTAACATTCAAAGTCAGAGGAGATCTGAATTTCAGTGAAGAACAAATCTTACCTGGGGGTGAAAAGGGGTGTGTGTGTGTGTATCTGCAGTATTAAAATGAAAATGCTATCAAAGTTTTAATTGTTAACATAGCTAAAAAAATTGCATAATTACAATTTACAGAACTCATGCAGAAATTTAAAGAGAAAAAAACACCTTTACCTTTGTTTCAAGACAAATTATTCTTCTGCCTCATATTTGCTAGAGGTGTTAATATTTTACCTTAAGAATACAGTCCTGAGTATGTAATTATCCTGTCAAGACCACTACACTTTCCGGCACAATGGCCTCTCTCTCAATCTTTGCTGATTGATAACACCAGTAAAACTCACTGGCTTTAATTAAACCTCCACATAGGATTCACTTCTGCCCCTCACTAGAACAATGTTCTTTAATGCTGGGGGAAGTGGGGGTGAGAAATAACAAGGTAAGGAGGGTTTCTCTCACCTTCACAGCTCACTTGCCTCTGGCATTTTAATAGACTTTTTACACAACTCATTGTATTTCATTGCTACCCAGGGACATTATTTAATGAAAAAGTTACTACAAAGTGACACTACCAAATTTTTTCTCTACAAGTATCAGAAGTGAAGACAGGAACAATCTCAATCTTTTACATGTTGCACTAAACTCAGAAATCAAACCATCATGTTTCTTTTTAGTATTTTGTTATTTTCCATTAAGTGTAAAAAGCATCTTCAAGAGTAGTATCATAGGTAAAATTTAAGGGTGGAGCCGTTGACCAGTTAAATTGGAGCATAATTCCTTTAAAACGAATCTTGTTGTAAATCTAAGTAACGGTTTAGGGCACCAAGTGAAATTGCATTGCATTATGCCAAGTTTTAAGGACACTCTGACTCAAAGGACACTAACGAAGTTACAGCACATCTCTCACTTCAGAAGTCTTCCCATGCTGTACTACACTTCTTTGGGCATTCATAAAGACGACATTTTAGTATTCACTGTTCTACTTAAGTCCTAACTAGCTCTCCTCATTACACAGCTTTCTACAGGAGGGCAGTCAGGTAATGATGGCAAAGTAGGACATCTTGCACTTGTAGGCAAAGAATTCACCAAACTTCATTCCAGCACAAAGTTAGCAGAATGTTACATGTTAAAAGCCTGTTTTTATTTTAAAGATATGCAAAGTTATAAAGGAATGGGAAGAAAACCTACAGATTTAATACTTCAGATAAATTATTTCTTAAATCCCTATTCCCCTGACAGGTATTAATTACCCATGTAAACATCCCAATAACCCAAAGAGCTTCAGAGGCAGAAAACCTTATTAAATCTGACTTCTAACCAGTACTAGGCTAGGAAAAATACAGCTAGATAACCAATGCTATCTTATAAAGGACCACTCCCAAGCCTCTAGCTGGACAGATTATTTTTTTCTGCTCTCAAATACATGTTTGCATACATGTCTACACAGCTCACCAGCATTCTCGATTAACAGAACTGCCAGCTCTTGCACGCAGGGGCTCTGCTACTTCAGGCCCAGTCACACTAGTGAGCTAGGGACAGAACAGTGGAAGCTCCTCAGCTCTAGTTCATCTTAAGAGGGAGGAACAAGCACCACATTATTGTCACCTTCAGCGTCCCCCTGGCAGCTACAATCCACAATGGACTGCGCCCAGCATTAAAGCAGCCTTGTATTCATGAAGAAAAGCCAGATATTTCCCTGTGTCTTTCTGCTAACCCTAATAGTGCAGGTAAAAAGCTGCCTCCTATTTACCACCTTGCACAGCTCTAAGCCAGTTCAAAGACAGGCCATTTGTTTGCCCACTCCTTTTCAGACCAAGAACCTGATGACACTTTCTTATTAATACAGGAGTCTTTTACTCCACATTGAAAGATATTCCTATTCATATAATCTCACAATAAATGCACTTTATTTTTTTTAAAGAGTTTTCCCAAGAATACAGTGAGGGGAAGCCACTGAGGATTTCTCCTCTCTCGAGCAAAAGCCAAGCCAACAAAAACATGCACTGAATTTTCTTATCACTCTGTGTAAATCAGTGACTCTCACAACCTTCTTGCTTCTCTGAGTTCTCCATATTTGGGAAGAACTGATCTTTCCAGGATGAAAAAAGGAGTCACAGACAAACAAGCAGGTAACCAGGTAAATCACTCCAGGCTCACACATGCACATTTTCACTGCCTCAAACAGAACAAAGAGCCTGTCAGGAGCAGCATCTTCCAAAAGAGAAAAAATACACATAAAACACTTTACCTTTTATACTATACAACTCATTTTCACACTGAAGTTGCACAGTTAAATGAAGCCCATACTTCACTACGTGACACAGTACATGCATGTAGCGTTTACATTGCGAAGAACCATAAATTATGCCACAGAGGACACCATATAGTATGAGGAGGTATACTGTGTAGCAGAGTCCAGGTATCTAACACACCTAGAAGTGCCTTCAACATTAGCATATACTCACTCTAATGTTTTAATATTCAAGCGAAATAAGAAGGCAACACATCTGGTACCAGGTACAAGACTAAGACTGTTATGACTTGCTTAAGAGCTATGGATCTGAAAGGCTAAGGTACTTTGCAAATTATTCATCAAGTATTCCATAAAGCGTTCCATAGGATATTCTTTTTAAAAAAGGTAACAGGTAATGGGTTTTTATATCACTATCCTTACAAAAAAGCTTAAGGAAGCATTTTTCAAGTTCACCTTTTCAATGTATTTTATTTCAAGCAAACAGTAAGCAGCATCCTGTTTTAGGGATCATGAAAGTGAGTATCCTCACTGTTCTGTTAATGGATTGAAACAGCAGACTCTCGAGATTTCTGTTTCTGGACATTAGAGAAACTGAATTTAATAAACAAGTGCAGGAAGAGTTAGAACACAACAGAAAAAGATAGGAATATCATACATTAGAGACCTAGAGACTAGGGCCCTAGAAATCCAGTAATTCATAGATAACTGAAATACTTATTTCAGCATTTAATTTTAAGGATTGTAAGAGAAACAAGACAACTAGCAACACTAAAAAAGGAAATGTTAATAAGGAATTTATACTATCTCTAAGAAGGTAAAGGAGGAAGCACATAGCGTTCAGACAATGTGCAAAAGTGCATTTCTTCACCTAAAGCATGCAACATAATTTGACAGTTAAAAAAGTCAAACAGACATCCAGAATGCCAAGAAAAAGGAATTGTAATTTAACTCTCTAAATCTAATCAGACTAGAAAGGAGTAATATTTGCTTCATGAAGTCCTAGTCTGTTCCACTGACATTAGCAGAATTCTTATTACACTTGGAAAGTTAAAACAAATCAGGAATTCAAATAAATTCTGTTTCTTTAAATCATATTAACACTACATACTTTTATTGTTTTAGTTTGAAGTCTCAATCCATTCAGAGTGTTGATAGCTTTTTCGGCATCCTTGGTGTCAACGTAGTTCACAAAACCATAACCCAAGCTTTGTCCTGATTAAAAAGAAGGAATAAAAGTCATCATTAGTACTGCAGTGCCACGCAATGGATAGCTAACTGTTTTAAAGCTATACAGACACACTAAGCACACACTACTTATATTGAAGAACAGTATCTGCTCCAGATAACAGAATCTGAAACAGTCACAACATTTTCCAGTAAGGTTAGTAGATTTTAAGTAGCCTCCCCTCTGTTCCTGTGTACTGCAGCGCTTCCCTTGGCCAACACAGAAATGGTTACATTCAGTTTAATAAAAGACTTAAAAATGAGTGAGTTTAAAATGTTATTCCATGGCAGAATTTGAGCCAAATATGAAGTCAAACATTTTTACAGGTGTCATTCATACACTACATATAGCCTCTCAGTAACAAGGAGTTTCAAGACTGCCTTTATTCTGATATTCAAAACAACTGGTAAGAGTAACTGATCATGAGCTAAATATTAGTCAAAGATACATTATTTTCAGGTTGTTTTAGTGATGGAAATTCAGATGACAGGTAGACATAAAGCATTTTTAATTAACTCTTAATCTCTGAACAACAGCCCATTTCTAAGCATGCATTCTGTCTAAGCACTTACTAAACACTTCAGCAGTAAGAGTCCTCTCAGCAACTTCAAAATCTATAGTATGCCACCTCTAACTAGCACTCCCCTTTAGAAGTACTTTTAGAACATAAGAACACAAATAGGTGTAAAATTTTATTACAGTGGTAGTATACCACTTAGTAAGAATATTACCCTTTTATCAGCATAAACCTTTTCAGAAACACTCCCAATACTCTTGACCTTCCTTTTTAAAATAATAGCTATAGGGAAGCATCCAACATATCTAATTCACAAAATGCTAGTCAGAAAGAATAATTTAGATATAGAATAATATAAAAGGATAAACATTATATAAAACAAAAATGGGAATTTTATTGCCAAAAAAGATAAAAAGAACTTATGCTGTATCAATATCTCGTATGGTATCTATACAGTATGTATTACACCATATGTAATGCAAAAACATGATGGGAGGTTTGCCCTTGATTCAATTTGACAAGAGAGGGTTTACTAACAAGCCCATCACTGCTGGCATTCACAGTTTTGTCACAATTATGCCTACTGTGGCACCAAAGGAATAAGGACACAACCCAAAGCTGTCTCCATTCTCTTCTATCTCCTCCTCAAAACACCACACACAAGCACAATTTGTCTAGCTGGAGACAGGAACAGGTTAATAAATGCATCAACAAAGAATCCAAACCCCAAGTGAATACAGTAGTGAGCAACTTGTTCTAGAGAACCCTGTTCTGAGCAGGAGATTAGACTACATGATCTTCAGAAGTGCCTTCAACCTCAACAATTTCAGGTTCCTGTAACAAACCATATGGAAATATACAGAAGCATTTCTGTATTCATTTACAGCTCTACCTAGATATATCTAAGTTTCTTGTCTTGGAAGTGCCTTTTTCCTTATTAGTTTGATGACAGTAGAGCAATTTCTATACCTGTCACCTCCATCACTCCCACTGTCTGCAGAAACTCTTCCCAACAGTGTCTCCAAAAAAGAGGAATGTCTTTTTGTGCATGACTTATTTCAGTCTTATCTCCTAATATAGAAATGCTGATTTTAGGTGTTGTTATTAATCTCCTAAGGAACCCATTTAAACCACAACCTTAAAATATGTTAAATTCTAGAAGAGAAAGCTATTTCAGGTAAGATGTTCCAACTAATCATTAATTCCAGACTGAAGAGAAAGATGCACAGAAGTTATTTCTACTACCCCTCCGTTGATGTGATCTACTTTTCACATTAAAAACACCCAGACCACTGCAGACAAAGAGCACATGCTCCTGTTATAAAGGATTTAATTAAGGACCATTCTTCTGGAGACACTCTACAGTTAAGCTGAACAATGACAAAAGAGCTCTGGATCCCTTCCACCTGTGTCTCTTCTACGCCAAACTCCACTCACCAAGACAGAAATCTCCTGCACAACACACACTTGTTTCCAAGAGCTATTACATGTTAAAGCACTCTGAATATTCAGTTTAGCCTTCTGCAGATCTTCAAAATTACACCCTACTCAACCTTAACATAGACAAGAGACTACCTGAGCACATCAGCTCTTTATTCCTCAAGTCAGATCTACAAGCAGCATTAAAATTCAGCTTATTCTAAACAAAGGAGTGACAGAAGTTTCTTAATTTTTTTGTGCATTTGTACTTGTGCTGTTAAGAACACATTCACCACCTTCAAAGGTGGAATACTCTGCTCATTAGCAGGTGAGCAATATTTCAGAAGTTACATACTCAAACTGTCAGTTTATTCTCCTTGACAGTTCTTGTGGATACTTCATAGACCTGTTTAAAGCTGTTTTTGTAGACTTTCTACTAGATTTTATGCTTGGAACACTACAAATATTAGACAATATGGTACAGAAAAGTGCAATGGTTAAATGATTGTTAAAACACTCACCCAAAGTAGGAAAAGGAAAAATAATGAAAAATGCACAGGGTAATTCACAATACTTATCAGAGAAGAAGCACACAAATAAATTTGTTTTATTCTACCCAAGTTGTTTCAAAAGCATTTGCTATAAATAATGTACAGACCTGTAAAAGTTCAAAGAAAATCCTCTGCTATACAATATCCAGAAAAAGTCACAAATAAGTGCTGTCTACAGAAAAAGAAGTCGAGCAAAGTAGATTTGATAGAAGTGACACTTGTCCATTTTCAAAGTTTTGCTTTTAAAGGTAGCATCAATTTCCTTAAAGCAGGATACTGCCCTTTCGACAGAATTTCTAAACTAGTATTCTCCTCTTGACAAAACAAAAATTCAACTTCCCAAATGAGAACAATTTCACTCTAGAACTCAACTTATGTGAAAGGACTCCTTGGTTATTTCCAGCAATTGCTCCAACTTTTTTAGTAGAAGCAAAATCCAAGTCAAGTCTAGTTTTACTGCACTGTATATTTCTGTCAGGTACAGCTATTTACACCATCTAAGAGAAGCACTGAATTACTGAATGCTCAAAGCCAATTACAAGACAGCTGACTTCACTTCATCACTGCTAATGACCTATGCAAAGCCTTCTCGTAACTTGGAAGGAATAAGACCTAGAGACAAGGTAATTTTTCCTATTGCCCTGTTACCTCCCAATTATTCATAAAAGAGAGTTGGTGACATGAAAGAAAGAAAACTAAGTACTGGAGCTTTCTGAACACCGATGTATCTTACTACCTAGAGAAGTTCCCCGCTGAGAAAGGATTCATGCATAAAGCACTTGATTGCAGAAAACAGCCCAGGTGTCCTGAGGCGCTCCCCACTTCAGTGTTAGGAGGTCAACTAATGAAATCTGTCATGTAAGACTAGAGATTGCTCTAGATATCACAGTTAATGGGACATTATTGTTTATGAGCGTGAAGCAACACGTGTGGTGTTTTTCTTCTGCTGGTTACTGTAGTCTAAGCATTTCCTCTGAAGTCTTCTTCCACAGTGAACACAGCTCATCAGTGTTTCTTGCAGTCTGCTGCTGTTCTCAGCATACACAGCCCTCTCTACTTTGTTATCAATTTAAAGATCATGTATTCTGATCAAAGTATGAGGCAACATTATTTTTCTAGATTCAAATGGAGTTTTAAAAGCTGGTGCTGTCTCCTTGCTACCACCTGTCTACTGAAAGACAGTTTTAAGGGCTGGGCTGCTAGTGGTGATCACCCATCCAAGGCAGCAATTTATGCCTCAACTGGACTGAGGACAGCACTGTAAACCGAAATGAACAGCTGAAGGTATAAATGCACAGTAAGATGACAAAGGCTTTACTCTCTCTAGATAACCCACACAAAATTACCGTGTCATAACAGTTTTCTCTTCTCAAGTAATTCTTACTGTGTTCAAGCTTCTGTTTCTCTGGGAAATCTAGAACCTATGTTCCCATTTATTTGAGTCCCTCTTTGAAAATAAAAAAACCTGTAAGACATTTCAGACTTCATTATCTACTGCCCACTAAGCACATTTTGTTCTTTCCAGTAAACCCCTAAGAAGATTCTACTTTTATTTTAAAGAGTTACACAGATTAGGCTATTTAGCCCAACAATTCAAATATTTTCTGAACATCTGCCTCTTCTCTCAGCTTCCCAGGGAACCTACCTGCCTGACAACTTTCCTTGCAAGAAAAAGCATACTTGCCAACAATAATTTCTTTCATTTTTCTCTTTGGAACCAGCTACAGCAGCCACTGCTGTAACATACCATAACAGCTTAATTCTTTCATTGCTGGGGGGAACAGAAAGCACAAGGGCCTTTAAATCAAGCTTCTTGGATGGCAAAGTTGAAGAGATCCTCTCCCTTTGACTACTATACCCATAAACCAGGAAAACAGGGGAAAGAAAATAAAGTGAGAATACAGCATCAGAAAAGAGAAAACTTCTCTAACTAGACTGATATAGAGGACCGCCTGTGTAGCTGTTCCCTTCTGCACTGGTCAAAGAACAGCAGTCTATGTCATAGCAGTCACTGAGTGCTGGATTGCTGCAAAATGTTTGTGGTAATTTTCCACTTTTGAGCTATCACTCAGTTTCAGGAATAGTATTTCCTGAAGCCTGTGGGCACCTCAAAACCAAGAAAAGGAAAAAAAACCCAGTTTCAGACAGAAACAGCAAAGGCAGCATCTTCAAGAGCTCTTTATTCAATGCTGCAGGGCAGGGTGCATAATAAGGCCAGAAAGACTGAGCTGATGAGGCCCTCTACAGACAGATCGGAGCAATCTTGTGTTCACAAGCCCTGGTTCTCCTGGGGGACTTCAAACAACCCAGTACCTTAGGAAGGGACAACACAGAGCAATCCAGGAGTTCCCAGAATGCACTGATGATAACTTCCTTCTCTGAATGGCAGAAGGCCTAACAAGGAGAGGTGCTATGCTGGATTTTGTTCTCCCAACAAGGAGGGGCTGGTGAGGAATGTGAAGCTCAAGGGCAGATTGGGCTGCAGAGACCATGAAATTGTGGAGTTTGAGATCGGTGGAGTTCAAGAGCCTTTGGGCAGAGGGGGAAGGTGCACAGCAAGCTCACTACCTGGACAGGTGAACAGATTTTGGCCTCTTCTGGGATCTGCACAGTAGAGTACCGTGGGTTAATATTCAAGGATCACCTCCTTCAAGTCCAGGAGTGATGCACCCCAACAAGGAGGAAGTCAGGCAAAAATGTCAGGAGACATGTATGGATGAACAAGCAGCAAACTTGAACACAAAAAGGAAGCCTGCAGAGGGTCAAAGCAAGAACAGGTTGTCTAGGAAGAACACAGAATATTGTCCAAGCAGTCAGATTCTATCATTCCGTAAAAGTTAAAACCCTGAAAGAATTAAATCTGGCCAGGGATGTCAAGGAGAACAAGAAAAGCTTCTACAGGTATACTGCTGACAAAAGAAGGCTAGAGAAAATGAAGGTCCTCTCTGGAACTGAAGACCTGGTTATGAGAGATATGGGAAAGTCTGAGGTACTGAAAACTTTTTTGCCCCAGCCTTCACTGGCAAGTTCTTCAGCCACACCACCCAACTTGCAGAAGCCAAAGGCAAGGACTAGGAGAATGAAGAATCACCCACCGTAGGAAAGTAAGTTCAAGACCATCTAAGGAACCTCAAGGTGCATAAATTCATGGGACTTGGTAGGATACATCCAGGGGTCCCAAGAGAACTGGTGGAAAAAGTGACTAAGCTACTTTCCATAATATCTGACAAGCTGTGGCAGTCTGATGAAGTTCCCACTGACTGGAAAAGCGGAAACATAAGCTCCATTTTCAAAAAGGAAAATAAAGACATAATAAAGTAGGAGAACTACAGGATGGTCAATCTCATCTCTGTGCCTGAGAAGACCGTGAAGCAGATCCTTCTGGAAACTATGTTAAGGCAACATGGCTTCCCTAAGGGCAAACCATGCCTAACAAATCTGGCAGCCTCCTACAACAGGGTTAAAGTGTTGGTGGATGAGAGAAGAGTGACTGACCTCCCCTATCTGGAGTTGCTCAAAACAGTTTGACACTGTCCCACACAACATCCTTGTCTGTAAGTTGGAGAGACATGGATTTGATGGATGGACCACTCAGTGGATAAGGAATTGGCTGGATGGTCACAGTCAAAAAGAGTCAACAGCTCCATGTCCAAATAGAGGCCTTCGACAAGTAAAGCACCTCAGGGGTCAGTATCAGGACCAGCACCGTTTAACTCGGTCAGCAACGCAGACAGTGGGATCAAGTGCATCCTCAGCAAGTCTGCCGACAACACCAAGCTCTGTGGTACCATCGACATGCTGGAGGCAACAGATGCCATCCAGAGGGATCTGGACAGGTTTGAAAGCTGTGTCTGCGCAAACCTCATGAAATTCAACAAGGCCTAGTGCAAGGTCCTGCATCTGGATTGGGGCAGTCCCAAGCACAAGTACAGGCTGCGCAGAGAATGGATTAAGCCCTGCCAAGAAGGATTTGGGGGTAGTGGTGGAGGTGAGGCTGGATATGACCCAGCAGCATGCACCCGCAAGCCCAGAAAGCCAGTGGTATCCTGAGCGGCATCAATAGAAGTGTGACCAGCAGGGCAAGGGAGGGGATTTTGCAGCACCTCTCCTATGAGGACAGGCTGAAAGAGCTGGGTTGTTCATCCTGAAGAAGAGAAGGCTCTTGGGAGACCTTACAGCACCTTCAGGTACCTAAAGGGGGCCTAAAAGAAGGCTGGAGAGTGACATTTTACAAGGATATGTAGTGATAGGACAAGGGGAAACACCTTTAAACTGAAAGAGGCTAGGGTTGCATCAGGTGAAAGGAATAAATTGTTTACTGTGAGGGTGGTGAAGCGCTGGAATAGGTTGCCCCATTCCTGGAAATTTTCAAGGCCAGGCTGGATGGGGCTTTTAATAACCTGGTCTAGTGGACGGTCTTCTTGCCTGTGGAGGGTGAATTGGAACTGGATGATGATCTTCAAGGTCCCTTCCCACCCAAATCATTCTAAGAGAATTCAGTTATCCAAAGTATTGAGTTTGCCTGATAGTGTTCAAGAGTCAATTACTATCTGTTATGCCTTAAAAGTAAGGCTTGAAAGGTAGAAGAATATGACACTTTAACCTAACAATTGTTAAGTAAGTCCTTTTAAGAGCAGGCAAAATCCCTCACAAATGCACAGTGAATTTAAGTGCCACGTTTTCAGTAGTCCTGCAATATTTTATAGCTCCTAAAAAGAATTGATATTGCTTTCTGCATAACNAGGGTGGTGAAGCGCTGGAATAGGTTGCCCCATTCCTGGAAATTTTCAAGGCCAGGCTGGATGGGGCTTTTAATAACCTGGTCTAGTGGACGGTCTTCTTGCCTGTGGAGGGTGAATTGGAACTGGATGATGATCTTCAAGGTCCCTTCCCACCCAAATCATTCTAAGAGAATTCAGTTATCCAAAGTATTGAGTTTGCCTGATAGTGTTCAAGAGTCAATTACTATCTGTTATGCCTTAAAAGTAAGGCTTGAAAGGTAGAAGAATATGACACTTTAACCTAACAATTGTTAAGTAAGTCCTTTTAAGAGCAGGCAAAATCCCTCACAAATGCACAGTGAATTTAAGTGCCACGTTTTCAGTAGTCCTGCAATATTTTATAGCTCCTAAAAAGAATTGATATTGCTTTCTGCATAACACCATGACTGGAGAGCAGCTGATTAGCATAGTAGTTTTATTTCATATTGATTATAGCATCTTGGTATTGTAGATCTTCTCTGAATGATTTTTGCGCAGAAGCATCAAGTCTGATGCCAGAAGTTTCTGGCCAGTATTACACCTGCTCCTTTGGTGTCTCCTGCTGTCCAGGTGGCTACTAAATCTGTGTCCTCATAGTTTCCCTCTCTAAATAGCTACTGCTGAAGATAATTTTCCCACATGCATGTGACTAAGAAGCTTGTCTTCCCTGACAAAATCCAGAGCCAATACTGTAGAACTTTATCTGTGTGTGAGTACACAGCTGGTACCTTTTTCCCCCCCAGTACTGCTACATTGGTATGCAAATACCAGATGACTAACAGGTGTTAAAAAACCCCAGCAACTTCGTACTGGAAGACTTTCCATTGCTGCATTTCTTCCCACAGTCAACCACTTGCATTATTTCAACACTCTCTCTGCTCACATGAACCAGAACAGTTGCCTTTTGACAATGCAGCAGGATGCCTTTGGAAGCTTGGAACACCCACCACACGAGGGAGTCCTTGCCTGCCGTTTCCCATCAGAGCTAGCAAATACCCAGTGCAAGGGCTGAGCAAGCTAACTTTTGGAAGCAACCGATTACATTACCAATGTACACAGATAATCCTGCATCATATCTGGAATTCTTAAACATTCCTTCGAGGTCTGCAGGCCATACAGAATAGATAATTAACAATACCAGGTAATCACTTTTTCCACAAAAAGCAGTAAGCCAGGAGAGACATTAACTAATAGAGATACACCATGTCCAAATAGGAAATCTCAACTCCAAAAAGCAGAGCTGAAAGCAGGGACTGCATGAAAAGGGGCATTTGCTTATGGACACTACAGGAGGCAGAACAAGCAGAAGAAACAGCATTTGCTTATGGACACTACAGGAGGCTGAACACTGACAATCTTGCCCATTACTGCCTCTTGTAAGTAAGAGGCACCTAGACATGCATGCTTTCTTACAAACTAATTTGTCATATTACAAGTAGAAGCTCCTTACCACTACAAGGTGAAAAAATACCACAGAAATTGCCAAATCAAGTACTTTTTTTAAAGCTAGCTTTATCCTTTAATTTTTACCACAATTAGTAGTAACATCTTCTAGGCACCTAAGCTTTGTCTTTTGCAGTCAATTTGTTCCTTGCCAGGAATACAGCCAGCAGTGTTAAATGCTCTTCCCTACTGTAACACCCAGTCACCATCTGAAATAGGCAAGTGGATATAAAGCACTTCGTTCTACTGCTGGGGTGTATCTAAACCTGCAGTAATTTGTTCATCCAAGTATAAAACTGGCATAACACCTTGCTGTGCTTTAAACCCAGCTGGCAAGTAAACAACAAGCAGCCACTCACTCACCACCACATGGCAAGGAGTATGGGGAATGGGTAGGAGAATAATAAAAAAGAAACTAACTTGTAAGTGAACTTGAATAACTGAAACAAAGTAAAATATAATACCAGTATTAACAGCAGTAAATAAAAAAGGAGATAAACCGCAAGAAAAATAAGTGATGGATAACACAACTGCTCACTCCTGCTGGCTGATACCAAATCCTGTCCCCTAAACGTGATCAGTCCCCATTCCAGCTAGCTCCTCCAATTTATATTCTGTGCATGAGGTTCTATGGTGTCAAACATACCTGTGGTCAGTTCAGGTCCCCTATCCCAGCTATGCTCCCATCACCTGCTCACCAGCAGAGCATGAGACTGAACAGTCCTTGACTCAGGGTAAACACTGCTCTGCAAAACATCAGTATGCTATCAGCATTATTCTCATACTGATTCCAAAACACAGCACTGTATCACCCAGTGAGAAAAATAAACTATCCTGCTAGAACCAGAATGTACTTGAATGTAAATTCTTTTCCAGACTTCACAGTAACACATACTGTTTTGGAGGAGTTGTTTTGTTTCTTTCAGGCTCTATCTGCTATTTAATCTCAGAGCTTGGAAAAATTTCCTGAAACATGCTATGATCCCAAGCTTGAAAAATATTTCTCCCTTCTAGGGAACATTTTTCAGAAGTTAACTTCCAGTGTTGCTTTCCAATCGTGGGTTTTTTCCTGGTCTTTAGTGATGACTGAAAAACAGTAACAAACTGATAAATTGTCCTCAAAACATCATTTCTTTCCCTTACTTAAGTCTTAACTGTCAACTAAAAAAATAAGTCCTCACAAGTATGTCCAAAGGGACTATCCTTCTTTCAGTTTTAACAGCTGTAATTAAACAAACAAGAACAGCTACTAATCTGCAAGACTGAGTAGTGAGGAAAAAAAAACACTTCTCATAATTGGTAAATACACACAAGAAAAGACTATGCTGAGAAAAGCTGAAAATTTCATTACTTGAAACTAAAGTATGTCTCCACAGTGTAATTCTTACACAAACACTGCAAAATTTTTTGGTAAGGAATTTTTTTTTTTAATTTTAAAAGGGGGTTGGGGGAGGGGGGAAATGGGATAATCACTACATCTTGCCATAGATGCAAAACTTCATTACCATTGTGCAGCATTAGTAGGCTTCAAGCGCATTTCAAAAAGAGCTTTGGCTTAACCTGCACGAAGCCACAGGTACTAGAAAGACCAGAAGAAAGCTAGTGACTTTTACCCTCATTAGCTCCAGAAAGTCAGAAGACAGGAAATAATTCAAATTTCAAGTCTCTTTCTGTTTTATTCATTTCTACCAAATGTCTCAAGTAAGAAAAGGTAACAACACAGTAACTGAAACAGTTGGTCAATAGTGTAGAAATCTTGAAGCTAACATGGCTGTGCCTTTGATAACTGTTAAAGGAATAAAATGAAATGCAGGATCTGAGCCCTATCAGATATTTTCTCTTTATTGTGGATTAAAGCATTAGGTCACTAAAACCAGAAGTCTGCATGTTCTGCTTCCTTCTATTGCATTCTACAGCCTTCTAGCTACTTCCACTCTGACTTGGTACACTCCAGGAAGACAAAGTCCATATAGAATAGTATAATAAGTCCTTTTCTGCAGTTGTGCATAGAAAACCATAATGGCAATCTAGCAAATTTTCATTGTAAGAGACAGTTGAAATGTACTGTGATAAAAGAAAATAAAATATAGATATACATATATTTCATAGAGAAACAAATACATGAAGCTAAAGAAAGTTCCTTGTGTGTATGCTAAGGTCTTCCTTCTGTAACACAATATACTAGCTGCATCAACACATAATGGACCAACAACGAACCTCTTAAAATGATCTGCACTTTCAAGTCTTACCACTCAGCTTGTGGAGGCTGAGAGGAAGTATCTACTTTCTGTCCAGTCCTTATATTTCAAATGACATTCTTGGAGTGAGAGGGCTTCAGGGTGTGCAGGTGTGCCCAAAGTGAGGTAGGACTTCACTGAATCATGCCTTCATTATTATAAATATTTTGCTCTAATCTCAGAGCACAGTTACCCCAAAAGGCACTTATGCTGTAAAAACTTCAGGTCACTGAAGGTCTAACACAACTAGCTTCCACTAGAATTAATATCTATTCAAACAGCTGGCCTAAAATCACTACAATGTAACAGCAATACACACCTACAAAAATCTATGAAAGGGCAAGCAGTGATAAGACATGCCAGACAGGCAGTCAAGCAACTCGCAGTGTGAAAGCAAAGAGCACTATCTTTGCTAAAAACACAACACATATTCCCCATCACTACAGGACTAATGCCAGTTTTCAACAACCAATGCTTTCATGAGCTTCTTGCAAGTTATCGTAAACACTAACAAGAGTGAATCTGTTTGCAGGAAACTGCAAGAGAATGTACACCACAACAATTCCCATCAAAAAGCACAGTGCTTGCTGTAAAGCAGAGTGATTTAATGATGTTCTGATTCATTACATTCAGAAAGGTCCCTAACCATATTCACTCCTACAAAAAGAGTTCAATTTTTAAAACATTAAGTCCCTGATTATGCTGTACATTGAGATCAGCCCATTAACTCAGCTTAATATACAGATGAACAACCATTTTACAGATAGCTTGCTTCCATAATGTTGGTAGTAAGAGTGAATCCCTGGATGCGAGCATGCAGGTTTAGTCAAACAGGACTTTTCTACCATTTTTACTTGTAAAAACAAAACCTATAAACTTCTGAAAGGTCAAAACACTGTTGTGCCGGCAGAACAGTGAAAAGCATGAGGAAGTGCAAAGACAATCAGGTGCTATCTTGAACAACAAGACAAAACAATTTCCTTAATCCTCACTTGTTTACATGACCCATTTCCAGGAGACATGCAAAGTGAAATAAATCACAGTTTGCTATGAAAATGCAGAGTAAATGCTGCTAAATCCTTTTCAATAACATTAAAGAGCAATATGCAGAATCAGAGAAAAGTAACTACAGGATACATTTGCACAGAACCTTCACAGAATCTCAGAATTGCCAGGGTCGGAAGGGACCTTAAAGGCCATCCAGTTCCAATCCCCTTTAATAGACTTAAGACTATTAGTATGGCTCTGGATCCACACATAAGGCTTGTTTGAAACCTAACTCCTTCAGGACTGTTCCTGCAGTCCAAACAGGACAGTACTTTAACCACCCAAGACCAATACTCTTGCTGCCCTTGTCTCCAACAAGCACACAAAATTCAAAAGTATTTATTAACTTTGTGGTACAACACACCAAGTCCCTAGGCCACATCAGAGACTGCATTTTAACATCTGCAGAGCTGAAAAACATGTACTATCATGAAAATTAAAAAGGTGATGTTAAGAACAAATCTGTCAAGCCCCCTCCCCCCCCCCAAAACCTATGCTTCAAGGTCTTAAAGCAAGCTGATCCAGAGAAGAGATCAAACAGTCACAACACATATAAATACAAGTTTGCCTCCAACACCACTTGGTTTTATCCTTGATTTTAGTCAAGTTCTGCACAAGGCACTCACTGGCAAGATACAGTTTGCCAGGCAATACTTTTTGTCCACATCCCTGCCCTACTGTCAGGCTGACAGAACTCATTCCTTATCTCAGCACATCACTCGGCAGTAGCTAGCAAGTACCTCTGCATCTCGGAGACTCAGCACACCAAAAAAGAGCAGGCAGCTTCAACTGGCTCCTGTTTTAGCTGCCAAATTACTCTACTCTCCCACCTAAGTGCATTCACAACCTTGCAAAAACATCTGATCGATTAGAGGGCTAGAGGACTGAAAACATCAAACACATTGGCTGTGTAACAGCTGGGGAGTTTCAAAAGAATGGCAAAGGTCTTTTTCCAAGTGACAAAGTTGCAGCTCTGTTCATTCATGTGGTCCTCCCTGTATTAGAACTTGTACTATACGAGAAAGTACCTGAAATTCCAGCTACTCACTGCCTTATCATCCTCAAAATTTTCTTTTTACTTTCCTTGTCATAGGAATGCTTGAAACTTTCTATATTCCAAATAAAGTAACTTGGAAGACTAAGCCACTCAACAGATATGTCATGTTTTTTTTCCTCTTCTTGCTTGCTCTGGGACATAAAGGAAAACAACCTGCCTAATTTGTCTTCTACCTTTAGGCAGCAAGAAGTCTCAATAAGTATATGGCCATACTTTTCACCCATATTCCTGAAAGGCTCTTTTAAATACCTTAATGCAAGACTAGTTCTAGGGTAAGTAAAATATGTAGGGTTGAAGAGAAATCTAACACTGCTCAAAGTAACAGTGACGAAAGACTTGAAAGAAACTGCCAGCCTAGCCTCAACCCAACAAAGAGATCACCTTGCAAGTCAGGAGTTTTAGCTATGCAGTAGCACTGACAAGGCATAAGGCTTCCAAAAGCTCTGCTCTTGTCAGATACTAACATTTACAGTGGTATGATAGAAGTAGAGAAAACTACAAAGGTTAACAAGTTTCACATATTCCAGATTCAAGCATCCAGTCAAACTCCACACTTCATATTGCTTCCACTCAGGACACAAACAGCTCTTCCTTGATTACCAAGAGATTGCTGTAAAAGCCACAGCAAGCATAAGAGCCATCAGAGTTTCACCCCCTGCTCTGCTGAAACAGGGCACCTAACACACAGAAAGAAAAATCCTTTTCCCACTCAGCTGTTTGGGCATACTGTAATTGAGCATTGTCACAAGTGTTTCCTCAGTTTCTCTGCACTGCAGGAGACTGCTCCACAACCAAGCATCGGACAGCACAGAGCCTCTGCTGTACTGACTGTATGCTTACACATGGCATACTAAATTACAATCAGAGCTACTGTGGTGAACAACATATGCACGCTTTGATTACATCACGTCCAACTCTGTACTTTTTTTTATGTTTTTGTGACCAACTCAGAATCCTTTGCATTTACTACCATGGTACTTCAGTGAAAACAGAACATGCACAAGAAACTTCCATGTTAACAACTGAAACTCTCTGTACAAACTTCAGTTGTAAACATATGTACTACAGCTGCAGCAACAGTTTTCTGGAAGTGCTCAATTTCCAAGCATTTTTTTAAACTACAGTTTCAGACACCTGTTCAATTGTGTGTTGCATTTTACATCTGCCTTATATGCAAAATAGGTATGAGACAATACTTCAAAGTATCTGAAAAATAATTTTCAGAGGACAAGAAGAAATTTGCAAAATTAAGTAAGGTAATACCGTAGACTAGACTACAGTACTCTAGACTGTAAAAGTCTATTGAATTTTTTAAGGGTCACATAGTAAGATCTGAAGAATTGTACTCTGTGAGGCTGTAACGCTGACCATAAAGAAACCCCACCACATGACAGATAGTTGCCAGTCACAGGCCAAGCAGGAGCACAGATTTTTTGGGAAAAGATGTGTAAGAGGATCAGGCTTTCAACCAACATGTAAGCTTTGCAGTAAGGCAGCTGGATCAGGTTTGAAAAAAAAGCCCATATAACAGTAACCAACAAGAATGTCCTGAAGCGGTCTTAACTCTATCTTCAGTTAGAGATGGTAGAAATTTTGGCAGCAGGAAGTGATGCAAAAAGAAGCCTTCAGGTGTAGAGTACCTGCCTTCTTGTACTAAATGGCACAGTCTAGTAGCACAGCTTCACAACTACACAAGTCTCCAGATGTGATAACACTGTTCTTGGCTAGGTCTCTAAACACATCCTGCCTCATTTTCCAGGCAAAACAAGCCAGCACATCAAACTGCAAATGAAATACACATATAAGCATTATTACTAGTTCAAATACAGTCAAAGAGAAAAGAAAACCAAACCTATTAATAAAAAGGTTCTCTTTTAGATCAAAAAAGTTGCAAATTTTATGAGCATATGATTATTTTGAGAACAGTACACTTCCCCAAATTTAAGACACCAGCTGCTTTCTGAAATTAGAGACTGAATTCCACAAGTTTCAGTTCAGCTAACAACTCCACAAACACTACTTGGTAAATGACAAAGAAGCAAATGCCTGAAAACATGGAGATTATTCCACGATGTGAAAATTATGCATTTATCTTCCACATGAAGATAATTGAACATGCACTAAAGGCAGTGGGAGTTAAACCTCTGTGCTCTTTTATAAAGATACCACATTAATCACATTTTTACCTATATTCAAGTTTCAGAAAAGCAGGCCTAGGAAATGCAGTTTGTCTTGCTAAGGTAACTATTAAGTGGTAATTATTAGTCTTGTATTTTGTCAAAAGCTACTAAATCCATCTGTCTCATGCTAGTGGAAAGCCTGTGCTTTCAGATGCTTGCACAAGGACAGTTCAGATAAGTGAATTTCAACCCACTTTATCCTCCTTCCCCAACTAAATTTAGGGAGTCTTTTTAGCTTATTTTTTATAATTACACATGCTTACCATTAGATTATGTAATATGTTATCATTATATGATAAATGTTGTCTCTGCTGCCTTTAAAAATGTAGAAGCACTTAAACTAAATTAAACAGCCATCTAGAGTGACTGGTTAGAATTCAGTTATGATACTCTGTTGATACCAGGGTCTCCCACCTACTGTACAACTAGAATTAGTTCATTTGGTAGTTTTGTAATTTGTATTTACATACACTCGCTTTAGTCAAAAGCACGTCAGAGTTAACGCAGACTCTAAAATATCTAGATTCTCTGATTAGGAAGTGAAAATAACTGACACTCATGACCCACTTATCACTTATGTTGTCAATGGGATTATCAAGTGAAGAGATTCTTATTCAGCACCCTTTCAAATCTTCATTAGTATCAACGTTTCATTTACCTTCAGTAAAACAACAAACTTAATTCTTAATGATATCACTTCCAGCATTTTTCTTTTAATAGAGAGAATAAACTCCACCTCAGCTACTAGTGTTGCCCCAACAGCAAGCTGTGCCCATGAAGTGCATGCTTGGAGATGACCAGCAGGAACCTTCTACAGGTCAGCTTTCTCTGCTACCCCCTTCACACATAAACCCTTCGCTAAAATCAGTAAGGGACACAAACTTTATGCTGAGAGTACACTGCAAGGAACTATAACCATTGGTTGACACAATCAAGATTCTTAACAAATTGTACTCCATGGAAAAAGCATTACTGAAACTACTAGAACTGCCTTTTATAAACAGGACTTCAGACTGCTCACATGAAATTAGTAAGTGAACTCCAGGGTGCCTCCTTTGCCTCAACTAGGTTTTCCAGAGGCAGGAAGGCCTTCAAGCTCAACTCATCTCAATCCTCAAGTGTGCAGACAGCTTTAAGTAACTAGGGCACTTCCACCTCCAGCGAGAGCTTTCCCTACCTATGGCAGGGGGGTTGCAACGAGATGCTCATTAAGATCCCTTCCAAGCCAAAACATTCTGTGATTCTATGACAATACAGTCTTAAATGCACGCAGATGTGACCACAGAGTGAGTGTTCAATAATAGGGAGAGAGAAAGTTTGGCTCAAATTCACAGGAAGCTCTAACGAGCATCTGGTCAGGGTGACAGTAACTGGCCTCAACCCCTCTAAATTTCATCACACAGCACTGGTGACCCAGTTAACCACGGCAGGAGTAACTGACTCTCAGGACAGGATTGTGGCTGCTAACGGGGCACAGCTGTAGAGATTACATCTCCACATGGTCCCACCAGATGCCCTTTGGGGTAACCAAGTTGATCTCTGCCCCAGCGATCAGTGGGCTGTGCTTTCTTCCTCCCTGTTGTTGGCCTTTACCACCAGTGACAGCCCCCAGAAAGTAAAACAGTCTCTGACAACAAGCTTGCAGGATGGTACCACTCTACACCAAGGCCAAGACTGGACTGGCTGCTGTGTGCTGCCACCAGCAAACTCCACTCTGCCTGAGAGCCACTAGGCCTGGAGTGGTGGAGACAAGCCATTCCAGACCTTGGTGATGCTGCCAGCACAAAAACGTATACCTAAATTTCTCATCATTTAAAGGCACTCTCAAAGTATCTAGTACTCATGGCAGTTCGTTTAAAGGAAGAAAGAAACTACTGCTTTAAACACAGGAATCAAACCAATAAAAATTCTGAAATTCATGGCCCATCTCTTTCCACACCAAAACCTGGTTACAATCCCTGTTCTGAATTCAGAAGAAAAAAAAATTTGCTTTTCAAGAACTCTGTAGAAAACCTGAAAATGAGTAAGAACAAGACTGAAGCTAGAGAGTTTTCTCCTCAGCATCCACAAACAAAAGGTAATCTTGCTCCAGGCTATTTAAATCATCAGTATCGTTCCCAATAAAGTCATAAGGCAAGACAGCACATCTCTCAATCTCCCTTAAAATATTAAAATCTTTTGGAACAAGACTGATACAGTATTTTTCCTGGCAGCTGAAAGTAATGGCTCAAAGCTGAGCAGCTACTTTCTGATAAAGTAATAAAACCAGTTCTATCTCCAATAGTTCTAACTCTGGAGTTCCCAGCTACTGAGAATGTCATTTCAGTGAAGTTTTCCTGCGAATTCAGAATCCTTCTTAGGCATCACTTCATGCTATACAGAAAATATCCCCCCTCAAAACAAGAGGTCTACAATTAAATCTTGCTCCCTTCCCAAGTAAGGACTCTTCTGAAATGATGCACCAGCAGTGCGGACTTCTAGCATACAAAACATCAAAACCGTAGTGTAAGGACATGGCAATTTGGACACTAAGATCTTGAGGCTCAGTTCTTTGGGCCTGCAACCACCTCTTAATTGGGGGAAGAATGTCATTCTTAAGCAGGTTTCATAAGGAATGCAAAATATGTGAACTTAGATCTGCAAGACAGAGACAAACACTTTGAACAGCCATCCCACAAACTGATGATGTACCAGTTACATCCTTCCACTCTTATAATAAAAGGTTAGAAAATACTTAAGTAAAGGACCTTTTGTTTCAAAGCACTGAAGTCATGATCTATACAGGAAACAGGTTTGTCTTCTGCATCAATCAGTCCCCACCTGAAGACAAGAGGCTGTTGCATCAGCCCAGGCTAGTTTCTTTGGCATGCCTAAAAACATTTAGTGTTCTTCACACTGAAGAGCAGAGACTGGTTTGAGGCTTTGTCAGCCCAGAGGGACTAAAAAGCAGTGATTTCAGTATCCCAGACTACCATGCTGAAGCAGGGTAATTTACAGATTTACCCATTCCACTGTCTAACATCTTAAGGACAAATCATGTGTTACAGTAATAAGCACTGGTCATCCAGAGCAAAAGGGGAGGCAAAGCCACCTTCATCCAGCAGCACAGAAGTCAGACAGGGACTATTCAATAAGAATGAAGCCAAAGAACATATATTGATTCAAGTGCACATTCTAGAGAAATTGCTGAAGTGCTAAAATGCAAAATCAGCTTTACCTACACAAAGTAAGGCAACCTGTCCTTTCTCCAAGGTACAATTTCCATTACCTGCATCCCTGAAAAAGGAAGCTTTGCATCAACTAGGGCTAAAATCTAACTCCAATGAAATTGAATTAAAACTCAAGGAAACCTTGCATAAATATCTGCTTTTCCACATCCGAGTCATCTTTCCGAAGACTCTAAAGCTCAGGTTTCAATGTCCTGTTAGCATTTAGAGTACTCACACGAAGCTGGATGAAATGCACATACAGCCTCTTAATTTTGGTGTATATAATTAAAAAACTAATCTAAAGTCCTTCTGACTAGCAATATCAGTATTGGTTTCTTCTGCCTTTATTCCATGACTTAAGAGAATTGTAAAACACCATCTGGCAGTTCACTGCCTGAAAAATAAAAAGATGCTGAAAACTCCAACATACCTGTTATTTTGTCCCTGACAAGCTTGCAGGATTCCATCTCCCCAATGCTGCCAAACAGACTCTTCAGTTCTTCTTGTGTCATGTTTTGTGGAAGGTAGTTGACTATTAAATTGGTCTTGCTGTCTTCTGTGTTCCCAGAATCATCTGGTGATGAGCAGTTGTTGATGGTGGTTGAGCCATGGGCTGTGTTATTACAAGCTGGCCCGTTAGTCAGCTGTGTTTCCATGGCAGCAATTACCTGCTGGAAAACACAGAAAACAAGAAGCATCAAACCTCCTATTTCACTATCTAGTAGGAGAATCTGGACAATAATTTAAGACCTATCACTATGCAGAAACGGTACTGCCAAGGCCATATACTGCCTCTACACGCAAAAAGACCCCTCTCCACCAATACAGATGAATGTTAAGTGTTAGTCAATGCAATACTTAAAAAACTTGCAGGAAAACGAAGTGTATCTTCTAGAAGCTCACTCAGTGACATCAACACTCAAAGCTCAGTTTCCATCCTCTGTCACTCCCTGCATTTAGGGGCATTACAGCCTTTCTATTATATAAGTTACTAAGCAGAACTGGTCTGTTGCAAGGGTTATTATTTCTATAAACTTACAACTGGTTACTGAAACACCATGAAATGCAGCTTTTAAGGTGGTAGTATCTGATTATTTTCAGAAAGGTGGGAATTAACTGTATCCTGAGTATATTTCTCAAAAGCAATAGCAAAAATCAAGATTAGTACTTTAAAGAGATACTTAAGAGGATATATAAATGTGCTGGGATCAAAAACACACTCTTACTTGACAACATCTATGTCAAACTTCTGTCACCACAGGTTGGAATTAGGTTTCTAAGTGCTTTTATTTGACTAAACTGACAGTTCCTGGTTCTCAGTTCTTCCCTCCCCTGAATTCTGAAAACACACAAATTTGAATCTTTTACTTTTAGACATCAAAATAAGGGAGTGATCACCACTCCAAGAACTGCTCTGTGCCTTGGAAGATCACAGAACAGATCTTCCCAGAAGCTATGCTAAGACACAGGGAGAATGAGGAAGTAACTGGAGACAGCCAGCAAGGCTTCACCAAAGGCAAGTCCTGCCTGACCAACCAAGAGGCCTTTTATGATGGAGTGACTGCATCAGTGGACAAGGGAAAGGCTACAGATGTCAGTCACCTATATGGACTTCTGTAAAGCCTTTGACACGGGTTTTGCACACCACAACATCCTTATCTCTAAAGTGGAGATAACTGATGGGTGGACTGTTAGATAGAGAAGACAGTGGTTAGATAATTACATCCAGAGGATACTGGTAAATGGCTCAGTCTTGATGAACATTAGTGACAGGAGTGCATACTGGAACCAATGCCATTCAATGTCTTCAGCAGTAACACAGACAAAGGGATCAAGGGCACCCTTATCAAGCTTGCAGTTGACATCAAGCTAAGTGGTGGAGCTGCCACACTTCAAGGATGGGATATCATCCAGAGGGACCTGGTCAAGCTGGAAAACTGGGCCCATGGTAATATCAGGTGCAACAAGGCCAAGTGCAAGGTGCTGCACCGGGGTCAGGGCAACTCCCAGAATCAATGCAGCCTGAAGGATAAACAGATCAAGAGCAGCCCTGCCAAGGAGGACTTGGAGGTGCTGGAGGATGAGGCTGGATATGATCCAAAAATGTGCACTTGCAGCTCAAAAAGTATGTTCTTGACTCCATCAAAAGAATCGTGGCCAGCAGGTCAAGTGAGGAGATTCTCTCTTCTACTCCACTCTGGTGAGACCCCACCTTGAGTGCTGCATGTAAGCCCTGGGGTCCTCAGTCAACAGCACAGGAAAGACATTGACCTGTTGGAGAAAGTCGAGAGGAGGCCACCAAGGTGATCAGAAGGATGGAGCACCTCTCCTATGAGGAAAGGCTGAGAGAATGGGAGCTGTTGAGCCTTCAAAAGAGAAAGCTTCCAGATGACCTTACCGTGGCCTTCCAGTACATAAAGGGAACCTGCAAGAAACATGGAGAGGGACTTTTACAAGGTCTTGTAGTGACAGGACAAGTGGAAATGGCTTCAAGGTGAAACAGCAGGTTTAGACCAGATATTAGGAAGAAATTCTTTACTGTGACAGTGGCGAGGCTGCCCAGAGAGGTAGTGGATGCCCCATCCCTGCAAATGCTTACAGTCAGGTTGGATGGGGATTTGACCAACCCGGTCTAGTGAAAGGTTTTGCTCACGGCAAAGTGTATTAGAGCTAGACAATCTTTAAGGTACCTTTCAACTCAAACCATTCTATGACTCTGTGTCTCACCCCAAAGTAACTGACTGTATGATTGAAAGATGCAGCAGAAGTAATTTGGAGGACTGTACTTGTACACCAATACTTGTCACAAGATGCCACACATACAAAAGGCTCTCTGACATCTCAGTCAGTTATTGAAAGGCAACAGTTCGTAAATACAGTGGATTTTTAAAGGCAGCCTAGTACCCAAGATTTGGGTAGTCTGCCCTCTTTGAGACCAACTATGCAAGGACAACATTGAAGAGAAAATTACGTAAGTTAATTCTCCAGTGATACAGGGATGCATCTGCTAAGAACATCCATTACAAAAGCATAATCCAGTTCTCTAGAAGAGCTGCAACTGGAACAACATTTTCTTCTCTTGTGACAAACTCCAAGAGATAACCTGCTCCTGGCACTGACAAAACAAGTCCACTGAAAAGATGATAAAGTAGACGATCCCAAGTAAGATAAATTACTTTTCAAATGACTAGCATATCTGGTAGAGGTAGTAGTCACAAATGCTGTGCTCCAACTGAGGCTCTCTAGGATTGCTTTTTTCCCTCCTTTTTGTCTTTTACTCTCAAATTTGAAGTGTTCACTGATGAAAATTCGCAGGATTTAGCAAGGACAAACAATTCTCACTTAATTGCACATTTATTTTCATATTTAGGTGGCAAGAACAGGATCCCAAGTCAGCACTCAAGTGAAGAGCTGAAGTAGCCTGTGTGTGCTGAAAACTACAGCATTTCTCAGTTCTAGAACCATCTGCTCTGAATAAGGTGATACTAATATGTTTTACAAATAATGCATAACCCATTGATAGGCTGCATAGAATTGTTCATAAGACAAAGCACAAAGCACTAAATTTTTTTCACTCAGAAAAATAGTTTGAGATAAATTTACAGTTTTTGAACAATTTCTTAGAATAAGACTAGTAAATATACTTTTAAGATAGTAACCATAAACACATAGAATACAGGTTTTCAAAGTTACTGCAACTTAGTATTCAGACCATACCAAAACCATTTTAGTACAATATTCCTCTTCAGTTACCCACCAGGTATTTTGAATTAGTACTAAAATCTAATTGACATAAGAAAGGCAAGCCACTGCAGCGTAATTTCTACAGGAGATCACCATATTATAGAAAAAGTTGTCTTGGTATGTCAGTGTGCTCTAGGCTCTCACAGAATAAGAACACAACCTACAGCCTATAATGGAACATAAAAGTTAGCATTCCAAATGGAAGATTAAAAGACTTTGGTATGGCCTCAGCACTATTAACATGTAAAAAAGTAGCCTACAGAATTTAAGAAAAGACCCACAGACCCCAGTCCAAGGCTCTGCTGCCCACGAACCACTTCTAAGCAGAGAAGCCACATCACACAGTCTGACTGCCATGTTAGTTTGGAGTTGCTGTCTGCAATATGGACACAAAAAGTACCGTATGTTAGATTAGCAAGATAATGCAACAAATAAGTTTGTACAAATTTACACTAACTGCATTTATATTCCCAGCACGTCCATGCAGTGTGGCTTAATTGGATTTGAGGCAATTCCAATCTAATCTTTCCAAATTCAGTTTGAAAATTATTTTTCTTACATAAAATAAGATACTTATTTTTAAGAAGATTTAAAAGATAATGCTGTCTGGTTACCCCTGCGTCTACCCTGTAAACTACCCCCAAGAACCACACCATGCCTAAAAGAATCATGTCACAAAGGAAATATTACATCTTTAAGATTGAAGAGTAACCAAAGAAACCACAGTGAGATGATTTTCTATCAGCATAAGATGACCATGCAGCACTGAAAGGCAGCTCCCCTTACATGCAAGTCTTTCCCAGCCCACAGAAAAAAAACAACTATAGCAACCTACTTTGTTAGAATCCAGTCTGTTCTTAAAATTCTAGGTTTTAAAAATTAAGTCAATTAGAATCTCACACAGAAGATATTCACTATGTTTCCTTGCAATAGCTGTTTAAAAGTTGTATATACCACTGGACATACAACTGGCAGTAGAGCCAAAGATTTCTCAAGTGAAATAACTGGAGAAAATATGCAAGTGTTTTTCCTAAGGGTATTTTTGTCCCCAAGAACATTCTCTGTTTTAACTAAGACTGCTGAAAACACAGTTGGTCTTACACTGAACAGTGCTAGGAGGATACCGCAAAAGCTAACAGGCCACTTGCAGATGATTACAAGTAATCAGGACGTGAAATCTAACCACAATAGGAACAGTGGGCACAAATACGAAGACTCCTGATTCTTGCCACACTTTGAGACTACTTTCTTGCCCTTGGTTAACAGATAGGGCAAGTCTAAACTTGATTAAAAAAGACTTAGATTTCAGAACGCTAATGCCTCCAGGTTTTATAAAAATATACTCCAAAACTACTTCTGTTTCTGTTTTAAAATGGTGCAAATTACTTCTCATTTCAGTTTGCTACTAAGTTCATATGGTTATCTAACTTCATATTTGGTCTTTATTTCTAAGTTAGGTTAGTAAAGACCTTCAATTGTCTCTATGCAAAATACTGACTCTTTGGTATCAATTGCAAGCTTGCATGACATTCTCTCTGGTGTCAACCCAAAACCAAGAGTGACAACTGCACTGCTGAAGTTCTCTGTTGTTTACAGCCAAGTACTATTTCATTAACTGCTTATTACAAGAAGAAAATCTAATAGTCTCAACCAACTTCTTTAAAGTCCATACAGGCTTTATTAAGGAGACTGCATTAAAGCAGCACTCTCCAAAATTCTCTGTCCTACAGGGACTGTACTGGTGTGTGTAAGATGATATATTTGGATCTCTATGGCTCTCAAAACAGTGTAACCCCATAGATTATTTGCTTCCCGTGAACCACTGGCTGTAGATGGAAAACTTCAATAGGATAGCCTACTTGTATCCACAGGCCTTCTGTGTACACACTACAGACTTCACTATTCTCTCAAGCACTGCAGCACTTCACAGAAAAAGAAAAGAGCACCTCTCATTTGAGGTACTTCCAGTTTGTATAACACGTCTATCTTTACCGAAGAATTCTACAAAGTAGTTGCAACAATGTGCAAGTCAATTCTCTAAACTACCACACCCTATATATCCAAATCATATTTTGCTCTAGAAATTCTTGGACCATTTTTATTATTTTCAAAGCTGCAGACTGCTCTTTTACATCTAGTTTTGAAAACTGGAGCTCTCAGTATTTTATTTACACTTCTATCCGACCTAAAAAAGAAGAAAAAAAGGCTATGGCTAATTACCTCATAGAAAAAATAAATTACATTTTCTGAAAGTCAGTTTTCAGCTTAAAGTGTACTAAAACAGCACATTGCCATAGAATTTGAGCTGTGAATAGTCTTCAACATAAGTTTTAAAATACTGAACTACTGAAGAAACTTTAGTACCATTAAAAAACCGAATCCAGTTTTTTACTATTAGCCTCAGAGACAGTATTACACTTCAGGTTATTAAACTAGCTCAGCAGTTACTCCATTCAAAACCTATGAAACCATTAAGTTCAGTAAACAGGGTTCTATGCCTACTGAGAAAATGTAAGCTTGTCTTAAAATGCATTCAAATTAAGAGGAGAATATGTCAAGATGACCAAGTAAATCTGCTCTTTCTTTACAATGAAAAAAGGAAATAGAGCTAAAGACAAAGTTGTTCAGTTCAGCAACCTGAGTGGTTCCTCTTGTTAATTTACAGTGCATGGGAGCCATCTATTTCTCAAACTTACTTTTAGTTCACCAGGCACAGTTAAGATTTTAAACCCAAACACTGTTAAACACTATTTATAGCATTAATTGAATCCCAGTTTCTAATTGGTTGTAGTCATGAGTAAGGTAAAAAAAAACAAGTAGGCTTTTTTGTTTTTCAAGAGCAAAGACATCAGGAGTTCAAAAGCCATGATTTATGCAATTAGTTCTGGTTGCCATAGAACAGCTCCAATTTTAACAGCAGATTTTTATGAGAGCTTTAGAAAACAAAGCAGAGGTAGCAAGATGTAGATGGGGAAAACAGTAGTCACAGTGGGCTATTAATTTTCCTGCAACACATGTATTTTATTGTGTAACATACTAAATTGTTCATGCTTAGCTGAAAATGCAAGTTGAGGCTGGATCCTGGCAGTGTTGTGATAGAACCAAGGAGGTGACAAAACAGATAAACTTTCAACCCCCATCACTACATCACCTGCATATATATATACACACACACATGCTAGAGAGAAACCTTTAGTGTCTCACACTACTGGCCAAAATCTTCCCACCACCAGTTTGATTCACACATGTGCTTCCCTGCCCTAAGAGGGCAAAAAGTAATTTCACACAGATTTATAGACATAATTTATTTCTATTTCTACTATAGACACAACACAAAAAATAAAAAACCACTGCACAGATGCCTGCCCTGATTAAGCTATATACTTCTGTGAGAGGCTGAAATACTAATGTTTAATAATTCAAAACAATGGACCACTTGCAAAAGCAACAGGGTGCTTTGCTGGGTCCAGGTTTGCACCCCTCGGCCGAGGGAGATGAGGAGGGTTTGGGTGTGTGGTGGCAAAACTTCAGACACAGGGGGTGAGCACCCAGCAACAAAGGCTACAAGCTGGGTAAAGGGAGAAGGCCAGTAAGAAGCAAATCCTGTGGAGGTGGGATAGTGCTTTTAATCAAGCCAATGTCCCTACACAACTGGCTCAGGCATAAAACTCCACCCCCTTCCTACCCCAAACACCTTAAAAAACAAAAACATCTTCATTATTTGATGATTCATGAAATGCATGAAAGCACAGTATTAATTCATGCATACTCAAAAAAGCAAGAAGTGTTTGCTTACTCAAAAAAAACCACTAAGGGATAACAGCAGCTGTTCAATCTAGCATATGCAAAAACCATTACACAGGTTACCAGAATATTCCACACTTCTTTATGGTTAAAGGGACATACAAGCCAGCATCTCTTCAGTCCAGAACCTTGCCTGTCAGAACAAAACACTATTCATTCTTTCAGTTTCCCTGCAGGAAAGGTAGCTGTCAAGGAGAGCTTGATGGTTACTCTGCTGTTCACACATTAACAGCACAACTCGGTGAGTCTGCACAAATAGGCTAAACAATGCTTATTTTTCATCTGTGTTTTCGCTTTTTCTTTAACAGTATAAAACCCAGCATTTCTCCATTCTCAGCCCTATCCACTTGCTTGTCCATTCATTTGTTGTTCCCTTCATTGCACTATTTAAAAATCTGCAGCACAAACTAGATCAGGGTATTGCTTGAGGGGAAAACTCATGCAGCTCCAGAGAACCAACCAAAAGAATACCTTCTGATTTATGAAGTTATACGGAAGAACTCTGATAAAATACAGATCAAAGACCAAAAAGCCTCACAGAAAACTCAGAATTCCTCTGATAATAAAGTGGTCTCAAAATTTTCAATTAACTGAAAGTTACTGGTGTAAACAGAGGCAACTAAGACCAGAAAACAGCAGTCCTACACAAGAGTAAAAAGCAATTATATATGCTCTCAAAAGCAGGAGGTTAGAAGGGGAAAAACTTTTCACACTGATTCTTGAAGGAATCACTAAAGAAGGAGGACCACCTAACACTTCTATACCTTGGCCTCAAAGTCACAGTAAGTTAAGAATGAAGACAGATATGGAGAAAAAAAAAATCATACAGGATGTAGGAAAAAAAGGACTGCAATTCACCCTTGTGATTGGTGCTGCAGAAGTTAATCTGCAGAAGTTTTAAGCAAGGACAGAGGCAAGCAAGGCAGATTTGTGCATTCCAGGCAATGAGAAGACAAGTGGACACAACTGCAGACAGTTGAGCAAGAAATAGCCATTAGTACAGGCATGAAAGGACACTAAAAGGACAGAAAGAAAAAAACTAAAGATATGTAGGGAACACTAAAAACGTATACACAGACTAAAGTCTCCACTCAGCATGAAATGTATTTGGAAACTCTTAACATTCCTGCAAAATACTTAAGAGAATTCTAATACTGCTCTAAACAATGCCCCACTGAAATTACTATTAGGAATAAAGCCAACAAATATTTGCAAGCAGTTCTGAAAAAATAATGCATGTACACAAGAAGGCAAGGACATCGAGTGACAGTGGAATAGTCTAGAGACCACACAAGAACTTTCCTGACCGCAGTTACTGACTGTTGTACCAGCTGAGATAAAGAGAGACAAACACACAGGCTAATCTAAGTTATCGTAGAAACCACACTAGACAGAACTTAAAAGTCTTCTGTAAAGAAATGAAACAGCCCATGAAGTGATAAGTTCAAGTGAGACTCCAATGAAGCGTAACCATTTCTATGTTCCTAATTATTCAGGTCGATTTAGACACACAACCACTTCTACCAAGATAACTTATTCCCTGAGCAAGGCACCGTCAACATGCACTATTAATTAGCACGAAGTTATACTCTCTCTTCATTGCCCTCTTTCACAGAAAGAAGTTCAAAGCCAGCTGAGGGAAAATGATTACTTTTGTTATATTTGAAATTTAACTAAGTGTAAAGTCAGGCCTGCTTGAACACAGCCAATATTGATGTTCAGCAACAGTTCCACCAAAACTATCAGTAGATCACACAAACAGCTGTTCAGGCCTCAAATAAGCAATCTGAAAAATTCTAGACTTAATCAATACTCTAAATAAAACTGTTTTTTAAGAGGAAAGACTTTTCAACTGCACCCTACCAGTCACAAAATCTTGTAAACTACATTTTTTGCTCTTATTTCCTATCCCAGTCTCCTTTGTTAGCTCTAAGCCTTCTAGCAAAGTGCTCTCCAAGGAAATGCAACTCTGTCAAAATGCATATATACTCTCCAAGAAGTAACAACAGCATCTTATTTGGACATTTCCCTTCAGCGTTACGCACCACCTGCAGTGTCTTGAGCCTACTAACAGAAGAAAACAGATTCAATGGGGTGAAAGTAGACAAACTTGATGACTCTTCATATACATCATCTTGATAGGTTGAAGGGTTTCAAACTCAACATCCATCCACTTTGAACTGGCTAGGATGCCTACTTCTATTTTTCAGCATTTACCTCAGTATTCCAGTTTGGCTGTGTACAACTTTTCCCCCTTTTACATTGCAATTACATCCTTCTGCCCCAATGGCATTTTCAAAATCTGACCTTTTACCAACAGACAGGAAGAAGCAAATCAGGTTTGTCTGACTGAAGAGATACACAAATTTAAAAACAAAAAAGTTAGAAAAACAAACTCTTCCTTATCAAGGGGAAGTAGAGATCTTCATTAAGACAAGAGCTCAACTAGCAACACAGGGCAAGAGGTACTGAGGTTTGCCATGTACTCAGCGTTACAGGAGATATGAGAGCAAACAAGCTACCTCAATAGCCTTTGATATGATCTCCAAAATTGCTTCCATGGCTTAGGATCACATCTTGCAGAGTTTAAACACTATTCAAATACTGAATATTTGCTTTCACTCTTCAGTGAAGGGCCTCAAAGCAACACATAGGGCAAAAACCAGGAATTTGTGGCAACAACTGACTAGAGCTGCCATTTTTTTTCACAGGTGGGCATGAAGGGTTGGAAGAACACAAAGAACACTGTTCAAACCAAAACACTTCCAGTATGTATATTCTGCCCTCTTCAGTCAAGAGAAGCTCAGATTTCACTTATAGTTACAAGGCTTCCATTTTAATTGCTTCTTTAAAAAAAGATTTCAAATCAACCATAAAGAGTGAAGGTATCAACATACCATTCTTGTTAACAACTCACAGTGATCTAATATAAAAAAATATGGCCAAGGCCAATTTACTTTGAAAATATATTACAAATAAAGACTGACTATTCAGTCTCCAAGAAGCATTCTTAATGGTCTGAAGCTAATAACAAAAACCAGCAAGCTTAAGGACAGCCATGACTTCTCCCTTCCTGCCTCACCTGGAGTAGGAAGTCACTGTGGTTCCATGAAAGCAGCACAAAGGCTTCCCACAGCAGATGAAGAGAACTTTATTTCTTCATCCTGATATACCATCACTAATGAATAATGTAACACAGATATAACATGACAAATCCATATGCTGTGCTGACTTATGTGCAGAAATCTTTATTTCTATAATCCAACTAAGAATGTAGAGCAATGAATACTTTAAAGTTTTCCTACTTGAAAAAAATTCACTCTTGCTTTCAGTCAGCACTAAAATCTTGTCCAAGTCTTAAGGTCGCTGATCTCTGGGGATGGGAATCTTTGCACAAATATGAATTCAAGGACAAAGAAACACAGCAGACAACATGCCAGAACCCTTTGTTAAAACTTTCAGGAATTTAATACATCATCATTAATACTGCTACTCAGTTTCCTATCATTATGTCCATAAATATGATGTTTCTGGGACCATTTGGCTTCCATACGTTCTACCTCTTCTATTTTTTTCTTCATGGAAAAGTTGTATCCAGTCTGTCTCCCACTTCTAGTTTTTTTTAACTGACTTAATATAACTTTGTTTATTAGACAGGCTAACCCACATGTTTTAATTTGACTCTCATGCTTTATTATTTCACATATTATACTATGCTAGGTATTATACCCAAACCTATTAAAAACCTATTAAAACTTCAGCTTTCATGCAGTAGACATTTCTATGTCTTAACGCTGTATATACATATTACTGAAATCTGTATTTTTTAACAACAAATTCTAGATGAGGCAGTTTTCTTTCAAATTGGTTTTGAAAAGCTGATTTCACTGTTTTATAAGATTTATCATTGCATCAAAAAACCGAAGTAATACTCCTCTTAATTATGTGCCTCAATTAATTATACACCTAGCAAGAGAATCAGAAGTCACAAAAGTACATCACTGTAGCAGAGCTCCCAAATACTTTGAGTCATGTGTTTGCCAGTTTATTTTATTCTCCTGAGTACATCTTTAAGCTTAATATCAAAGGAAAATCAAGTGAATTGTTTGCAAAAGAGCTGATGAGAAGTTTCAAGATAACACGACAGCAAGGACAAAGTCACACCAACAGCACATAGCTCTGAATAAACTTACACCTTTCTGCCCTCTATCAATGCATATTAAGCTCTCCAAAAATCACCAATGCCCCAAAAATCTCCCTGTAATACCTGGTAGAGGACAAAAAAAGAGCTTGGAAAGACAAACCACACACAGGAGTACAAAAATTACTTTGAGAACATTAGCAGGTGAAAGATACGATGCTGATGCTACTTGACTTATATATAAGAAAGGATATCATGTTTGAAATATTTTTGCATATTTTTATTACCATTTCACTACAGAAATGCACCAAATCTGAAGGATGGCAGAAAGGCATCTGCTTTGATACACCACAAAAGTTTGAGATCAGAAGGTTAAGTCTTTGTTTATCTCTGGCACCCTTTGTAGCAGACCTGTCAAATCACATTATTTGCCATGGCACCCAAAGATGACCTCTCAAGTGTTGAGGAATACCTCAAAAACAGATGTTGCAGTACAAAAACTAACAGAGAGAGGAACCCAAGTCTGGATGTTTTTACCTTGGTTCATAATGAATTACTTCCAAAAAAGCAGCAAGTTTCACTCTTGCTCAGATATGGGCTCTCACTGTCCTGTGTCACATATTCTCAGTAAAGAAAGGGCCAAAACAGTTAAAAAGGTAGAAGTTAATCTATTTGCATTGTTTGATTTTGTTTGTATGAGTCGAACTTTCATAGATTCTACTGCCAAAAAAGTGCCATCCATATTACACTGGAACACATTCTTCTAATTATAAGCGAAGCAGATGAGTTTGAAAAAGTATATTTCCCTGGGTGTCAGCACAGTCTAGCTGTAAAAGAAGGCCTATCAGGAAGAAAAGTATTTAGTTCCCACTATTCAGATGGACAGGCTTTTAATTTAAACTTTTCTGCCCACATTTTAAATGTAGATATTTAAAAAACCAGTGTAACTAAGAACATAAGGACATCAGCGTAAGAATCACCCACTTCTGGAAATGGAATCTTAGTCAGGATGGGCAAAATTTGAGAGGAAAAGTGCTATGTTGTCTCACAGCCATAAAGCCAGGATTTCTTCTTCTTTGCACTACAGGTAACTACTTTCCACCAATTTTCTAAAACAAAGATCAGCACCTATAAAGCTTGGAGCCCTGGTATCAGTGACCCATCTCTGCCTCAAAGATCAAAACTGAATTTCATTGTCCCATTATACAGATACAATATTAAAGAAACACAAGGTCATTATGTTGTTTTTAAACCAACAAGTCAAACAGGATTTTCATCTACTTACTTCAGTTTGCAGATACTTTATACCATTCTACGCTAAATGTACCTTTCAGTCAATGCTCAACTTCTAACCTTCAAAAGTTTATTCCTTGCTTTGATTTTGGACAAAGTAGTAGCAAAATATGTTCAAAGTATGCTTCCTCAGAGCACAAGTAAGGAAAAAGGAATTTAAGCTTTTCTTACTGCATAAATACTGTAAAAATGCACTGCCCAAAGTTACACGCAGGTCAGTTCTGCAAGACACTGCCACTACCCATAAGTCCATAGACTTTGTAGGCTTTACAGCTCTTCTACTTTAAGGAAGACAGAGCACACCAGGGCCAGTTGCCTAGCAGTAGCTGCATCTGCAGCAAAATTTGTCATTACCACCCAGAGAAGCTGGCAGCCCGTGGCTTGGACAGGTGCACCCTCTGCTGGGTTAAAAACTGGCTGGATAGTGGTGTACAGTGCCACATCCAACTGACAGCCCATCAGCACTGAAGCTTCCACAGGGCCCAGTCATGTTCACCATCTTTACTGATGATCTGCATGAGGGAATCAAGTGCACCCCCCAGGTTAAGTCCTCAGACAACACTAACTTGGGTGAGAATGTTGATCTACTGGAGGGTAGGAAGGCTCCGCAGAGGGATTTGGACAGGCTGAATCGATGGGCTGAGGCCAGTGGCATGAGGTTCAATAGGACCAAGTGCTGGGTCCTGCCCTTGGGCAGCACTACAGGCTGGGTGAAGCATGGCTGGAAAGCTGCCCAGCAGAAAGTGACCTCAGGGTGCTGGTTGACAGCAGCTGAATGTGAGCCAGCAGTGGGCCCAGGTGGCCCAAACAGCCAGTGGCATCCCAGCTTGGATCAGAAATCGTGTGTCCGGTAGGACCAGGGAAGTGCTTGTCCCCCTGTACTAGGTGAAGCCCCCTCACAAGTACAGCGTCCAGTTCTGGGCCCCTCACTAAAAGAAGGACACTTAAGTGCTGGAGTGTGTCCAGAGAAGGGCAACAGAGCTAGTGAAGGGTCTAGAGACTAATTCTATGAGGAGCAGCTGAGGGAGCTGGCATTGTTTAGCCTGGAGAGGAGGAGGCTCTGGGAAGACCTTATCACTCTCTACAATTCTTTTAAGGGAGGATGGTAGCCAGAGAGGGGTTGGCTGCTTCTTCTAGGTAACTAGTGACAGGACAAGCAGAAGTTGCCTTAAGCTGGGCCAGGAAGGTGGTTCAGATTGGACAGGAAGAGGAATTTCTTCACTGAAAAGCACTGTTATACATTGGAATGGGCTGCTCAGGGAGGTGGAATCATCATCCCTGGAAGTGTTCAAGAAATCACCAGACATGCTACTTCATGCTATGGTTTAGTTCACATGGTAGTCTAGTCAAAGTTCGCACTCGCTGATCTTGGAGGTCTTTTTTCAACCACGAATTTATAGAAATTTACAGAAATTTAGAGAAAAAATATTAAAAGAACATTATTTTGCTTCTTGTGACTGCAGAAGTTCATTTACCCACACCAAAGCTCTGGAGCCTAACATTCAGAAGGCTTTTAAAAAGTCAGTGTATGGAAAGGCTGAAAAAGTTAGTCAAAGGTAAAGTCACAAGCCTACAAGTCACTTTTATCTAATGTCCATCACATTGGGAGAGAAAGGGTCAAAGAGGATGAGATGAGGAATGTCAGCATTCTGACACTGAGGCCCTGCATCATTTGACTAACTACAAAAAGAACTTGCAATACAATAATTTTTCCCTTAATAACTTATCTTCCAAACTTACCACAATCTCCCAGTAGAAAAATACCAGAGATTACATAAACTAATTATAACCTATTACAAGTTTGATTTTGTTTTCTTTACTGCTCATCTTGAAAGGACTTGCAACTGCACTGTAAGAATTATTTGGTTTGCATACAACAGCTTACTGAAAAACAGACTCAGCATAACCAAGTATCAAGTATTCTCTTACTTCTCTCAGCAGTTCCTGAACTCCCTACAGAAGGAAGAAGAAATACTGAAGTACGGTCTGGCAGGCACATTTCTGAGTAACACCCACTGGACCTACAAAGGCTTAGTAAGGTGCTAGAAGGTTAAACAATTGTAACAGAAAGGCCTGAAACAAACAAGACAGGTATTAGTCTTAATTTGCTGCATTTTTCGCTGGTGTAACATCAATTTAACTGAGATCTAAAACACCCAGTAGAGAAACAATCCAAGACTGAATTTAATAGGGATGGTTATGGCACCATTCTGAGAAAATAACTCGCTTTCCTCCTAGATCTGTGGACAATGACAGCAGCTCTGATTTAAAGCCATATGACAACTTCACTTAGATAAGAAATAGCTAAAAATGTTTAGGCACAGAAAGTGCTTAAACACAAAAAGGTTCTCAACTAGCAGAGGCTGTCCTCACAATAAAGACTTCCCATATGGCAACTATTTTTAGATTGTTAAGTATCAGAGGTTAGAGAAATCACATGGATATCTCCAAACTACCAGTTCCTCAGCTGATTTTTATCCTTCGTGTAAAGAAAAGGCAAGTTGGGATAATTTTTAGAACTAACACAGTTTAAACTCAGAAACTCCATCCTCTTTAAAGTGTGTTTAGCTTCCATAACTACCCATTCTTTGTAGTAAGGACCTGAAAAGAAAGCAAGCCTGTAACTTTTGACAAAAATACCTAGAGCATTCAAAGCAGATTAGCTGAGTTTACTTAACCTGGTTCTAATTCACTGCAGCTGCATCTAATGAACCAAAAAGAAAAGCCTATTACTATAATAGAAGTGCCAGAACTCTGCAGCTGAACACCCTCCAAGTCTCCAGCATCCTTCAGTTGGCTGTATTCAGCATCGGCTACTGAATGATCTCTGTACCTTAGCTAAGCATGCTAAAAACCACCACAGACAACCCTCCCCAAACTGTAATGTCTTGGAAATATTATCAAGAGGGTATCAGGCAGGGTATGCTAACAGGTATGTTCAGATGGTAGGCTGCTGGCAGAGAATGTCTGCATTCCTTGATCCTTGAAGTAATCACCTGCTTTAAACACTCAACAAGAGTTCTTGCAAAGGTAACTTGTACACAGACTTTAATCAGCCACACAGAAGTCAGGTGAGCATCCTGAGCTGCCTCTGCAGGACTTCCAAACTCATCTTTAAAACTATTGACTATGGGTGATCTAAAAACATCAGGTCTTAATGCAACGTGGTTAAATATTGGTTAAGAACAAATCCACGTATTACTTTTACACACAAAAAGTCATTTAGGGATTCCCACACAGAGCTATATAAAAGTTTTATTTAAATTGAATAGATGTGTACAGTGCATGCTAAATTTCAGTGATAGATTACTAAACTCAAGCTTAAGACTCTGGAATATTGTCAGTTCTCCACTCCCCTGGAATTTTTCAGTCCTGAGATTGAGTAGTTTATGATTAACAGTTGGAAGTCATCAATTGGCCTTTAACATACTAATATGTTTTTAAAAATGATTGTTTAAGACCAGGGTTACAAGAGGAACTTCATCCATATCCTCCTGCAAAATTTTATGTGCATTTTTACACTCTAACAGAACACCTGGTCTCCACAGTGTCTCCCAAGTATCCGACTGCAAATTATCCAGTCCCAAATAGAATAGCACATAAAATATATAAATCAAAAAACATACTGAATAAACCTAAGTATTGAAGATTAAGTTAAATGCATTAGCTTAACCTTCTTCCTCCTATGTCAGAAAGGAGAGAGGGAAGGGAGGTGGTGCAGGAGAAGACTCAGAAGCTACTCAATGTCTTCATCTTTGATAATGCCTGATTCATACCAGGTGCTCCAAAAAGGACTGTCTAAAGACAAATCAGTAAGATGGAAGATGTCCTACCCAATCCTCCTAAAAGGGACAGACTGAAAACAAGAAACTTCACCAACTAACTCAACAGCTGTACTCGTTTCACAGCAGTATTTAACACATGTAAAGATTCACAAATTCACTGGGGAAACAGAATAAGCAAAGACCAGAAAGCATGTTCTCCGAGGAAGTTTAACAATAAGCTACTTTTTTTTGGTCTGTGCTACAATACAGAGAACATTGAACTTTCTACTTCATTAGTCAAAGAAAATGTACAATTAAGTCTGCATCCCTAAACCCTTCAAAAGAAGACAGGTAAACATCAAGGAAAAGAGGTAAATCAACCACACACCAAATAGTAACACACAGCAGCAGTGCCTTTAAACAGTCTTCCAGCTGAAGAGACACTAATAGGTATTTTGGAAATCTCAGTATGTGTTTAAGCACTGCAGGCTAAAATTAGATCATTTCCCCCACAGTTGCTCTCATTTCTCTCCCCCTTTAGTTTTTCACACAGTAGCAAAACCACTTCATGCTCTATTCATCCAGAATTAAAAAAACAAAACAAAAAAAAAACCCAGCTGTTCAGTGAAGCCCTTCCTTACAGCTGATTTACAACACAAAAGTAGCAGGTTATTTCTTCCCCTACCACCTTCTACAGGTTCCCAAAACCAACAGAGAAAGTCTCAGATGAGAAACAGGTCTTTGTACAATAACTCAAAAACTAATATAAAATGGGAGAGGGAGGGAAAAGGAAACCACAAAAATTATTCTTATTTCCAATATTTTAAAAAACAGTAAGTGGTGGAGTCTCCCAACTGTCACACCAGTCTGTTACATTCTCATTTGCTTATGCAAAATACAGATTGTTGTATTTCTCTACAGAAACCATTACAGTAAGTGGATTAGCTACACAGACTAACAGTATTAGCAAGAATCTTCCCTGAAGCACTACGAAGAGGTATGATTCTGAAGGTGGATTTCTGCATTTACTGAGACAGGGCACAGAAAAGCAGCAGCAGGAGTATTTCAACAGAACTAAGAAAGCACTAAGTAGTATAAGTGGTTCAGCTGACAGAGAGAGATCACTTGAAAAGCAAAGAGGAGAGGAAAGAGGCATCAGTTGTTTTGCAAGCCTACCACAATTGAATTACCTGATCCAGGATAAACTGCACCAGTGTAAGCTGACCTAGGAGATTCTGTTTACCTCAAGGAGCAATCTGCTTCTGGGACTGCTTGTTCCTTCTGGTTTTCAGCCAAGTATTTGTGATTCAGTGATTCAACTGCACATAATCACAGAATCTTGGGAGCCCATTATGGAGGTAAATGCTCTTACTACCACCTCCATAAAACAAACTCCTTCACCTCATGAAGCTGTGTCCCCCAAACACAAGACTACAAAATGGAAAAAATGTTAGTCAAGTTTTTCTAGCTAAAAACAGCTTAAAAAAAGCTTAAAAAAATTACTGAAGCCTCAACAACTTCACATTATTAATATTTACAAGATGCATCAAGAAGAGAAGGATATTCTAAATCAAAATTGACATAAAATGTTAAACCATATAAACACAATGTAAGTCATAAGTGAGACATCGACAAAATCTTCTTCACGTGAGCTCTAGTATCCTGATTTACAACCGTTACACATTTGAAAGTTTCATTTACCTTTTTAAAAATCAGTTATCAATCCTCACAACCTGCCTAGTCAGAAGTGTCTCAGCTGCTGAAGTGTGTCCAGCGGAGCACAACAAGATGATCAGGAGTCTGGATCACCTCTATTACTAACAGAAACTGCAGGACATGGGCCCATTCAGTCTAGAGAAGACAGAGGGGATCTCATTAATGCATATAAATATCTCAAAGGCATGTGGCAAGAGAATGGTGCCAAGCTCTTTCCAGTGGTGTCCAGCAGTAGGACGAAGAACAACGGCCATAAACTAAAACACAAGAAGTTCCACCTCAACATGAGAAAGAAATTCTTCACATTGAGGGTGGCAGAGCACTAGAACAGGCTGCCCAGGGAGGTCATGGAGCCTTCCTCTCTGGAGACATTCAAAACCCACCTGGATGCATTTCTGTGTCACTGGCTCTAGGTGACCCTGCCTTGGCAGGGGGGGTTGCACTAGATGATCTCTAGAGGTCCTTTCCAATCCTAACAATTCTGTAAGATACCACGGGCTGCTAACTTAGCTGTTTAGTAAAATTTGCACTGTTTAAAAAATGTAATGCAACAGACTCAAACCCTCCACTATCACTCCCCAACTACTTCACCAGAGTCTTTTGATCAAGCTTTGAAGAGTTAATAACTTCAAGACACTGTTCCTGAAGTGATAAGTAATTTTCTAACTTCTCACTGTGGGCAAAAGTCATTTGAGAGCTCTCCCTGCCATGACAGCTAGAATATTTCCCATTTCAGTGGCTTGACAAGGAACCAAAATCCAGAAGAGCTGAACAAAGATCCCCATAACCTACTTGCAAGGAGTTTCTTTGAAAGGTGGGTGGAACACAGACATATCTGATTTCATTTGTTAACAATGCAAATCCAATATACTATTATCCAGGATGTCACGTTTGGCTTTGCTAAGACATTAATCCAAAATCTTTTTTCTCCCCATTATAGGTGCTTTAAGAGCACTTTCTTCACTGCTGCCACACAAGAGAACCATAGAGCACCACACTAAGTGTAGGAGCTTGACAATGACCCCCTGCAACTTTACAAGTAGCACACATACACCAAAAGATACAAATTAGGACAAAACCCCCATAACTCTGAGTTAACTACCAAGGGCACTATCATGTGAAACCCCAAGCAGCCTTGTAGTTCTTTTGTGTCTTTTCATACCAGTAACGCCTGACATTTCACCTGCAACTCTAAACAAGACCAAAAGGCAACTTTCTTTACACTTGACGTTTCAGAAGTCCAGCTGTATAGCATTTGCACAAACATCAGAAATCTCAAATTTGGCAGTGGTAAGCACTAGCCATTTACAGGCATCAAGAGTTACTGATAATTACTAGCATCACCAGTTTATACCTCAAATCTATGGCAAACCATTTGCTTCTTGGTACTACTCCAATAAACCTCTGGCACCAGAAATGCTGCAACAGACAAGCTTTTTCTTTGAGAAGGTTTCCTTTCACCTTTCATATACCAGTACTAACAATCTTATCCATTTCTAAGGAGATAAACTGCCACATAAGAGACTTCTAAAAAGTTCCTAATTTTATTATCTGCAAAAAAAGAAAATCTCACTTTAAGAACACTTGCTTTCATCGGGAGACAACTGCGAGTTCAAAAATAATCAAGTCCAGACACAACATTTATTCTACCTTTGAAAATACTTAGACTACCTGCTCTTCACAGAAGTTGTATGCATTCAATATAAAGTTTTGACACACCAGATATCCAGCACCCTGTGCACCATACCACCTGGTGTCTGAAAAGAAACTTGACCTCAAAAAACCCCCAACCACCAAGATAAAATAAAACCATGCCTGGCTATATCAACATGCTACATCAACTTCACTTTTCCCGAATTACCAACCTATCCAATCCCTTTTTTAAAATCCATTTTTAGAGTCATTTTCATGCATCAAGTGTTCTACTGCCATTCAAATTTGTTTATACTGATTTTTTTTTTATCCATTACCTCAGAGAGTTAAATTCTTACCTTCCTGCTTAGCACAATCTGTCATACAGGGGGTAACACTGTCTCACAACCAGGACATCTCACATAATGAATGATTCAAGCTTATTGGAAGTGTTAATGGGTACGAGGCACAAAATATTAACATTACTTTAGCTTATAACACTTCATTTTTGTACAGACTGCCAAAGTGCTTTTAATTTTGTTTTCTATTCTTTGCATCAGCTCAGCTCAACGGGTACACAGGACACAAAATTTTGGCACAGAATGAAGTTACTTAAATGCTGCCTATTATAAACAACCTAAAACAGATGGCCAGTTTTCCTCTGAGCTTAAGATGAGAGAGTTGTGCAAGCCTGGATGTGCTCACTGGGCCTGTTTTTCTGAAGCTGTAAGACTAGAAGACTTACTCTGAAAGACTGCCATACACAGGTTGAACCCATCTTCTACCTTTTCATCACCATCTTTTACTACAAAAATAGATATCAGACCTTTGCTATTTCTTGTACTCAAAAAAACCCTACTTCAGTCAAAACCTGGTAAAGCACAAGAGTTCCTATTTGTGCCACAAAAGCTAAGCTGGCCAACATCTACTGAGTCAGCCAATACAAGAGTTTGTCAAAAGTATTTCAGTCTTGCTCAAACCATGCAAACAGTGGCTCCAGTTCAAATTCTGGATGACTAAGGACAAAGATAATTGAAGGGGGGGGTTAATTCTTTGTATTTTTCTCCCTGTTGTGCTTTAACCCCAAGCCTCTCACTCACTTCCCCTGGCAGGACCAGGGAGAGAACTGGAAAAGTAGAAGCTAGAAAACTTGTGACTTGAACAATGACAATTGAACAGGGAAAACAAAAGCCACATACACAAAGCAATGAATTCATTCACCACTTCCAATGGGCAAGCAGATGTTCAGCCACCTTCAGGAGAGCAGGGCTCCACCATACATAGTGGTTACTTGGGAAGACAAGAAACTTAACTCCAAACATCCTCCCCCTTCTTCTCCCAGCTTTATGTACTGAACATGATGTCATACCATCTCGAATATCCCTTTGGTCAGTCGGGGTCACCTGTCCCAGCTGTGTTTCCCCATAACCTCCCATGCGCTCCCCAGCCCCCTCCCATCATGGCAGTATGGAAAGTAGAAAAGACCTTGGCTCTGTGCAAGCACTGCTCAGTAATAAAAACATTCTTAAAATACTATCAACATGGTGTTCAACAGCATTCTGAAACACAGCCCCATACCAGCCACTATGAAGAAAATTAACTATCCAGCCAAATCCAGCACACTCTCTTAGAGTAACAGTCCAGAATCTATAGAAAATACTGTAAAGTTTTCCCAGAGATACAAAGAGATACTTCTAACCATCATGCCTTACGCTGTACCATTTTCTCCCATACATATTGTCATTAGCTAAACTTGTCAAAGTAGACCTGGGATGCCATCCAGAGGGACCTGGACAAGCTCAAGAAGTGGGCCCACAGGAATCTCATGAAGCTTAACAAGACCAACTGCAAGTTCCTGCACCTGGGTCAGGGCAACCTCTGCTATCAATACAAGAAGGGGCATGAACAGATCAAGAGCAGCCCTGCCAAGAAGGACTTGGGAGCACTGGTGGTTGAGAAGCTGGACATGCTCCAGCAATGAGCCCTTGCAGCCCAGAAAGCCAACTGCATCCTGAGCTGCATCAAAAGCAGCGTGGCCAGCAGGATGATGGAGAAGATTCTGCCCCTCTACTCCACTTTAGGGAGACCCCACCTTGAGTACTGCATCCAGCTCTGGGGTCTTCAGTCAACAGCACAGGAAGGACATTGACCTGTTGGAGCAAGTCCAGAGGAGGGTCACCAAGAGGATTAGAGGGATGGAGCACCTATGAGGAAAGCCTGAGAGAATCATATTTATTCAGCCTGAAGAAAAGGCTCCAGGGTGACTGCAGCCTTCCAGCACCTGAAGGGAGCAAGAAACATGAAGAGGGACTTTTACAAGGTCTTGAAGTGACAGGACAAGGAGAAATGGCTTCAAACTGAAAGAGAATAGGTCTAGATTAGATATCGGGAAGAAATTCTTTACTGTGAGAATGGTGAGGCACTGGCACAGGCTGCCCAGAGAAGCTGTGGATGCCCCATTCCTGGAAGTGTTCAATATCAGGCTGGATGAAATTCTAAGCAACCTGTCTAATGGAAGGTTGCAACAAGGCTGCTGCAACCCCTCACAGCAGAGGGGTTGGAACTTCATGATCTTTAAAGCACTTTCCAACCCCAACCATTCTATGGTTCTGTGATTCTTACAGAGGTGACATTGAGAAGTATTACAAAACCTTGTGGCTGAGCTCACAGACTTCCAAAAGTTTATTTCTGGTCTCATCATTAGTATTTTTTCCCTTTATTTATGATTCATTTACTTTAAGACGATAAAATGCTTGAGTTTGTCAAAAATAGGAGTGATACTAGAAAACTGGCTCAGGAAAGATATCTAGCTATTTGTGTAACAAGAAAATTTTTTGTGCCTTTAGTATTATCTGTAATTTTTACTGGCCTCTCAGTTCACAGACCGAAAGCCATCATGTGGCATCCCTGATGCAAAACACAAGCAGAAAGAGCAAACGCCACAAATGGAAAAGGTAAATGCCAACAGGCAAATGAGATTTTCAAGGAAAATTACAAATCAAGGCTTCTTCCATGAAGCTCTTAACTAAAACACAAATTTATGAAAAGAAAAAGGCATCTTTCTAAATAAGAACCACCTACTATAATTTCAGGCTCTGCTACAATTCAAGCAGTCCTTCAGGCAGATTAGAACTCTGATGATTACATGTTACCAATTAAAACCTTAACATAGTGGAACCAATTTCCTCTAACAAGTCTGTGAAGTACTACCAAGAGGACCTCTTGCCCCCAAAGCACTTTCAGTTAAAGGCTACAGAAAAATCATGAAGAGACAGCTGTGGTCTAAGTCTACCTTCAGATTTACCAAAGACTGTATCAAAGACAACAAGCCTAGTGCACATTTACTCAGACATCAGTTGTCTTGAGTCTTCATTTTATTATATGCTGATGAAAAATAATGCACGTTGCTCCCTCTCTGCAGCACCAGTTATTTCCTCCCCCTTGCCATGTAAACAACCATTTAGATAGTGCAAGGTTTTTCCACTGGAAGTTTGAGATGAAAAGTAAACTCTAGATACACTTCATTGTTATTGGCATTCTGACAAGGTCAAAAAGACCTTACTTTATAGCTCCTACCAGACACATTCTTTTAGGCAAGTCCTCAAAACAAGAACTTAGCTGGTACTGCACATCTAGAGCTTTTCCAAAACCAGATCTCTAGTAATGACTGCATCCTTTTCATGCAATTCACAATAAGGAAAGATTACAAAATAAAACACTAACTTAAAAAATACTCAACCAGGCAATCTATATCACAGTAAGTCTCCAACTATAACCTAACATCCTGCAGAGGAAATAAAAAGGAGTAAATATTCACAGCATAACAAGATGCTGAACTACTGCCCAAGTTGCACCTTTAAATACAAGGATATTAACTGCTTTCAGGTAAGCTGGAAAGCACATTAACTTTTCAGTACCTCAGAAAAATTTAGTTTGTAGCTCTGTATTTCATAGTTCTTTTTGTTTAAAAGAGTGTAAAAAGCAGAAGTAAAACCAACCAGTCAAATAAACTCCTATAAATCAAGCACCTATATCTTAATATAGGGGGAGGAAAAATCATTCTGTCCATTTTTTAAACTGCCAGCAAGTTGGCTGATTACACATCACATACTTTTAAACTGCTGAAGTTAATTCAACTTCTCAGCATTGCTAGAGACTTACGTCAGCTTAAGAGAGACGCCTGGGAAAAGCAAGGCAAAGCTACAATATATGTGGGCCTGATGCTGAACAGGGCAGGGAAGAAGCTGAGACAGTCTACCTTTACTGGTATGACCAGTATAAATACCAGATGAAGGGGAGTAAAGAAGATTGAGACACATTTTTTAGAGCTATCCAGTATAAGGACAACATATTATGTTTTAACATACGAGAAGTTATTTCCACAGTGAACACTGACAAGCACGACCAACTCACCCACAAAGAACTGAGACTGCCTGGGCAGAGCAGACAACATCCAAAACCCAACCGGGCACTGACAAGGGCAGCCTGCTCTCTGCTGACCATGATTTGAACTGGGGGCTGAACCAGAATACATCTCCTGAGGTGCCTGCCAATCTAAATCATTTCAGTCAGTAATATAACTCAAAACTTGATAGTCTTTAATAGATTAAAAAAGTTAAATATGTAGTAGAGGACTTGTTAATCACTAGCATCAGCTCTAGTCATCACAACAGCACTGAACACAACAAGAACACATAATATTTGTGCCCCTCTGTTTTCCTGCAACTAGAAAAAGTGCTACTGAGAGGTTTCTATGCCATCCTATCATTCTACCTGCACTGACAAACAGAATTCATTCCTACTGTATTTAATTAACATTCAAATGCATCTGCAGGTACTGGAATATGATATGGCAAACCTACAAATCAACTTTTACCTTCCCCAGTTTTGTCAACAGAAGTAATGCTTAACAGGCGAGATAATCCAATGAGAAAGAGGAAACGAGAACCTTAAGGGATATTCAAGACCTTACTTCCCAGACCAGAGTCATGCTTTTAGTATTTTTTGGTTTAGTTTTTTTTTTATATTATTTTTTAGTGAAGTTTCCATCTGGCATTGGGATATAATTCACATGAATGTTGGCAAAGAAAGATGGCATATCGCCCATAGATTCATCATGGAGTGATACTTTTAAAGTGACCCTTAGAGAAAGCACCAATAATTAAAAAAAGGATATAATCGTGTGAAACCATTAACTAGCATAAATGGATGAAGAATTCATACACACAAGGCTCCAGAAAAAACTACCTAGCAAACCAGCATTCAACATTTAAAATGAGCAGAACGTCACTGATTATGAGCTCATTAGATTACAGTTCTTTGAACATTTTCCATTTACCATGCAATTCCATTTTCCAGTTTATCACATAAAATACATTCTAGAACACAGGCAAGAGTATGTTCTCAAGTAATATTCTCAAGAGTACATTAGAACATTGCATCTATACTCAGGAGAGTAGCCCATTTTTAACTTACAAACCCCACTTTTACCTGTTTATTGTGGTAACAGTGGCAAGTCTATAAGCCTGGGGGGAAGTGAATCCAAGACCTGTGTCAAGACAATGTTTATGATGTCGCGGTCGGGGTTGGTCAAAACA
>VZRE01014872.1:243-40472 GCA_013396775.1 Cephalopterus ornatus
GCTCTCCCCTCAGGACCCGTGCGGGGGCAGCCCGGGCGGCTGGAGCCGGTGAGGCGGAGCGGAGCGGGGCGTTGAGGGAGGGGGGGGCCGCGGACGGGGGAGGCCGTTCGGGACACGCATCGCTCACGGGTGGGGTTTTGTTGTTTTTTTTTTAATTATGTTTTTTTCTTACAGGAGCGCCCAGGTGCCTCACGAGAACCAGCACCAGGGGGGCCCGGCCGCGCCCAGCGGTGAGTGCTGGGGACGGAGCCTGGGGAGAGCCGCGGGACACGGCCCTGAGGGCGCGGGGCGGGGCGGGGAGGGGGGGCCGTGTGCCGTACCCGCCGTGTGTACGGTACGAACCGGGTTGTAACAGGCTGGGGAGGGGGGTTAGCGCTGGGAGGCCGCCCATCGGAATTTGTCTTACTGTGCTACGGACAGCGCGTGTGACCTTGGCTCTGGCGCAGAGGTGAAGTAGTGAAACTTTAGCTGTAGTAATATCGAGGAAAGTGGCGTCTGGCAAACCCCGGCAGGACTTAAACTACAAATTCCAGTAAGGGCTTTGTGTTCATTTGCTAACTTTGCATTGAGCAGCGAGTAGGAAATTTGGGTTAAAGCAAGCTTCCTCAAACTGCACAGTGGTTACGTAACTCAGGGCTTAAGTCCTGTGATAAGATCCTTACACTCGAGTAACCTTTGTAGCTGTAAAATGGCTGCCACTACAGGGACAGCCATTTTAATTATTAATATGTAACCATAACAAGTGTTCTGTGCAAGCCGTGTCCGGTGAGTCATCACCTGTGCTTTTTACTGTCCGTGTAGAACATTTTTAATAGCAGCTTGCTGTGTACACTGCTGGGGTGTGTGGAGCTCTGTGCAGGGAGTTTTTTTAAGATGATATGGCCAAGATCTTGAAGGGGCTGCTTTGTAACTTTTATTTCCTCCCTCTTGGGAGTAAATCAGTTTGTACTGATCTGGAAGGCAAATGGTTGTTTTGCGTCATAGATGCAATAGCCTGCGTTTAGAGTGAAATTAAAACACCCTGAAAATTCTGTTTGGAGGAAAAGGTTATTTGTACCTTTTACACAAAACGAATTACATTTAAAACCTGCACAGACCTACCTCTCTCCAGACTTCCACACAGAACTACTTGTGGTTTTTAAACTAAAGCCTTTTTTTTTCCCCTGTAATTTTGTATTTCAGTCTTTTGACTGACTACAGGAGAGAGGAAGTTATGAAACAAAACTGTCATGTGCAAAACATGCTGGTAAACTGGCTGAGGACTGTTCATGTGTTTAATTGTCCTTGGACTTTCTGCCTGTGTGTCATCGTGTTTGTTGTTGCTGTGTAAATGACTTGATGGCCATGAATAATTAACTTCCCCCTCCCCACCCAACAACAGGAACAGAGACTGGGCATTGCAGAACAGTAGTAAAAACAGAACCAGCTTCTGAAAGCACCTGTGTGCAGAAAACGGAAGACATGACGGGTTTCATGGATGACTTGACCCTCAGCTCTCCGAAGAAGAGAGAGACATCCGTGAGATCCAAGAGGAGCTGTGACCGGTCGTCAACAAGGTCCTCCAGCAGATCCTCGTGCAGCTCCAGGTCCAGCTCCAGCAGCTCCTCTTCAGCCTCCTCCCGGAGCTGGAGCCGCTCCAGGTCCAGGTCGAGGTCACGGGCCAGGAGGAACGGTTCCCGCCGGTACAGGAGATACTCGCGGTCCTACTCGCGGAGCCGGTCGAGGTCGCGCGGATACCGGCGGTACCGGGGCAGGTACCACCCCAGGCACTACCGGAGGTACCGCCGCTCCCCGCCGCGCTACCGATCCCGCAGCAGGTCCTGGTCCCGCGGCAGGTCCTACTACAGAAGGTCCTACTCGAGGAGCAGGTCACGTTCCAGAGGCCGGAGATATTATGGGTTTGGGCGAACCATATATCCCGAGGCTTACAGGAGCTGGAGGAGCAGGTCACGGACGCGGTCCCGCAGCAGGTCACCTCTCCATCTCAGCGAGAAAGGTACTTTTCTCGAGACTTCAGCTGTGTGGGAACCTCAAACTGTAAAACTTCCTTTAACCGCTCCAGTTGTGCTTTGTTTACTTGTTTTAGAGAGCACAATTGATAATGGCACTGTGGAAGAAAATCTGTGTGGTTACAAAAATGTATTTAACGAGCAAAGTAGTTCAGATTCTTTGCACTTGAACTGAAGCTAAATCTCTCAAGGTCTGATGAAATTCATCACAGTTGATGCTTACATAGATGCAGTGGTAATAAACCTGCAGTTTTTAGGCTTCTATGAGTAGGTAAATGTGGATGTAAACATAACACAAGGCACTTTTTTTTTTGCCTTCCTTTTTTAGACAAGAGGGAACTGCTGGAAATTGCGAAAGCCAATGCTGCCAAAGCTCTAGGAACAGATAACATTGTCTTGCCAGCAAGCTTGAAGATCCCTGCTCCTGCCAAAGAGATAAAAAATGAAAAACAGGAGCGGGAAGAACCTGGAGAGTCAGCTGAGGTAAGTATGGACTGGAGTGTTCTCACTGAAAAGGTAAACACCTCTTAAAACTTGTCTGCATGGATGTGTTCTAGTTTAACTGTGGAGTTTGTGGCTAAGAATCCAAACTCTTGAACAAAACTGCTCTAGAAAACCTCCACACTGCCTTAAGCTGGAAGCACAATGGACTTGTGAGAGGTGGTTAATCCACTGAGCCTGTGCAGGCTGTCCAGTAGTGACAGGTGGGGAAGGAGAGGAGGATGTGGCTTGTCCTTTTGACTTACTCATTTAATGGGATATTGCCCATTAATCCAACTACTTTATGTCATTCTGACCTAAACCAGGAGTCTCCTTGCCAAACCTAGTGAATAGTGTGGGTTTTTTTGTTTGGTTTTGTGTTGTTTTTTTTTTAAGGTTAAATCTTTCTGCCTTTTTTTGAACTGTTAAAAGCTTTTCATGTGCAACAAACTGTTTCCCAGAAATTCCCTACGCAAGCACACAATGCATTTTACATACTTTATTTCTGTCTTATAGAAATCATGACTATGGTTCCAGACATGATGAAGAAAATCTGGTGGTAATTAAGGGACTTGTGGGCTGTAGCTGCTGTGAATTTAAGGGAGGGAGACACTTGAGCAGCTTAAAGTGAATTTTAGCCTGGTTGTGTTGCAGTGTGTTAACCTGAGTCATGGTAAATACAAAACCTGTACATGAGTCAGATACTGCTGTTACAAATGGAAGTAAAATTTACTAAGGGTTTTACACAAATGGTACAGGCATCCCTTTCATAAATATATGCAATATATTCCAGATGTTGAGAGAGTACAGAAGAAGAGGCCTGCATCACTTGCAGATAAGTTTATTGTCATTATCCAAAGCTCTGCAGGATGGTTATGCAGAACTTAATGCCACTTGCTCTGTCACTGCACTCGTGTGACAGTTGATGCTGTGACTGTTTGAATCCTTGTAAACTCTAACTGGGACGTGGATATCACGTCCATTCACACCTGAATTGGCACAGCCACGTTGGTAAAAATAACTGAATGCGTTTCCAATTGGGTTCAGCATTGCTCTGTTTGCATATCCAGTAGCTTCACAGCTACTTTTTGATGTAAATATCTGAAACAACTCCGTACCAGAAAGTTGATGCTCTGTAGTAACTGCCTGACCTTGCGTGGGGTGATGTGTCCTCCCACTTAGGCTGTGTGTGCTCTTCTCTAGCAACCCAGAAGTGCAGCAGAAGACATGACCAAGAGTGGGATGGAGAGGGCAACCATACAGAGGAGCATTTCCTTCAGCCCTAACGTAAGTGATTTCCCAAGGTGGAATTCAAGTACTGCAGCCCCTCCTGTCTTTAGGCTTTTCCCAGCTCTGGTTTCCAAAGCAGTGATCTTAGTAATGGTAACAAAATGAATGTCATGGTTTGATAATGACCTTTCCTGGCGGAGTTAGACCAGTCCTTCAGCAGTAGAGCACTGTAAGCATTACAGCAGTGGATTTAAAACAGATATTTATCTCTGCACCTACTAACAGTGACCATCTGTACTGTGCAATACATTTGTAGTGGCTAGAACTAGATGAAACTAAGACTTAACAACTTGAACTAGTTTCAACCAGAACTTTTTTCAAGTTCTGTGTTTTAGTAATGCAAACTTCAGCAACTTCCTGAATCCTCTGTCAGTTAAGTGTACATACTTGATACTCTGTAGGCATCAGGTATTCCCAGAGCTGGAGAGAAAATAATCAGGTCAGATAAATGTACTGGATTTGTACCCCTTGAGGTGTGACAGGTTTTGATACCTCTTCTGACGTGAAATTTTTTCTTTTCCAGAACACGATGGCAAAGCCAGCCCTGCAGAAGCCAGTGAGCCATGTTGTTAAGGAGCCAGTAGTTTCTCCAGCAAGAGAAGATGACAGGAAGGGAAGTCCCTATGGGCAGTGGGTTCCTGTCAAGAAGGAGGAGAAGAAAACATTCTTAAACTTCTCACCCAAAAGCACCCTGTTCCGGGCACGCTGACGGGAGTCACTGCCTGACTGCAGCACTTCACATCCTTCAGTAGAGAGATTGCAAACTTTCTGATGGGGTTGAAGATTTGTTAATACTGAGTATTTATTTTGAGATCTTTTAATTTTTGGAATCTAAGGTTTCTCTTTCAGATAGAGAGCACACTGATCCCGAAGCCACAGATGGGACTCTTGTGTATATTTGTAAATATTTTGTATTGCTTTATCGGACTAGAACTTGCAGGTGGGTAACTTTTTCTAAACAGTAGTTGAGTAGCTGTTCTTTGGACACCTGGATTTACATTGTGTAACTGTTTACTTCAAGTGAATAAAGTTTAGTTTTGCACTGGCTGAATGTGTGAAGTGTTAGACCTGTGTTATGAGTATGTCCTGTCTGTGATTTAGCTTTCACTTACCCGACTGTTATCACAAGGTGCAGCAGAAGGTAGTTGTTGCATCATTTCAGTGGATCTTTATGCTGGAATAGCTCCTGCCCAGGCTGTGCCTAGTTCAGAGCCTTGAGCACCTTCCCTGGATAATCCCTCTGGAAGTGGAAAGCTTGTGTAAGGATGTGTACATGACTGCTGTAGGTGAAGTCACCGCCCTTCTCACTATGAGCAACTTGTCCCTTCTGCTCCTTCTCATGCTCAACTGGAGTTAGCATAGGCTTGTGTTTTACTGAGTTGGCTTTAAAAACAGCCTCTAAGGGTCGCTGTGAGGCAGGAAGGGGAAGGTGCAGCGAGTGCAGGAGGGTTCATGCTGACAGGGTACAGGTTACGCTGCCTGTGATGACTCCACGACTCACCCAGGCCTCTGCTCCGGGAGAAAAGGATGGACAAAGTCAAAGGGCTGTTGAATGGACTTGATGCAATTGGTTAAACCTGGGTTTTGTATAAGTAAATTCCTAGTAAAATAAACTGAATCTGAGTGTACTCCTGTCTGGAAGTTTCTTGGAGGAACTATTAAATGGCCAAGCTGAGGTTGGCAGTGCACAAGGGCTCCTGTGTTTATCTTGGCCTTCGGGGAGGGTGGGCAGCTCCAGCCTTGGCATGTGACAGCTGGGGAAGCTGTTTTGTCATGGGTGTGTCACCTCCCTTTCCTTTCCTCCCTTTCCTCACACCTCCCTTTCCTCACCTTTCATCTTGTTGATAAACTCCAGCTACTGAACAACAAACACCAACTCTTAAATTAGACTAAAGCTGGTCTTTATTTAGAACAAAAGATTGTATGAGCTGGTTACTCCTGTAAGTAAAAGCTGTGTACAGCTGCAGTTACACAAATCACTTCTATTCCATTAAACCTACCATGGATTTTAAAAAGCAATAGCTATAATGCTTTTTTTTAATAAAACTGCCTGTAAAATCTGCTCTCCCCTTGCCCAGGGCCGTGTGCTGTGCCCCGGGGGCCAGCTCAGACGGCCGTCCCTCTCTCCAGGTTCTGTTTGATCTCGGCCGTGTACTTCCCGTAGAACCTCTCTGCCTTCTGGTTGAACTTGGCGTTCCTCTCGTTGATGTAGTCGATGTCGGCGTCGTCGTTGTAGGGCCGCCGGCGGCTGTACTTCTCCCGCTTCTCGATCCTGGAAGGCAACAGCGGCACCCGTGGGGCATCCCCGGGCCAGGCCTGGGCATCCCACTGCCCAGAGCTGCTCTGTCCCGGGCCGGGCCTCGGGGTTTACTCACTGTTTTTCGAGATCTGCGACCATTCTGTCGACCCCGTCCTTGGATGGCACGTGGGTTCCATGGAGGAGGCTGTCGGAGGTGGGATAAAGCGCTTCCCCGCTGGATGAGGGGAAGAGGGGCAGCAGGTTACACAACTACTGATTGCTTTGAGATTTCATAGAATCCCAGAATGGTTTGGGATAGAAGGGACCTTAAACACCATCCTTTTCCAACAGGTCACACCTTCCACTAGCCCAGGTTGCTCCAAGCCCCATCCAACCTGGCCTTGGACACTTCCAGGGATGGGGCAGCCACAGCTTCTCTGGGCAACTTGTGCCAGGGCCTCCCCACCCTCTCGGGGAAGAAGTTTGAAGAAATGAACCTCATTAATTACTCCACTTCTCATCAGCCCCCCGAAGCAGGATGGCCAAGTCGATTATCAGGCTGTACTTTAATACCATGTGAAAGGCTAATTAACATCACAGGGCACATCAGACCACGCATGTGCCGGAAGGATTTAAGTCTCCAGCGTTTGCTAACGGTTTAGAAATACCACAGAACTTACTATTGCTCCTTCAGCTTCTCGTACTGCTCCAGGTCGGGTTTGATCTGCCGTGTCAGCCTCTGGTACTGGCGCAGCTGCGCCGCCGCGTAATCTGGGAACAAACGGTGTCAGGGTGAGGGGTTTTATCTCATGGTCCGGTTTTCACCCGAGATACCAACGCGGGCGTCCATCCCGAACACAACTGCGCGGTTAAGCCGTCACCTGAAAAGCCCAGGTCGGGATTTTTCTTCTTCTTTTTCCTCTCCCACCGCTCGGCGTCCTCAGCGCTGATCTCCAGCAGCTTGACTCGCTCGTAGTCCTCTCCTCTCGCTGCACATTCCTGACACAGCACAAGGAACGCTTCAGTCTCAGCAATGAGCCAGTGGCCAAGCCTAAAACTCAGCTGCAGCTCCCTGGATCAGCCAAGTCAAACCTCTGGCGCGGGACAATAGTTTAGGTAATCAGTAGCTTAATTAGGACATGGATTTTGGGAAGGTAACATCAGTGTAAGCACCCAAAATTGTCGAGCCACCACGAAGTGTCACTCCAGGCACCTGGGCCGTGGCTCCACGGAGTCATGGGGAGCTGTAATGATGCCTTTACCTTCTTCTTTTCCTGCACCTTCAGCTCCCACTCCAGCCGAGCTTTTTTGGCTTCCCAGTTTGGTGGCAATTTAAGTCTTTTGTCTTCCTCCACCACTTCCTGGCTGTTCAGCTTGCAAGCCTCGTACTGGCAATGAAACAGGGCAACACTTGAGCACAGGAACAACAAAACCAGAACCCTTGGGGGGAAAACGGGAGCCCCGCTGGCAGGGGGCCTGGCCACTGCTTCCTGAAAGCACCCTGTAAACCAGAATCACAGCTGGGGTTGGAAGGGACCTCTGGAGATTGTCCAGTCCGAGGCTGGGTCACCAGGAACGCGTCCAGGTGGGTCTGGAACGTCTGGTTTTCTATGGCCACTGCTCCTTACCCTGTCACTAGCACCACTGAACAGAGTTTGGGACCATCCTCTGACACCCCTTGGAGATATATGGATTTATGGGTCCCCTCTCAACCCTCCCTCCTCCAGACTGCCCAGGCCCAGCTCCCGCGGTGTCTCCTCATCCCAGAGCTGCTCCAGACCCCAAACCATCTCTGCGGCCTCCCCTGGACCCCTCCCCGGCAGCTCCTCGTCTTTCCTGCCCCGAGGAGCCCAGAACCGCACACAAACAACCGCAGGGCCAAGCAGACCGCCCCGCGGCGTGTGCCGCAGGGGGCTCCGGGACCGACCCGCACCCGCTTCATGTGGAGCTCCCGGAACCGCCGCAGCCGCTCCTCCCGCCGCCGCTCCGCCGCCGCCGCCGCCGCCGCGCTGGGGCCCGCCTCCTCTTCCTCCGAGGAGCTCTGAAACGACGCGCACTCAGCCCCTGGAGGGAGCCGGGCCCCCCCCGCCCCGCCCGGTGCCGTCCCGTCCCCCGCTCACCCCTCCGTCGCCATCGGGGACCCCCAAACTGCTCAGCGACGACACGGCCGCCGCCATCGCCGCCCGCCCGCGCTTCCGGCTTCCGGCGCGCAGGGCGCCCCCCAGCGGGCCGGAGGTGTTGCCGCCGCCCTCAGGAGGCTCGGCTCGTCCCGGCGCTCGGGGGTCCGGGATCCCAGGGCCACGGGAACGGCGGGCTGAGGCTGGAAAGGACCTCCGACGCCGTCGAGTCCAACCTTTTCACGGTCGCCCGCTTGTCACCCATACCGGAGCGCTGAGTGCCACGTCCGGTCGTTCCTTGGGCACCTCCCTGGGCAGGGACTCCATCACCTCCCTGGGCAAGGACTCCAAACCTCCCTGGGCAAGGACTCCAAACCTCCCTGGGCAGGGACTCCAAACCTCCCTGGGCAGGGACTCCATCACCTCCCTGGGCAGCCCCTGCCCGCATTTAACAACCCTTCCCATGGGTTTTTGTTCCCATCTTCCTCCTGATGTCCAACCTGAGCCTCCCCTGGCACAGCCTGAGGCCGTTCCCTCTCCTCCTGTCCCTTGTTCCCAGGGTTTAACCCCCCCCAGCTCCCCCTGCTCCTGTCAGGGAGTTGCAGAGAACGAGAACGTTTTGCTGCGCAGCTTCTGGGAAAAGAAAGTCAAAATTTCCACAGCGTTGCTGCAGTGGCCGGGATCTTCCAGCCTTAAAAAACAAATGCAGACTTACTATAAATGTTTATCAGTAATATTCATATGGACATAAAATGTGTCTGTGTGTAAGGTCTCTGTATCTCTCCAGCAAAGGCAGAACGGTTCGGGACTTCTGTTTTTCTTTGAAGAAAGGCTTCAAAACCTGCAGGTTTAATAAGTGCTGATGGTTAGATGGTTTTTAAGTTCTCCCTTGTCGGCTGTGGCTCGTGACTTCCCAGCAGAGGGAATCGCAGCCCAAGCGATGAGGGGCTGTGGCCGTGGCAGGCAGCCCTGGCAAACCCAACCCGGCTCTGTTCTCTTTTAACTTCACTTTCTTCTGCTGCCAAGCTCTGATGCATGCTGAGTGATTAAAAATATCAAATACAGCCTTGCCCAGCGAGGAGTCAAGTCGGGGGGGAAAAGAAAGAAACCCAGCCCCGCGAAGGCAGGGCTGGAAAACAGAGCAGAGGAAAGAACTGGAGGCAGAACACTTTTAAACGGTCCTGTTGGCGATACGCTGAGGAAAAGGAGAGGATTGTCCCAATGTGGTTTGGGGTTTGAATGTCTCCCTTCACCTGCTCCCTCCACATCCTTGCTGAGAGTGGTTAGATTTCCATGCACAGGGAGCAAACTGCCACCGCCCTGGGGACAGGGGCCACTGGTGCTGGGATTCTGAAAGAAGCCTCCAGGGAAGGGGTTGATGTTGCTGCACAGTAAATTGGGCAGTGTTTTTGTGCTGTCAGAATCCTAGTTATGTGCTTGGGCCACGGCTTTATCCCTCTGGAGCTCCCGGCCCCTCTGCCATGAGGTTGTTGGGATCAGAGGAGTTTTGGGAGCAGGGAGAGATGCTGGTCTGGCTCTCAGGTGCATGAAATACTGAACCAGCTCCCTCTGCAGGTCCCACCTGCGGTCCCTTGACTTGCCTTTTATTTTCTGGAGCCTCCAGACCCTCTCCTGTGACACCTACACATTCTGTGTCTGCTCCAGGCACAAGTCGGGAGCAGGGAGGGCAGGAGGGTGGGCTCGGGGCTGCCCCAGGGATCTGCTCTGCTTGGTGACACAAGGGTCGCAGGGGGGCCTCAGCTGACCCACGCTCCCTACCCTTTTATTTAATCAGGGGAAGCTGGATGGGGTTTATGGTTTGTCAGTGCCTTGGCCCAGCCGAGCCCCGAGCCCGGTGGAGCCTCTTTCCCCCTCTCAGTGCTGTAATGCAGCTGGAAAACAAACCCAAGAGGTTTCCCTGGCTCCTGTGGATTTGCTTCTGGGTCTGATGCCAGCTCAGGAAGCTCAGTTCCTGGTGCAGGTGCTGAGTGTCTCCCTGGCTCTGCGGTACAGCTGTGAATCCCAACCTGGCCTGAAAAGAGCAGGGAATTCTCCCAAATCCTTGTGTCAAGGAGCAGGGGCTGGTCCTGCGCGGGCTGACAGCGAGTACATGCAGATCTGCTCTTGTTGTCACTTACAGTTAATTTATTTTTAGATTAAAAAATGTTTTTATTTCTCAGGCACACAGAGTTGGCACTGCTTTTTTTGGGTCGGAGCTGACTCCATTGTCTTCTCCAGTTATGCCTCCCCTGCAGTGCCGAAATGAAAAATTCCAGTTACATATTGTACAGGGGCCGGGAGCTCGGAGGAACTGACTCATCTCGGTTATATTTGTCCTTTTCAAAGGGGAAGATCCTGGTCGAGGGGTGGTGGGGGGAGCAGCAGCACTGGTTATCTCCCACCCACTGCAGCGAAGTGCTGTTATCAGGGATCCACAGCGCTGAGTGCCCGGGAAGGCAGAGGGGTCCTGGCAGGGTGCAGCTCCAGCCGTGGGGCAGAGGGGAAGGGAGGGGTTGGAGACGTTTCTCAGGAAAATAATGGTGGTTCCAGCGTGACAGAGGCCACAGCGCATCCACAGGATGGGCCAAGTGCCTGCAGGTGAACCCCAGCCCTGGGGTGGTGATTTGAACACGCAGGGCCGTGGCGTGGGTGTGCAATGCTGTGCTCTGAACGTGCAGCGCAACGGCTCCAGTGCACAACACCATGGTTTGGGTGTGCAGTGCCACGGCTTGAGCGTGCAGTGCTCCAATCTGGGTGTGCAGTGCCATGGTCGGGTGTGCAGTGCCATGGTTTGAGTGTGCAATGCTACAATTTGGGTGTGAAGTGCCACGATTTGGGAGCGAAGTGCCATGATCCAGAACTGCAATGCCACAGCTTGGACCTGCAGCATGGTGGGGTCAGAGCTGTGTCCCTTCAGGTCCCTAGGCCATGGCGGGTGAGATCTGTGTCCCCGCAGGTCCCTGAGCTCTGGTGGGTCAGACCCGTGTCCCCGCAGGTCCCTGGGCCATGGTGGGCCGTGGTCACAGGACCTGTGATCCCGCAGGTCTCTGAGCTGGAGCAGGTGCTGCTGGAGCAGCAGGAGGGCCCAGGACACCCCTTCTCCTCTCAATCCCACCACGGAGGTCACCCGTCCCTGGCCGCCACGTGTCACACCGGTGCCATCACGTGGGAGCCGCCACATGGGCTCCTCGCGTGTCAGGAGGATCCGCGCGCGTGCCGGGGGACGCGATAAGGCCCCGGAATGCCGTGGCGTGAGTACAGCTCTCCTGCCTGGTCCCAGCAGCTGCAGGAGCAGCTCCCACTTCCTGCCCGTCCCTGCCTGCGCTCCGTGCTGTTCAACAGCTGCCGCGCTCCATCCTGTTTCGTGATGAAAGGTGCTTTAGAAGCGGAAGAAAGTTGTGAGGATCGGGAGGAATAATGCACAGGCAAGGGCTGGAGGCAAGGCGAGGCTGTGCTCATCCCAGCCCCTGGGGTGGGTGGTGGTGGCTGTGGGGGGGATGGACGTCCTCAGCTGGGCAGTGGCGTGGGGACCCTTTCCCACCGCTGATTTTCGGGTGGCACATGCAGGGTTGGTTTGCTGTGCTCCCGCTGGGCTGGCTCGCTGCAGTGCCATCCCAGTGACATGGCAGCATGGAATAGTAGAACCACGGAATGGTTTGGGTTGGAAGGGAACCTTAAAGACCATCTTGTTCCACTCCCACCACTTTCCACTATCCCAGGTTGCTCCAAGCCCCGTCCAACCTGGCCTTGGACACTTCCAGGGATGGGGCAGCCACAGCTTCTCTGGGCAACCTGTGCCAGGGCCTCCCCACCCTCACAGGGAGGAACCTATCCCTAATATCTAATATAAATCTCTCCTCTTTTACTTTGAAACCATTTCCCCTTAGAGCTCCCATTTCCCACATCGGGGGATCTCACACCCTTGGGGAAATCCCCTTTGTCACTGGGGTGAAAACTGGGGGCAGGAAAAGAGGCAGCACCGGGGGTGCCCACACAGCTGGGAGCCCTGGGGCTGTGTCTGGTGGGGTGCTGGGCTTGACTACACCTGGAAGTCCTTTGCAAGGCAGAAGCTCTGATTTGCATAAAGAAGAGAAGAAAACCAGACTTGGGACTAAACCAAACATTAATCCAGCAAAACTGGGGACATAGTAGCGTACTGGATGATCAATCAGAGTGAATTTACTTATTGAGACAGATCTTACTGTGTGTAGCTGTTAAAAATGGTGAAATTTGGAGAGAGGGGAAATGGTTTGGTTTTTAGGTAGAAGAGAAGCTGATTTTCTTTCAGGCCGGTTCCTTTCAATCACAGACTCCTGTTTGTGTCCTGTTGGGTTGCAATTATAATCTTTCAGATCAGACACATAATCATTGGGCTGGAGAGCAAAAAGTACCTGGGTAATGTGCTTAACAGAAATTAACCTGGTTACGTTCGGACTCCATTGAAAATGAGAAAGTGCTGATGGTCAAAATCAATTCCTCCCCAGCCAAATTACTCCAGGGCTGGCTTAGGGTTTCAGCTAAATGCTCAACCCTCAACAATGAGCCGGATTGGATTGAATTAGGCTCCTGATCATACAGTTCAGATGATGGCAACGGTTTGTCTTTAATGCCAGCAGTGAGCCGGTGGGCAAAATGGAAAATCCACCCTGTTATCTCCCTGGGATGACACGGAGAGTCCCACTTGGTGGTGGCCAGAATGGAATATCCACGCCGTTTTCCCCCTGGGACCACGTGGAGGGTCCTGCTGGATGTCCCTGGTGCCGGCCAAACGAGGGGCTGCCTTGCCCAAGCCTTCCCTGTCCGTGTTCCAGCCCATCAGCCCGGGATCGTGGCTGGAATTGGGATGATGGGCTGGGAGGTGTGGGGTAGGACGGTTTGGGATCCACAGCCCTAAGTGCTGATAAACCCCAGCCTTCCCGTGGGGGTTGATGTTTCTTTTGGAGACTCTAAGTGCCTGGAGAGTGGGGCAGCTCTCCACAGAGCTTGTCAGCTCCTGCCTGGTTACATCTTTTCCCTTAAAAGCCGGAACCTCGCAGAGTTTCCTGGATGAGAGCACCTCAGTCATTACTGTGAATTGGAAATGAAGCAGATTTACAGTACAGATCACAAGAAAACGGTGGAGGGAGCAGCAGGACAGCGGCCTGGGGCACTTGCCTCTGCCCTTCTCCCCTCTCCAGGCTCCAACTGGGAATGTCCTAGCTCATGTGCCACCCTGGAGCATCGCCTCCCAGCACAGCCACCCTCGTGCCACGGTGCAGGGCCGTTTTGGGAGGTGCCAGCCTGGTTCTCCCTCATGCCCCGTGGGATGGGGATGTCTCTGAGCTCCCCAAACCCAGCAGCCGCGGGCACTGAGAGCTGGGGGTGGCCCCTCCCCAAGGGAATGTGACAAGTGGCAATTAATTAGCTGCCCATAACTGGGAAGGAGGAGACCCGTGGTCCCGCTGTCACAATTAGGAGGGAGAAAAAGGCTGGAGACAGAGAGGGATGCTGTGACCTGGGCTCTGTGAAGAGGGACAATCCTGCTGTCGGTCCTGCCACGAGTCCACAGCACCACAGGAGACCCAGGAGGCTGCCCTGGACGCTGGGACTTTGCTCCCTCCCTGCTGTGGGACACAGGGCTTGGGCATGGCCATTCCAGCAGGTGCTCCCCAGGGATGTGCCAGGATGCAGCCATCCCTGGCAGGCAGCGGGGCAGGGGGTGGCTGAGGGGAGCAGCCTCTCCTGCTGCAGAGGGAGGATAACGTAACATTTCCCCCCGATCAATGGAGATTTTGGTTCGGGAGTTATTAGCCCGGTGTCATAAACTATCTCAAAACCACAAAAGTAAAATAATAAATCTCCCTGTTTACCTCCTGTGCGTTGTTTTTAAGTACCCAGGTCCCTCCAGGCAGCGGTTCAATATTACATTGGCCGAATGCGAACACAAATCACAGAGACAAAGCCGGATTTGGGGGAATATTAGTCAGTCTTTGCTGTTTTCCAGCACTTGGCCGTGTGCAGGGAAGCTCCCACGGGCTTGTTGGGCACCACAAGCAGGTGCCAACCTCGTGGCGAGTGCTGGAGGGCTGGAGCTGGGGAAGCACTCGGGGAGGGTGATGCTGCTGTGGCTCCTGGGGACATGTCCCTGTCCCACACGGGCCCCGTCAAACATTTCGGATGCTTCGTGTGGAAGACACACCTTAACCACCCTTAAGTATTAAAGGGCAGCAGGTGCTGGTAAAGCAGCAGATCTCACTCCCAAGCTGAGGGTCACCTGCAGTGCTGGGGGGACAGGGGCCAGCTCCCCCCCGTGCTCCCACTGCTCCCAGTGCAATCCCAGACGTGCTGGGGATCCATGGGGCATCCATGCCAGCAGTGGGGCTGTGCCTCCCTCATCCCCGTCCTCTGCTCAGTTCTGCCATGAGCCTGGAGGTGTTGGGATGTCCCCTGACCCCCCCAGCCTCCGTTTCCCTCCCTCCAGCCACGGGTTTTCTCTTTTAAAGATGCTTCTGGTGGCTCTTCCCAGTATTTTTGTCTCCTGGCCGCGGCCGCTGCATCCTCCCTCATTATTAACTGCCTGGGTTGGGTTGCTCCGTGGTTTTCCCCTATCCCAGCGGTCTCCCCCCTCATTAACCAGCAGAATAAACCTCTCAGGGAAGAAAAAAAGAATGATAAAGGCTATTCCGGGCAGGTCCAGGGCCGGCAGGTTCTCCTCTGCAGCACTGGGAGCTGGATCCGGTGAAAACTTCCAGCTGCAAAGGGAAACCTGCCTGGCCACAGCGAGACCTGGCGGGGGGAAAGTGGATTCCGGAGGCAGGGAGGATGGTCTGGGATGTGGGAGCTCGATGCTGGAAGCCCAGCCTGCGTTCCAGGTGTGAAGCCATTAGTGCTGGGGTTTGATGGCTTTAATGAGAGGAGCTCCAAGAACAGAGCCGGGGCCAGGACGTCTCTTTTCCAGGGAGATGTGTTTGCTGCTCCCCATGGAGCAGGGAGCCGGGGGTGCTTTGGGCACATCCTGGCACATCGTGGCAGCGGGAAGGAGCTCCCTGGGGACACCCCGAGCCCCACACGCAGCCTCTCTCTTTGCGGTGCTGGGAATCACGTCGCTTCCCGTCCGGACACCTGGATTTCAGGATCCCCCACGCTGTTCAAAGGCGGAGAGGAGAGGAAGTCTCCCCTTCCCTGTCCGCGGGGAGCCAGAGCAGGGTCCTGCTCCCTCCGTGCCCCACGAACAGCCCCGCAGCTGACACAGGATTCGGGTTCGCAGGGCTGGAAAAACAGAAGGAGCCGAGCTGGGAGCGTTTTGGGAGCGCAAAGCCGAGCTCCCCCAGCCCCACGCGCTCTCCAGCCGCTGGCAGCAGGATGTTCCCAGCCCGGCTCGTGTCTGACACACCAGAGCAAAGCCCTGCTGCAACACAAGGGTTGTGTTGGTTTTTTTTATTGTGGTCGTGGAGTTGGATTCTGCCAGGATGTAAACAGGTGCAGCTTCCTGGGTTTCTTCAGGGGCCTGATTTTGGCCCCTAAAGTGTTAAGTGAGTGCTAAGCCCTATAAAATTACCCTTTCAGCTACTATTTCTGCACAAAAGGCTTTCAGCGACAAGATATGCCAAAGCATCTGATGAAGTAATATGTCTATTCTCATTTGTGACATTTATTATTAACAGGGAAAAGGAAAAAAAAAAACCAATAAGAAAGAACTCTTAATTGAAGGACTATTGTGCCGTGGTAACTGCTATTAAATTAATCTGCTGCATTCCTTTCCACCCACACACTTTAAAACTTCCTGGTTATAATTAGAACCATTTAAAGCCAATTTGACACTCCTTGGATGATGCAGTTCAGCTGCTTAATATGGTGAAACTTTGGTGAAAGGAGCAGAGAGGGGCTGTGAGCAAGCTGGGGCTGCTCAGCTCTTGGGGAGGATGAAACCCAGGAGCTGATGCTCGTGGACAGAGATGTTCAGTCCCGTGGGGAAATTCAAGCTCAGGTCTGCTCTCCCCTGGTGCTGTAAGTGCTCCTGAGCCACGGTCCATCTTGGTTGTCCCATGGGAGATGCTCCTGTGAGAGCTGCCCAGAGCATCCTTCACCCCCACAGGTGTTGGGAGGGCTCGTGATGCCGCTTTTTGCTGGGCAGAGGGGGTGCAAACGCCTTGCCCCTGTTTTGGGAGGCACCTTGAGCACTGTCTCCTCCTTCGTGCAAGGTCAGAAACGCACCAAAGCAAACAATGCACTGATGCAAAAGTGTTTGGGTGTTTAAGTGTGGGGGAAAAGGCACCTGACTGCAGGACTGAAAGCGGATTTTTTGGCAATGGGAGACTTTAGAGGTGTGTTAATGCCACGCACCCCTGCACCAGTGCTCTGCCTGCCTCCAAATCTCATCAGGATTAGGAAACCCTTGGAGGAGGGTAGCCTAGAGCTGGATTTTGGAAAGGCTCTCCGGCTGTGTGGGAGCTGGGGTGTAGCTGTTCCCCAGGAGAGCAAACAGAGAAACCACCGGGCCTGGCCGAAAACTGGTGCTGAGCCTTGGTGGGTGTCACTTCTGCAAACGTGTTCCCGCTCGGCCCCTTCATCTGTCATCCTCGTAACCACCTGGGTGGCATTTCCATGGTGTTGGCGGCGCCGCACGGAGCTCTCCAGCACATCCTCGACCACCTCAAGGCATGGCCAGTTCCTCTAACGGGCCCTGGAAGATCCCTTTAGTCACGGTATCTTTACTGTCACCTTCTGTTTCCTTCTCCATTTGGCTTTCAGTTCTGAGACATGTGTTAACCAGGACTGCGCGCCGGATCCAGACCCGACCCCGCAGCTTCCTCACCCTCCGCTGGGACGATTTCCTCCCAGGGCCCACCTTGTGCCTGTCCACCCAGCAGCCAGGGGTGTGATGGCTTCAGCTCTAAGGCTTTAGGGGAAAAAACGGTGGTTTGGGCTCTACACCCTCCGTTCCACGTGTTCTTCCCTCTGGGGAAGGGCTGCAGTGAAAACCTCGAGCGCTGTCCCCGCTTCCCTCTGTTTCAGTGCAGTTTCAGGTTCCCGCTTGGCCCTGGGGGCCGTGGCTTTTTGGATGAGCAGTGCACAGAAATTTGGGCTCCAGCGGCCCCGGTGGCTCCTTGATGTGTTTATTCACCCTCCTAGCAGTGGCCAGTGACAGCTCTTGGTCCTGCTCATTGCTGTCACCAGCTCCCCCCTGCCCCGTGCACAGCTCCCAGCACGAATCGAGCCATTCTGAGCTGGGCTGTTTGCCTCCTTTTGGGGCCAGACCCCCTCCTTCCATGCCAGCACCTCTCCTTTCCTTCACCCTCCCCGCTCTCCCTCTTGCTGATGTTTCACATCTCTCCCAGATCCCATTAATCCCCCTCTGCTCACCCTTGCCTCCCTCCCTCGTGTGCTCAGTGCACGAGGCGGGGACGTGCTCTCGTGCCCGGTCCAAGTGAATGCCAGGGTAGATCTGCCAGGAGTGGCAAGAAGAAGGAAATGCGGATTTTTCCCTCAAACAGGCCCCTGCTGTGGGACAGGGACCCCCAGCCGAGGCTGGTGATGGGGAGCTGCAGCCGACGGGTCGTCTCCGCAGGGATGGAGCACGACGGGCTGGCTGGGGCTGGCGTCACTGCGTGTGCACATTTTAGTTGTTCAGGGCTATTTTTTAATACAAAACCACCAATTTTTAAGTTTGTGAATTTTTTTTCTCCTCCATCTGTCCTCCCCCTTCTTCCACTCTGGAGCACGATCAACCCCCAAAGAGCAGGGGTTATTTATGCATTTGTCTAATCTGTGCTGGTCGGGTTTGGGTTGGGTTCTTTTTTTTTTTATTATTATTATTTTTATTTTTTTATTATTCCCCCCCCCTCCCTTGCTACTTCGTAATTTTTTTCCCAACTTTGGAAGCGCGACAGAGAGGCCAAAGGAAAAAACAAAACAGGGATATTTCTGCTACCCTGTAACTTTGCAAAAATGCTGCGTGCCTGCGCTGGAGCGCGGCGGGGGGCGTAACGAGAACCAGGGGCTGCGAGCTCCGGCCAGACAGAGTAAAATTAGCCCAGGAGGCGGGAGAAGGGGAAACATCTTCATCCCAGGAAGCCTCCAGAGCCCAGATGGGTTTGTAGGGAGCGAGCTGGATGCGGACTGAGCTCACCCCAAGCGTGATCCATGAGTCCCCTCTGAGCGTTCAGCCCTGCTCGTTACAACCTCCCTTCCCAACCCAAACCAGAGCCACTTGTCCTTTGCTTCCCCCCGAGCTGTGACATTTCCCTGGATGCTACGGACGGCTCAGTCTCATCCCTGATGGTCGCTCAAAGCGGAGCTCCTGGAAGGAGCCGTGTGCCCGCGGCCGCCTCTCCCGGACCCCCATCCCTCCGGGAGCCCGTGCCGGGGGGCTGGGACACCGAGTCCTCCCCGGGGCAGTTATTCCATAGTTATTCCACTTGTTGTTTACAAGCAATGCCTTGGCAGGAGGCCTCAGCTCAGCGTGGTGGCTCTGCCAGGGTCTGTCACCGCGCTCGCTGCTCCGCAGTGCCATCGGCGGTGGCTGTCCCTCTCCATCCCCACCATCGCCGGGCAGCAGGAGAGCTGGGCTTTGCCAGGGTGTGCCTGGAAAACGTGCGGATGCAGCTTGGGTTTGTGTCTTTGGGGGGGGAAAAACAAAAAAGGAAATTAAAAAAAAAAGATATTAAAGAATAATCCAGGCTGTAGGAGTTTAGGTGTAGAAACCCCGTTGGGTCCCCGACGCCCATGTGTGGGACTTGCTGCCTCTATGGGGCACTTGCTGGGGGCTCTCTGAGTGTTTCTGAGAAACACCGTGGCCTGCACTATCATTTATATACATAAATGTCCATTAAATACATGCAGGGAGTAGGACGTGGACAAATGTGATTAGGGAATTGATGCTGCCGGATCAGAGGTCTGGGCAGAGAACTCTACTGGAACTGGTTTTGGCAGCACAGAGGACAATTGGTGAGGGTGATTAGCCCGTGCTCGTTAGCAGGGGGTGCTAATTAAGACGCAGGAGTGCCCAGGGTGGCACCGAAGTGCTGAGGGCGCAGGGGTGGTGGTGGGAGCAGGGCAGGTATAACACAGCATTTGCTTCCTAACTGGGAATGAAAAGGAGGGATCAGTTGCAATCAAGGGACAAAACAAGCACGTTCAGAAGCTGATTCAAGCTGACAAGGCCTTCTGAGCTCTGTGAGAGGCATTTACTGCTAATGACACGGCAAAGCAAATTAATCTCCTGGGTGTGACAATTGGCTTTAATTAACAGCAGAATGGAGCCCGTGGCAGAGCAGGAGGGAGGGGCCCAGAGCTGGAGGTACCAGGGCACTGTGGTAGCAGAGGGTTTGCCTGCCCTGCTGTTGGGGGAATACAAAAAAAAACCTCAGGGAAAAAGGTAAGAGAGCAACAAGTGAACCCTTGAGATTGAGAGGCACAAAGGGGGTGGATCCCTGCCGGGCTCTGAAGGAACTGTGCAGACCCTGCTGTTGGCACAGGAGGGAGGAAGATGCTCCATCTCTCACCTTCCCACAGCTGGACGTGCAGAGCTGCCTCCCCAGGCAGAGCTGGCCTGGCTGAGCTCCTGGGAGAGAGTTTGTATTTGAAACGAGGAGCTGCTGAAAGGGAAAGGGCTGTCCAGGATCATCCAGGTGCTGCCACACACCATCGAAATTCCCAGCTGCTCCACCTTGATGAATACCTGGGAAAAGCCCAGACCTGAGCATTTAAAACATTCCAAGTGCTTTCTTTTTTATTCTTAGAGGTTTCTGGGCCACTTTACCAGGCTGCTGAGGAGCATTCTAAGCAAAAATTAAAGCTTTTGCCTCAGCAAGTGGGAATGCTCTAATCTGAAACGCTGAAACACGGCGGGTTTGACTTTTGAGACAATAGTTCAGGAAATGGAGAGAAAACCTTGCAGAGGATTTGGATGTCACTGTGCAGGTTCAGTGCAGCAGCTCCTGCTGGAGCACCCCTGGCAGCTGGAGTGGGGGCAACCAGCTCCTCCCTGGCTCTGCTGAACCTCCAGACGAGGAGGGGGAAATCTCAAGGAACCCATTTAATTGTCTGAACGAGGCTCTTTTATGGCAGCAGCTCCATGATACACTCGGCCTGGAGAAACTTTTCCCCCTCACCATCGAAGCTTGGCCGGTCCCAAAGGTTGTCACCCAGCGTGGTGACACTGGAGCACTTAGTGGCCTCCTGTCAGTCCCCAGATGAATTAATTCTCTTTACTTTTCTTGAGTCTGATTCTCTCCATTTGGGCTATTGATTCGAATTTTAAAGTGAGGGGGATAATGTTGTTTTTACTGTGCCGAGTGGGGGGCTGAGGATGCTGGTGGGGGTCGCAGGCACTGCAGGAATAAATGGAATTGTTGCTGTGTTACGGTGAATGTGGAGCTGCCATGGGGAGGGGTGAAGGCGGCTTGGGGGGCTCAGCACTTTGGGGTGGTGGGATGAGCTTTTCCCTGCTGGGACCCCAGTCCATGCTGGATGTCCATAAATCCCTTCCACCCCCCCCACCTTGAGGACAGGAGCAAACCCAACACAACAAAGCCTTGAGCCCCTTCGGTGGCTTCAGCATTAAATATATATGGGGAGAAAATTAGCTTAATCAAGGCCGAACAGAATCGATTAATATTTTAGTAAAAATGTCACACTCGAGTTTAACAGACTGGTTAAATCTCAGCTGGAAAAACCACTGTGGTTCCCCACCATCTATTTTTTTTTATCCTTAAACCCAGACTGGTTTCCACGGCCCCATCTCTGCCTACAGGGGCTACTGGAGCTGCCGACCTGCAGTGGGGTTGCTGGAGACCATTAGCAGCTCACCGAGCTGTTTGCCCTTTAGCTGAACAAATAATTAGCAGCGGTTTAAAAGGGCCCTTTCTCCCCCTCCCCGCTCCCTTTTATAGGTACAATAATCAGATAAAATATTTCTGGAAGACTATTTACAAAATTCCCCGTCCCCATCAATCTTACGGTTAAGAAGGAGCGGAGGAAGATCTCTAACCTCAAGAAGCTGCTAATGCAACCGAGCTATTTAATGGTGGGGTGGATATTTTCTTTTTTTTCCTGCTGCCATTACTATGGAATACATAATAACATCAATAATTAAATATAAATTGGATTTAATATTTTATGCTGGCGACATGTAATTTACACTCTACCCGAGAAATCAAAAGGTCATGTCTGAAGCAGAGGCAAGAAGTAAAGGGAGATGGGCTTGTCCATGAAGTGGTGGGGAGGCTCAGGGCGGGGAAGAAGGGCTTTGTTTGGGGTAAAAAAGGAGAGTTTTGTGGTCGCGCTGCAGGTCGGATGATTTCTCCCACCGTACCCAGTCCTGGATCTGCTGGTTCTTGATGCAGCAATGCTCTTATTTTGATTTTAAGCCTCCTCCAGCAGCGGTGGCTGCAGGGCTGGGCTGAGGGCGAGTGTGTGTGTGTGCTCCCCCATCGCTGGTGTCCTGAGCATCCTCGAAGAAACCCAGCTCAGGAGGCCGAGGAGGTGCTGCTGCTGCTCTGGCAGAGCTCTGCCTGCATTGATTTTTGTGGGATTATGGCAGATTTCGGGGCCTTGCCAGCGGTGCAGCCTCCATTAACGCCGTGGTAATTCAGGAACTGCCTGTGTTATTTCTGGAATGTTTGAATCTCCGTTTTTTTTTTTTTTTTTTTTTTTTTTTTTTTTTTTTTTTTTGTTGTTTTTTTTTTTTTTATCCCCTCCCTTCCCACATCAGGTCATTGAGCACCTTGTCAGATTCTCGTGCTCATACGTGGGATTTTGTGCCCTTGTTGGGTTCCGACAGCCCCAACTCTCTTGGCCGTTCGCTTTACATCTTTAACTAATTAAAAACAGGACAAATCAAACATCTCTAGGGCAGGTGTGGGCTCTTCCAGCTCTCCAGCCCTTGGTTTGCACCTCCTCCTTCGTTTCCCTGGGTTAGGAGCGAGCTGGCAGCATCATGCCCTGGGGTAGCAGGACGAAGATCCCCCTTGGACAGACTGGGATAGCTGGATGCACGTGCAAACATTGAGCCTTCCTGGGCTCCCTGTGGCGTGGAGAGAGAAGATCCCCATCCTGCCTGGGATAAACTATTGCTCAAGACTGTGGGCAGAGAGGTTTGGGGCTCGTCAGGGCTGCCCAAGCCATAGGTTTCTTTGCAAGTGAGGCTTCTGCTTTTTTAAAGGTTGTGCAACGCATCTGGGCAAAGCCATTCCTGATTCTTCTTCTTCTTCTCCCTGGGGTGGCTTTAAGCGCTGGGGTGAGACGAGGAAGTCGGGGGAAAGCAGCCCAGATGGTGGTTGATTTTGGGGTCTCACCTGGCACGAACGAGGGGGAGGCAGGTGGAGGAAGCACGAAGAGAGGCAGAGCCGCTTGAGACACGGATGTGAAAGGTTTTGGGCCTGAAAAATAAAAGCTGAATGTTGGGATGGGGGAACAAATCCATTTTATGCGTTGAGGGGTGGCTGCCTAGAGCTGCTGGCTGGGATTTGGCTGCTGCCTTGTGCAGGATGGGCTTGGGCTGCTGTTAAAAGGAGGGAATAACCAAAAGTGCAAGGGCAGGCTTTGAGGGATGCGCTTTAGGGAGACTGTGGACAGGCAAGGAAAACCTGTGGATGCACCAGCACCGTTGGGTGGTCCTTGCAGGATGGACAAGGGTGGCATGTCACCCACCACCCACTTGGCTTTCCCCACTGAGGAGCCTGGGATGCAGTGCTGGAAGTGCCTGGATCTTATTTGGGGTCTGTTTTGTCCAGGTTTAGTTGTTACCACCACACCAGTGAGCAGAGCCCAGCCGGGAGGGTTTGCTGCCTGTGTGGAAAAATCCTCACCGATCCCTGGGTTAATTGAACATCTTATTTGTTTTCTTTGGTCTCCATGGCCAAGTTAAATAAAAACCCCACAACAGCCGACTTTCCACACCCTCCAGGAGTTATAAACCCACGTTACAGTCGCTCAGAAGTGGGCAGAAAGTGCCCTGTTTAATTTGGCAAGCCACAGATGTGGCCAAAATGTCTCCATTTGGCTTTTCCCTGAGCCAGAGCCCCGCTGGCCAAGGGGACCTCAGGGGAGCCCAGCCCTGATGGAGGCACCTGGGGAAGTGTTCCAGGCCAGGCTGGATGGGGCTGGGATAGTGGAAGGTGTTCCTGCCCGTGGCAGAGGGTGGGACTGGGTGGGCTTCCTTCCCTTCCAACCCAAACCGTTCCATGATTCTGTGAAAATGAGCTGTCTGGGAGGGCTGGATCCCGCCTCTGCACCTGGATCCCTGCTGGGATTAAGCCTGATTTGGCTTTTGGCACCGCCTGGAGGGTGGCAGTGGCTGTCTTTTAGGGGCAAAGCTCCTCCAGGTACCTCCTTGGAAGGCACAGCCTGAGCTGAGCTGCCCCCAAAAGCACTCGGGGCTGAGGTTTATAAGGTCATTACGCTCTCGGTGCCTTTTTACGAGGCTTCGGAATCCACTTGCAAAAAGAGCTACTTGTTTTTCTGTCGGGGCTAAATGGTTTTGATCAGCAGTGAGGCACTTTTTTATACCTCCTTCCCCTTCCCTTGATCAGCACCTGCCTCCGGAGGAGGAAGGATCTAATGAATTGCAAAAGGATGCCACTGTACCTGCCTTCTCGGGGCTACGCTTTAGTGGGCTCCTTCTATTTATTTATTTAGTTTTTTCCAAGTCAGCTATGGAAAATCTACATAAATCTCTTATTCTTGCAACTTACGGTGCCCCTGAAAGTGGAAACACCTGGTTTCAAAGGGCAATCCTGACTCTTAATTGCTCTTAATAGCATATTTTGATTTTATGGATGGGATAATGCGACTTGGGGGCTGGCTTGCTTGGCAAAGGAAACACTGGGGCTTTCTGGTGCTTTGAAGTTTGGAGGGTTTAGGTGGAGAAGGAAGGTTTTCAGTGGAGAGTCAAGGCCTTTCTCTGCATGTCCCTGTCCCCTGCACAGTCACCTCAGACTACACATCTTCCCCCTTTTTATGCACCAAAGTCCAGAGTCATCCCGCGCCTCTCCTACTTTGAACGGCTGAGCAACTTTAATCCCTAAAAGATTAATACAGCAGAGCCTCAACACCATTGATACACTATTATTTTCCATCTTCATTCATCCCCAGATGCAGCAGGAATGGCTCCCTTCAGGCCACTCATAATCGGCAAATGCTTTTAAGACCTCTAACGGTCGCACGCCGCCTCTCGCAAGGTGCCTGGTTTACGGCCCGAAAGAGTCGCTCTGAGAAATTGCTTCACTAATGTTTTGCAAGGGACCGAAGTGAGTGATTGATGGCCAGGATTCCAGCTGATAACCAGTCACTCCACCCGCACTCAGGACCCGCCCTGGTCAATCTGAGAGGCGGCAGCGCAGCGAGGAGGAGGGGGAGCTGGGGGAGGTTTAACTTTTGCGTCGAGGGTAATGCCAGCCGAGGAACTGGATTTTTGGCTTTGATATTTTGATTTAAGGATGCCAATATTATAGAATGGGACCTTAAAGATCACTTTGTTCCATCCCCTACCACGGGCAGAGACACCTTCCACTAGCCCAGGTTGCCCCAAGCCACATTTAACCTGGCCTTGGACACTTCCAGGGATGGGGCAGCTACAGCTGCTCTGGAAAACCTGTGCCAGGGCCTCACCACCCCCTGAGTAATCAATTTCTTCCAAATATCTAATCTAAATTTCTCATCTGTCACTATTTGCCCTTGTGAAGTCACTCTCCCTCTTTTTTATAAGCCCCCTTCAAGGACTGGAAGGCTGCAACGAGGTCTCCATAGCACCTTTCCTTCTCCAACATCAAGGCTGCTTTACTATGTCTTCAGTTGTGCTCATGCTCTTCCTGATGCCCACAAACTCTTACTGGCCCAGGTAGAGGGCTTTTCATCACCTCTGCAAACTCCCCTTTGCCCTGAAACGGGTCTGTGGTGGAAGTTATGTGCATTTTCAGTGCCCTGTTGCCCTGAGAAGAGCAGGCTGGGATGTGCATGCAGGCCCTGGGGTTGTGCCTGGGCTGCCGGATTTTCACCTTCATTTTTGAAAGATCACTTCAGAGGGGCTGGGGGACAAATTCTTTACAGTTTAACTGATCCCCCAAATTCAATTTGCCCACAAACCTTTAATTTTTGGCAGCTCCAGAGAGAGACACGCTGGAGTCCACACCAGAAGCTGCTGCAGGAGGGACTCGATGCTGCGTCCTTATTGCAATGCCAGGGACTTTCTGCTGGTGTTTAACTCCTCTTCCCCCTTGCACAGAGACAGAGTCCCTGGCTGGGATTATTACCCAGGAAAAGTTCAGCAGCCCTTTGTTTCGCCGCCACAATCTTTTGTAACAGAAAGCAATTACAGCCAACGGCTCGAAGGCTTTGCCTCCCCAACTTGATTTGCCTTGTCACGTCCCATTAACTTCGAATTCAGCACTAATCCCTGCCCTGAAATGTATAATGAAAGACATTCAAAATATATCAAAATGGCATTGGTATTGATTTATTAATGCTAGGGAATGCTGCCCTAATTGAATTTAGGTCCAGGAAGTAAGTTAATGCAGCTGACAGTGATACAGGAATCCAATCTCCCCAGCGCACAGAGTTAGGACTGTTTTTTTCTCTCTTTGTTGTCAGTTGGATAAATAACAAATCAATTTAAATTTCAACGAGGTTGCTAAAAACAAGGCAGCATCTGCCCGGGGCCAATTGCTCGTCCGGGGGTTTGGCTGCTGGCGAAGGTCGGGAGGTTCAGGGGGGGATGAAGGACATCCCCGGCACTGCTGAGGGTCTCCTGGTGCCCACCCCTCCCTGGAGGCTGTGCACTGTGTTTCCCACTGGGGTGCAGATCAGTGATAAACGCTGCTGTAGTTGTCTTCCCGTCACCCCAAACCCGGAGGGCTCAGAAGCTTCTCCTCCAAACCCCACCTGGGCTTGGACCTGCAGATGCTGCTGGTGGGGTTGGCAGTTGTGGGGCTGTGCTGGGGTCGCACAGCTCCCCTCCCTGGGATGCAGGGTTATCTCGCTGCCCGACCGGCCCAGAAACTCCAATATTCCCTGGTTTTTTTGGGGGGGTGCAATCAGAGGTCTCTGCGAAGCAGCAGGAGCTGCTGAGTGGTGCTGCCTCTGGGAGCTGCCGCAGCATCAAGGTCGTGCCTTGACTTTTACTGTTGAATACGGTCATTAACACTTCGTTCAAGTTTAGGCAAAACAAATCACAAATGTTTGCGGCTTAATCGGGTTTAGGATTAAGCAATCAATGCTGCTACCCTGGAATTGCGGAGCCCGGTCTTTCAGAGTCGTCATTTTTAATTTCTCCGGGCTTCTTTTTTTGAGCTTAAGCTTAAAAACACGACCTTAATCTTGTGTTTGAAATCCAGCCCTGCTGGGGTTGGTATGGTCAAGAAGGCAGAGGAGCCTGAGTTAATTAAATCAACAGCTAACAGTGGAGGTTACCCACAAAAGTGAACCTTGGTGCCCCTAAAACCACTGACCAGAGAATGGCTGGAAAAAAACAAAACCACAGTTGGAGTGAAATGGAAAAAGAAATCTTCAGCTCTATATCACTTCAGCTAGCCACAGGTATCAGAATATTAATTGCTCTTTGACTTGATTTTGTTGTGGGATTAAGGGCACATTGTGGCTTATGAAGATATTCTAGGAGCCACAAGGATGGATGCAAAATCCATCTGTTAAGCGTTTCTTTGCCTGCTGAAATCCAGGATGCTGCTGCAGTAGCTCCAGCCTCCCACTGTTCCAGCACGGCCAGGGGCACCGAGCAGCCACTTTGGCTCTCCCAAACCAGGTGTTCCCTTCTGGCAGCTCCAAGCTCCTTGTCCCTGTGAGGGAATATCGGGGCCGGAGTGTGATTCTCCCCGAGGTTTTGGATCTGGTGCTGATTTCCTTGCTTTTGCAGTGCAAACTCCTCTTGGTGGGGGCAGGTGCAGGGTCCTGCCTCCTCCCTCTGTTCCCAAAGGTACAAACTGCTGATGGACGAGGCAGCATGGAAATCTGCAGGGAGATAGATACACCTGGGCTTAAAATGTGTGGAACAGGTTGAGACAGGGGTGAGCTACACATTGGGTTTTGCTCTCTGCTGCAATGGGCTGTCGCTACCTCTGGTGCTGGAGGACTTGTCCCTTCTCCCCAAACATCTCCATCCCTTCCCCTGGGCAGCCCTGTCCCTTCTCCTCCAGTGTCCCTGTCCCTTCTTCTGGGCATCCCTGTCGCTTTTGCCCAGGTGTCCACATCCCTTCTGGGAATCTCTATCCCTTGTCCCTGGGAATTTCTATCTCTTCTCCCTGGGAATCTTCATGCCTTCTCCCCAGGGGTCCCCATCCCTTCTCCAGGGCATCACCATCCCTTCTCCTGGGTATGTCCATCACTTCTCCCTGGCTGTTCCTGTCCCTTCTCCTGGGCATCTCTGTGCTTTCTTCCTGGGTGACTCCCTCCTTATTCCTGGGCACCCCAATCCCTTCTCCCAAGCATCCCTGCCATGCTCTGCTCCGCACCAGGTGCCCTGCAGAGCAGCTCTGATGGGTGTGAAAAGCCCGAGCATCGCTCCGGGCAGAGCGTAGCCGGCGCTGGGGAGCTTTCCCGAGGGCAGAGGCAGCCCAGAGCTGCTGAGCTGCAGGAGGAGCTGCCTCCAGCCCCGTGTTTGCCGAGCCAGGATCCACGGAACGAGCCGGGCACCTCGGGGCCGTGCGCCGCTCCCCGCCCAGCGTCTGGGCGCTGGAGGCCATCACTCGGTGCCTTTTCCAAACCCATAAATCCGAGAGATCTGAGCGGGGGGGATCCAGTCCAGCCCATAAGTCACGGGACGTCAAATAAAACCGCGGATGTTAAAAACTTTACTGCAGTGAGTAGTTTTAATTTCCTGGGTATAACAGCTGGGCCGACGGTAACGCCGGATGAAAGCGGAGATTTCCCGGCCGGTCCAGCCCCAGCCTGGATGGACACGGCCAGGAGCGAGGGCTGCTAACAATGCAGCTATTTATCCCCTGGAAGTCGGATCCATTAGCCCCAGAGATGTTAATTACAGGAGAAATTACCTATGAAAGACCTTGCTCAGGAGCTTGAATGTTCGCAGCCAGTAATAACTTATTTTTCTTTCCATCGTGCTGTTGCCATTTTGGTGGGGGTTTGAGGTTGTTTTTGTTTTTGGTTAAGGGTTCTTTTGGGTTTATTTTGTTGGTTTTGGTTTAAATGTGTTTTACTAATGTAATAATTAACATTTTCTGCCTGGCCCAGAGGCTTTCTGCCTGCTGTGGGGGGTTCGCTGTGGTGGCCTTCATCCCCTTCAGTGGCCTTGGAGGAGGATGATAAATGGATATTTGGAGGATAAAACACAGAAAAGAGGCTTTTTCGGATTGCAATTGCTGTGGCCTGCCATCAAAGTGCCCCTGGCTGTGCTGTGGGTGACCCATGGGGATGCTCTGCAGCAGCATCACCTATGCTATGGCATGGCTCTGTGGGCAGCCAGGGCTCGGGGTGGGATGCAGCCTCTGGGAAGAGCTTGGCGTCCCCAGAAAACCTTTAGGATCAAGCACCTTCTCCAGAAACCCATCCCTGACCCCTCCTGGGCCTTCTACGCTGTGAAGGACTCGCCCCTTTGCAGAGGCTGCTCTTGGCTCCACCGCTGCCGTGGAACCACCGGGATGGCAATCACATGGGAACACCTGATCCAGCAGCCTTCGGAGGAGATGGAAAATCTCCAGGTGCTGTCATGACTTGGGTCTAGCCTTCATTTCCCTCCCGTTCCCTGCTTTCATTTTTCCTCCTGTTTGGGGGCATCTGGGGATGCTCACAGGTGACCTGCTCTCCTGGAAGATGGAGCAGAGGGTGGGTTGAGGCGCTTACTGAGCCCGTTCCCCACTGCTTATGGAAGTGGGAAAAGAGCTGAGACACCGAAGAAGAAGTAGGATGTTGGTGAACCACCTTGGCTGGCTTTGTCTCCAAGCACAGCCCCCAGAGGCAGCTGTGTGGTGGGCAGTGGTGACCCTGCTCAGCTGGTGGGGCTGAGGGAAGTCGTGTCGGTGGTCAAGGACAGGTTTTGGGTTCGCAGTGGCCCCGCTGTGCCCTTGCCCTGCTGAACAGCTTTGGGTGGTGCTTGGGGTGGTTCCCATGGGTGAAGGACAGTCAGCTGTGCAAAAGCAGCTGCTGGGAGTGGGGCAGTCATGGGGTGTGACCCCTGCGGAGCTGGGACTGGTGTCACCTCGAGCCAGGAGAAAAGGGGGAAGCGGGGAAAGGCCACCTGTGGGGTGGCCACTGCTGGGAACAGGAAAAGAGAAGCGAGGGGCCATCACACAGCTGTGAGGGCTGCCAGGACCCCGTCCCTGCACCGGGGCTTTCCCTGCTCCTGCAAATAGGGGCACTGTGGTGACAGGATCTGGGATGGTGCCCAGTGGGCACTGACTCAGGTGTCGCAGGGTTTCACAGGGCTGAGGTCACCCTTTGGCCCAGCTCTGTGGTCCAGGTGACTTCTCTTGGCCCTGAGGAAGGGACCCTCCTGTCCCTGCGCCATTGGCATTCCCTGGCACTCTCTGGATCCTGCTGGTGCAGGGCAGCAGAGCCTGGCATGTCACTTAGTTTTAGGCATTAACATCTACTATTGCAGAGGCCCCGGGGAGCTCGGAGTGGAAAATGTTGTGGTCCTCATCCCAGCCCACCCCTTGCTTAATGAGCACATTAACAAGCCCCTGTTTATTTATATCAATCTCAAAATCTCCGAAGACACTCCTATCCATGAGCAGGGCAGCAGATCCCAGCCCTGTAATGGGTCATTAATGTATTTTAAGCGGGAGAGGCAAGTTGGCGTTGGCAGAGGAGGAGGATCAAAAATGCTTTTATAGCAAAATGACCAGGAGTGCCTTTCTGATTGCCTCTAAATTCCCAGTGAATAAATGAATAATAGAAAAATAAATGAATAATAGATATATCAGTGGATATAGCTATTTCCATGCAAGGATAATCAGTCACCTTGTGCCCCTGCCAGGATATTTGTTTAACGGGACAAACTGGGAAAGTCAATACAGAGGGTGTGTGGGGACACGATAAAACTCCTGGTTGCATCACCGTAACGATAAAACTCCCGGGTGCTGCTGCAGGTGGGTGGTTTCCTGGGGTCCTGTGTCCAAACTGTGCCCTAGAGAAGGTGGCAGACTCTGCTTGGGCGCTTTTCCCTGTGCCAGGACCAGCTGGACTCGCTGGATGACGCGTGAGTGGTGCTGTTACGCTGCTGCAGGCTCTGCCCCGGGCCGGGGGCGTTGCTGGGAGGTGCCGGGGGGTTGCCGGCAGGACGGGTGCGGTGGTCACGGGGTGGGCACTGCCCGAGCTTGGGGCTCCGGCCGCGTCCGGGGGTGCCCCTGACCAGTCCATCCCATGGCCCAGCGGCTCTGGAGCAACGTGCACTAGAGGGAGACAAAGCCCCACGCTCGGCCGGTGGGTGCAGGGTGTGCGGGAGCGGGGGAATGGGTGTCCCATGGGATGGGACCCCCGTGGGGTGAGACCCCCGGTCCTGCCGCTGCAGACACGGAAAGCACTGCCGGCGCTTTTCCCGGCACAGGGTCCAGCCAGATGTGCTGAGGGTGGTCCCAGACGGGACCAGGAGCTCCGGGAGGGCTCCGGTCTGGATTGGCAGGAGAGCTGAGCCCAGGGATGGTGTGGCACCCAGTGCCGTGACAGGAGGTGCGGTGACATGTGGCTTTCTGGCGCGGCACTGGTGCCTGGGCTGTGCTCCTCGTGTCCCCCCGCACACACATCCTTGGCCGCTCCTCTGCTGAGCCAGCAGTCGCTGTCCCCAGCCACGGTGACACCCCTCGGGGTCAAAAGGCTTTTGGGGCAGGCAGATGGGGTCAGCTGTGGCTCTGCCGTGGCCGGCAGTGGCTCGAGGCTCCAAAGCCACATGGGAAGCGCGGTCACGGCTGCCACAGCCACCAGCACCATCCTCCCTCCCACAGGGCACTGATCCCCGCCTGCCCATCCTGCCCACGCACCCGTGAGGCTTCCCTGGTGTCTAAAGGGCTGGAAACCCGTGGGACTGGGTTTCTGCTCAGCCCACAGGAGGAACAGACCCTCTCACACGTTTTGTGCTGGAAAGGCACAGAGCTGGCTCTGAGGAGCCACTTTCTCTGATCCACAGGAGTTTTCACCACCAGGAAAAGGCTCCTGGAGGGACAACTGATGGCTGCATGGGTGGGGCTGGAGCTGCATCCCATGAAACCGGGACCGTGTCTCTGCTCCAGGTTCTCCGTGTGGATCTTGTTGCAGTTGAGGGCTGTTTTCCTGCTCTCAGTGCTGGATTAGGTCTGAGCCTGTGTCATGCCAGGTACTCTGTGTCAGTGGGGTTTGTTTGTTTGTTTTCTTACATTTTCCTCCTTTTCTGCTCCATGGAAAACCCACCTTCTCTTCCTGAGGCTGCAGCATTGCCACCCTGCACATTGAGCCACCCAGGGTGGCCTTAAAAAAAAAACCAAAACACACCCAGAAAAAGAAAATAAATAAATTAAATAAATTAACTAAGAAGAGGCTGTTCTCCTCAGCACAGCTGAGGCTTTCCCCTCCTTTTTCCAATTCTGACCACATGGTCAGAACCTTCCTCTCGTTTCTGAACCACTGTTGAGGTGCTCAGGGGGTGCTCTGCTGGTGGGGCCACAGCGAAACCCCTCCCTGGGTCGCAGCAGCTCAGCCTGGCGCGGTGCAAACCCAGCACTGCTGGCAGTGCCTCACTCCAGCAAATAATAATTAAAGCAACGAGCGCGTCCTCCGTGCTGCGGCATCGGGGTGGAAATGGCCCTGGGCGAGATTTTTGGGGAGGGTTTTGGGTGTTTGGGGCGCGGGGCGCCCTGACAGCAGGGTTCAGTCCAGGTGTGAGACGCTGCCTCTGCGTGTCAGCCCAGAATATCCTCTGTGGTTGGTTTGAGGGCTGAGGGATGCAAACGAGCCCTTGCTTCAGTTTGTTTATTTGTTTAGAGCCACGGTTTGTCTCTTTTTTTGGCTTCTAATTTGGACTCGTCCGAGCAGCCTCATTTGTTTAGGCAGCTCATCTGGACGATGTCTTTTTCTAGGACTTTTTTTTTTTTTTTTTTTTGTGGGCACTGAGATCACCCAGTGAAGACACTAGCTCCTGTGGGCTTGGTGCTGGTCCGGGAGGACACCGTCTGCAGTGGCTCCTGCAATGCCCCAGGACCTGGGGTCAGCTGGGAGTTTTTAGGACACTTAAAAAAGCCACATGAAAGCCCCAAAATCCCTGTGACACACGCAGGTGGTTCCCCCCCAGCAGCTCTCTGGGGTGGTGGGGATAGGGGCCTCATCAAGACCCCTCATTAGTCACAACCAGGGTCCCCAAAGCAGCCCCTCCTGACTACCCCATGTCCTTGTGCCCTTCTGGCCTTGTTCTACAGGACTGCCAACCCATGACATCCACGGCTGGCATCCTGGAGCCTCTCCCATCACTGATGTGCTGGTGGTAACACCGGGGAGGGGGTGTGCAGCCACCTTGGGTAAGTCATGGTGATGCTCCACTCAGCCTCTCTGTAGGAGTGAGCTCCTCTGCTGTGGGACCTCAGAATTTGCATTTCAAGGGGAAAATCCTTGTGTTGAGTCAAGGCAGAGGGGGAGAAGGCTCCTTTTTTTCTGTTTTCTCGGCAGTTTGTTCGTGCTGTGTCATTAGAAACCACAGGTTCCCCACTGTTGACATCTCCATTAATGAAGGAATCATTTCTATTTGCAGGTCAAGAGCTGTGGTTTGCAGCCAGTTACACTAATGAAGACTGTGGCATGCCCAGCCCCACCTGGCTCCGCGCCAGCACCCATGGAGAATTTGACCCACGCCACTGAGTGCTTTCCCCAATTAAGCAGCAGGGCTGGCGCTTCCCCGTTGCCTCCCAGCAGGAAGGCTGCTGGTCACAGGCGGGTTTCTTGTGGCACCTGAGACCTCCGTGGCATCCCGAGCCACGCCGGGCTGGTTTCGTGGCCGGGGGCTGGCAGGGAGCAGCCATCCCCATCCTGGCCTCAGTCCTCAGTCGAAGGAAGGAGCTCCCTGGGTAGGGTGAACCAAGGAAATAGTGGAGTGATGCTGTGAAGTCGGCTTTTAAAGGGTTTCCCTGGGGTTTGGCAGCCGGGAAGTGGATGGAGAGGAGCGTGGCTGGTGCTGCACAGATCCTGGCCCCGCAGCAGCTCCGCTCGTCCCCGGTGCCAGGGCTCTGCCAAGGCCCTGGCACTGCTCTGGCTCTGCCTGCAGGGATGCCCAGGCTGGCTGTGGCCCTGGGTGTTCCTCTACAGCTGGGCTTGGTGGGAGGTTTCCTTTAAACCATCCCATCCAACCTGTGTGTGCTGGTGGCACAGGAAACATCCCTCCATCCTTCCCTCCATCCCTCCCTCCATCCTCCAGGTGGCAATGGATGTCAGACTCATCCCAGAGGTTTGAAAACTTCGTTTCAGTCCACTCATCTCCCTCATTGTTCCAGCCGTGCTTGGAGAGCAGTGGAGCAAGCTGGGACACGTCTTCCTCCGTGGGCTCCGGCAGGTCCTGTCCTCGCGTGGTGCAATGTTCCCCCAAACTGCCAGGTACCTGCGTGGGAGGCAAATGAAGCCCTGGGGTTTGGCATCTTAATATTTCAGGTTAAACACCAGCCGTGGGGTGTCCTGTGGGCAGGGGTACAGCTGGGGAAGTGGCAGCTCTTTATGTCCTCCCTGAGTGATGTCCCCGCCGAGCCAACAGTCCTTGGGCAGCGTCCTGATGCCAAAATCCACCAGATCCTGACTCCTTCTGGCTCCCCTGGACCTCCAGGCCCTGCACTTCCTTGGGCAGAAGCGGAGCAAAGCCTTGGTGAGTGATTTGGGGCAGATCACCAGCCCCTGATGGGAAAGTTCTTTCTCACAGTGGGTTTAGGCTGTGGAGGGAATGGCCGGGAGAAATCAGAGGGCAGGACCAGCTTTCTGCCCTTTATCAGGGAATATAATTATGCACTTTCCATCCCTGTTCCTTAACACAAAGGAGGAATGTGCAGTTATGTGATCACAGTTTGCTGCAGTGAATTATTTAGTCAGTCTGTCCTGCAGCATGTTGTTGAGGCTAATGTTGCTTGTACTAATGTAGGAAATCATTAAAGATCAATAAAGAAATCATTAGCAGTGTGACGCCCTCACCGAACCGCCTGAGCTACAGATATACCACTTAATCCGGCCATAAAAACGGCACCATGAGCTCATTTTAATGGGTGTCAGCAAGATTGATTGGCCGGGGGCAAAGGTTATAACAGCAATTTGGGAGCAGGGCCACTAATGCACTTGTAACTCTTTGGTTCGCTTTAATGCAAGTTAAACAGAAAATGCCCTGGAAACCGCACCGAGTCCTCCTGTGCAGACGGTTTGAAAGACTTTCGACGTAATGCAAGATTTAGGAAGAGAAACAGCACAATGAGAGCAGATGGATTCGACTTAGTTAAAGCAAAAACAAGCCATAGCGCAGCTCGATGGAGACGACTCCCAGCAGCCTCTCGTGGGGCTGGGGCTTGGGTTTGGACCCTGATTCCGCTGTCCCTTTCCCAGGCTTTGCCTGGTTCACCTCCTGCTCTGCGGGGGTGTCTTGGGGCGTTGTGCTCCCCTCACCTTAAAGGTGTTTGCTGTTCTGCGAGTGCTGTGAGCAGCCAGGAGATGCCCCACTTTTTGGTGTGTTTCCATGCCCTTTGTGTTTTCCCAGATGCACGAAAGGTTGTGGGGGTGACCTTGGGCAGCTCCCTGCCGGCACCTCAGTGACACGTGGCCAAGGGTTGTGCTGCTGAGTGGTGTCACCAGCTGGTCACTGGTGGAGCTGGAGGTCCTCCAGGCACAGATATTCCCTGGCACCAAGACGTTTCCAGAGCAAGGCTGTCTCCTTCTCAACGCCGAAGAAACGCCAAAGGCTCAGGAAAAGCCATATTTACATAACGAGGCCACATCTCCCAGCAATCCCAATGAAGGGCATCGGAGTAAGCAGACAAATCCCAAGACCGAGGAGGGGAAATTGTGGTGGTACCAGAAGCACACTAAAGCAATTAGTGGGCAGTGTTGCCGGGCTCCTCCGTTAAATTCTGTGGTCACTCCCATTTAATGAAACCCCATCCCAAGGAAGACACATCAGCTGTGACCTCCTCATACTTCACGCTGGCCACAGGCACACCACAGTGGTATCAAGAGTGATTCGAGGCATTAAGGAAAATTACTTATTGCAGGGAAAGAGTCTAATGAAAAAGCTCAGCCCCACCGACCAAACTTAGCGGGGCTGAAATAATGGGAGTGTGGTTTCTCTTTCCTCGCTCCTCGGGTTTAAATTACTGGCACAGGGAGAAAGTCTTCTGTTAATTAGTCTTTTCCTAAGAGGTTTCTCCTTTGGGATGAGTGGATGATTTGGGAGGTTTTGCCCCAGTCCCAGTGCTCTGGGACAAGTCTGGGTTTGGTTTGGGTTCATTTCCACACTGTGGTGAGTGCTCACGTGCTACAGCTCTGTTTCCATCAGGGAAGCATTCATTCCCTTCCCTGCCTGAAAAATGCATCACAAAATCCCCTTTATCCTCACATATCCTCTTTCTTGACCAGACCGAAATCTTGGAGCCACGTAACAAATTGAGCATCAATTTGCGCTTAACTCACTCAGCTGAAATTTACGGTATCAGAATCATATCATGGAATCATGGAACGCCACGATGGTTTGGGTTGAAAGGGACCTTAAAGGCCATCCCATTGCACCCTGTGCCATGAGCAGGGACACCTTCCCCTAGCCCAGGTTGCTCCAGACCCCATCCAGCCTGGCCTTGGACACTTCCAGGGATGGAGCAGCCACAGCTTCTCTGGCCAACCTGTGCCAGGGCCTCTCCATCTGCACAATAAAGAATTTTTTCCTAATATTTGATCTAAACCTACGCTCTTCCAGGTTGCAGATATTCCTCCTTGTCCTGTCACTCCAGGCCCTTATAAATAGTCTCTCCTGATGTTTCTTGGAGGCAAGAAAGCTGCAATTTTGTCCTTGCTGTCGTGATGTGGCTGGGGAGGGGTGAGGGGGGGTGGCAGCCCCAAGTGCCTTATCCTGATCCCCCCTGATCTCCAGGGATGGGATACAGCACTGGGATGCTTGTGGGCACTTCTGGGTCGAAGTAACAGTGTAGGGGCTTGGCAAAATCTGGAGTGGGCTGAGCCATTGGCTCATCCATAAAGTTTGTCTTTCTGTGGTGGGGCAGAGAAGGCTTGGTCTTTCCCTGAAAAAAGAAAAAAAGTGCTTCCAGTAAGATCATAAATTTTGGGTTAGAATCAAGTGAAACCATCAGGCTGCTCTGGACTGTGTTGCTGCTGTAAAATTATGGAAGCAGTGCTGCTGGAGAGTGGCTGCTCTGTGGGTTTGTCCATGAAGATCCCGGGCAGGGTGGACAGGGAAGGCTGGGGTTTGGCCCATGCTGTCTCACCCAGAGGGTGATTTTGCTGCTGAGTTCATGTCCATGGTCTTCGGAGAAGCCTGTGGGTGTCGTGTCTTCCCCATCTGGAGATCCCCAGGCCACTCAGGAAGAAAAAGCTGGAAAAACTGGAGAATTGGTCCAATTTTCCGGTAGCCCAAACCGTGGGACGTCGTTTCCAGCAGTGTGGCACACACTGACTGCGGGGGCCTTCCCCTAGTCCCTTCTGCTGATCAGTGACTGCCAGTGCTGTTTGCTGGGCTGTGTTTTAAAGCGCTGAATGTTTAATTATAAATGGCACAACAATCCATGGCTAATGAAGTACCGGGCCCTGCGGATGCAGCGGGTGCAGCTCGCATTAGGCTGCCTCCCACTCCTGATGACTTCATAAAACCCTCGTTACCCACCTCCAGCCGGGAGAGAGGTTTCGTCCCTGTTTAATAAGTAATTCCTAATGAAAAGTTTGGGGCTGGTAATCAAGGAAATGCACTGGCCGTGGTTGCAAGTGTTTATGAGATTCCCGGGGAGCGATTCCTCCGGGGTTGGTGCTGCTGTGTCTGGGGGAGAGAAACCTCCACGCCCCACCATCCACATCCCCCAAGCAGGGACCCATCACGAGGGAGGAGATGGAGCTGGCTGGGATGTGTTGTGCCTTGGGCTAAGGAAGCTGCAGTTTTGTCTTTGCTGTTGTGATGTGGCTGGGGAGGAGTGAGGGGGGTGGCAGCAGAGGCAGCCCCAAGCTGATCCCCCTGTCCTGTTCCCCCCCCGATCTCCAGGGGTGGGATGCAGCACCGGGATGCTTGTGGGTATCATGGGAAGAGCGGAGAGTCTGGGCTTGGTGAGCCTCTTGGGTTTGGAAACCATCAAAAACTCTTATTTTGCACTCTTTTTTTGGTTATTTTTTTTGGCTGGTTTGTTTTTTGTTTGTTTGTTTGTCTGGTTTTGCTTTGGATTTTTTTTTTTGAGTATTATTTTTGATTGTTTTTTTTTTCTTTCCTTTGCCTTTTCCTGCAAAACCAGTGCTGATTTGGGGGTTGTTCCTCCCTCTCTTCCTCTAGGCCAGTCCAACACCCTGGACCTGCAGTCTTGGGGGGCCTCTGCAATGATCTGGGAAGGGCCACCCATGGGGGTCTGGCACTGCATCCATGGGGATCCAGCACCTGGGAAGCAAGGGCAAAGCAGTGGGCTGGCATCCCCCTCCCTGCAACCACCATGTGCAGGAGAAGAGAGAAGTGAAGCACTAAAAGACAGTAATTCAGCACAAATCCTCACTAGAAAGAGAAAAAATCCCCGGTGGGGTTTGCAAACGCTGGTTTTTCTTCAAGCTGCAGAGAGCTGCAGGTTGGGGGGTTGGCTGGTGGGGGGTATCACTAGAAGCCACATCTCCTTCCCTGCCCCCAGCCTCCCCCAGAGTGCTGGGGGCTGCAAACCATCCCGGGGGCACCGGTGACTTCCCCAGTGCGGCCCAGACTTCTCCTCCATCGCCGCGCCCACCCCCTCCGCCGGCGCAGGAAGCTGCTGCGTGTTGTGTCTGCAGCATCGCTGAGAAAAAAAACGGCGATTTCGTGATTTCGCGATTTCAGGATTTCATGATTTCATGCAGCGGCTCTGTCTGCTTGAGGCTGGGGGGAAAATCGCCCTCCTCCACTTCCTCCCGGTGGCAGGGACGCTGGTGACAGAGTAGGGGGCACTGGGGCGAGGGGGGGATGCTGAGGGCTGCTGGGGGTCCTCCCCCATGCCCTTCACCCCTTCTCTGTGGTCCCCAAAGCAAACCTCCAGTGGTTTTTGGGGGCAAAAATGGTGCAAAGTCGTGTCCACACTGGTCTGGTTCTCTGGCACCGGTGTCACCCCAGAGGGACCCCCCAGATGAGGGCTGGGGCTCCCCGCAGCCCTGTGCTCTTGCAGGGACCGTGTCTGCAGCTGGCAGGGGGACGGGGGACAGGCTGTCCTGCGGGGTGAGCCCCTGTGCAGGGCTGGTTTCACATCACTTATCTGGGTCACACATAAGGTGACTCTTAGCCCGTGTCTGTGTCACCGCAGGGTTCCTGCCAAGTTCAACAGCGCCCGCGGCCACCAGGTTTCGAATCCTTCCAAGCAGTGCAGAACCAGAGCCACCATCCCTGTCCCCGCACACCACCCACTCCTCGCTCTGCCACTGTCCCCAGTGTCCCCCCCAGAGCACCCTGTGGCACCCCAGGGTGGCTCTGCTGCCCACCCCACGGGGGATGTGCAGGTCCAGCCTCAGGGGCTTGTGGTGCGGGTTTGGATTTCCCTTTAGCCTGGCGGGACAGCTGGGGGGAAGTAGCTTCAGCTCTAAAAGTTGTTACTTTCTACACTGAAACCTTAGAAAAATCGGTGCCTGAAACGAAGCGTTTCCTCCCAAGCCAAAGCCAAACCTTGCTGTAATTTTTTTTTTTTTCTGCCTTTCTGATCTGCTTTTTAGGTTTGGATCCTTGATATTTTCTCTTGCAGTTCTCAAAATTGCTCAGGAACTGGGAGAAAGTGCGTGTTGGGTGGATTCTTGCACCCAGAGGAGCTGGGAAAAAGCCACAGCACCCTGTTTGCTGCCCCGGCCCTGACTCGGTGCTGGGGTCACCCATCGCTGGTCACCCACCATCCATCAGTAGCACAACACCACACGTGCCCTGACCCGTCCTGGTAGCTCCCAAACATCGAATTAAATGTGGCCTTGTGATTTATTTTTAGGGTTTTTTTCCCCCCACACCTGCAGAGGCTCCAAACTGATTCAGAGCAAATTACAAGAATTCAACACTTCAATCTCGGAGCGGTTTCGTTTCAGGAGGAGACTTGCTGATGCATGTGGTGAGGTGTGAGCCCCCCCCCCAGCATCTGCTGGAACCCCCATGACCCCGTGGGTGTCTTTGTGCTGACGTTGTCCCCAGGAAAAGCCACCTCCCAGCTGCTGCTGTGGCTCCTTGCTGGTCAAAGCCAGCTGCCTGATCCATCTCCTGGGCTCCAGGGCTTGAAGGGTCTCACATCTCACACGTGACGGCTTTGAGAGAACCAGAAAGGTGTGTTTTCACCCAGAAAAATGCCCCTCCAGTAGCCTGAGTCGCTCCAGCCTAGAGACACCCCGGCTTTATAAAGGTGCTGCTGACCCAGACAGTGGGTCGTGCCTCAGTTTCCCCTTTGCCAAGCCAGGAGCTGAATCCCTCTGTGGGAAAGTGTATGACTCCTGAAGGAAATAGGCCTTTAGAAATCCTGGGTGCTCATCCCCCCTGGTCCAACCCTGCTCAGCTTCTCGTGGGGCCTGGCACAGAGCTGGGCTTCTCCAGGGACACCAGGGACACCTCCAGGCTCGGCGAGGTGACCCAGCCCCTCACTGGTGGCTGGGACCTCCAGGGTCACTCTCTGGGGATGGGGTGATGCTCGACCTCCTCAGCTGCCCGGCGTCCTGGTGCCACCCAGTCCCTTCGAGGGTCCCCGAGGTGCCCCGAGCATCCCTCCTGCTCCTCCCGTGTGATACGATTTGAGATAAGAGGTTTGGGGTTTCTTAGAGGTTTGTTTTTTTTTTTGAGGCAGGGGACAAGTTTTACTGTTCGGAGAAAAAAAAAACAAAAAACCCCAAAAAAACAACCAAAAAAGCAGCAAAAAAAACTTCTTTGGAGCTTTATCCTCTTAAAAGATCTGACCTTGATCTGCTGCGCGGGAGGTAATTGCACCGCGGGTCCGGGGAGGGGGCAGCGGCACCAATTGCGCTGCTGGGGGCTGGGGTTGG